>AP025049.1:34693148-35029561 GCA_036186865.1 Eustoma russellianum | reverse complement strand
AAAAAAAAAAACCAAACCAAAAACAAAGTAGGATAGGTCACTTGAAAACCAAACAAAACAAGATAGCTTAGTTGCATCAAAACTGATTTTCCATTAGTTGTTGGTAACCAGCCTTTGTAAACTTCATTTAGGCACAACTAAGTTGCAATTATCCATATTAGAATTAGTTAGAACACTTGCGTCAAAAACAGAAAATAGAAAAAGGAACAAACTGCCCAAGAAACCGTGTGGATCAAAACAACCTTTAAAGCTCATTTGAAATCTTGCTATATGCTAATAGCTTCATCTTTTTGTTGATTTCAATTGTTTCAAACAACTTGTTGGACTTAGATATATTCTGAAAGATAGGAATTGTTTAAGCCCCACATTGTTAAAGAGCTATCCCATTGTTGTTTTAGATCAATTTCTGAACTTACATTGCACTGTATACAATTTGATCTTGTTGTAATTGTGAATTGAATTCCCACTACATAGTGTTTAGCCGTGTTGTGTACGAGGAACTTTCAAATTCCAAATACAACCAATCTTGTGCAATTAAAGGCCGTGGGCAATGTCTCATGTAGACCGTGAGCAGTAGTCTCACAACAATCAAGCAAAACCATCCAAAGAAAGAAAATTAAGCTTGATTGAGAAATACGCGAGAGAAAAGCCAAAAATTGTCAACAAGTAAGAGGCAAGACAAAGAGAGAATTGCACAAGAAAGCCAAGTGAGGAAAAAGCCCAAAGATAAACGTTGCATAAAGGGAAAATCCCGTGCAAAGCTCAAAAGAAAGAAAGTGCCCAAACCAAACCCCAAAGTGTTGTAGTTTTGAAATATTGAAAGTTTCTAAAGCAAACCCTTGCTAGCACTTTGTTTGTGTGACTTTACTTTCACTTTGCTACAATTGATAATTGCATATGCTGTAAAGTAAATTAAGGGATTGTCTTAAAACAACCCCGTAGATTTCTTTCAGCCCGAACAAACAATTTGACTTCTGTGATTTACTTGAATCTTTAGGAAATATAGTCCAAATTGTTGTTTTGAACAATTGTCAACATAAAGTAGAGTATTTGCATCTTGTCAATATTTTATTTGGCTTTTGAGATTGTTTTTCTGAAACATGGGTCCCCAACAGAAAGATAATGCATCCTCCCCGTCCCCATCTACACCAGTCCCATCCCCAGTCCCTGTTACCCTAGGGAATATACAACAAACACTCACTTTCCTTGTTAATCAATTTGGTTTAATGAGAAGTGACATAGAGGATAACAAACAAAGGCTAAGCAGAGTAGAAAAGCCTACCTCAGAACAAAAGGAACCTACTATACCTTTTCAAGAAGGCACCTCTTATGATAATGAGTCTCATGTTGAACGCAGAAAAAGCACATCACTTAGAGGTAGAGGTAGAGGTCGAGGTAGTAATGGTGGTCGTAGGAACCTTTCTTTTGAGGAAAGATTTGATAGTCTCCCTGAGTACAATGAAGAAACCTACGTAGAAGAGAGATATCATGAACGTCAACCTGCAGAACAACTTGAAGAAGAATACATCACTACTAAACTGACAATTCCCCCCTTCCATGGAAAAAGTGATCCTGAAACATATTTGCAATGGGAAACAAAAGTAGATCATATGTATTCTTGCACTAACTATTCTGAATTGGCCAAAGTGCGGTATGCAACTTTTGAATTTGTAGATTATGCTTTACTTTGGTGGGAACAACTGAAGAACACCAGGAGAAGAACAAGACAACCCCCTGTTGTCACTTGGTCCGAGCTGAAACAAGAGATGAGGAAGAGATTCATATCTCCTTCCTATGAAAGAAGCGTTTTCCAGAAATTGCAACAACTTTCTCAAGGTAATAGATCTGTTGATGAATTTTATAAAGAATTAGAACATTTGCTTACCAGGGCTAACATAGAAGAAGCGGAGGAAGCCACAATGGCTAGATTTCTAGCTGGTTTGAATAAAGAAATTGCATTTAAGGTGGAACTTACACCTTACTCAGATCTGGCTTCTATGGTTCACATTGCTGAGAAAGTGGAAAGACAACTGAAGGTTAAAACTTCTAACCCTTCTTTTCGGACTAATCCTTTGAGTTTTCCTAGAACACAGCCCAGGACGCCGTTCCGTCCACAACAAGGCCAAGGCCGTGGATCACAAGGAAAACCAACCCCGAACATCCAAAATCGTCCAAAGCTTCCAATCACTGATAAAGGCAAAACCAAGGTGGAAGGTACGTCTAATTTTAAGACTCGTGATATTCAATGTTTTAAATGCTTAGGAAAAGGTCATTTTGCTAATCAATGTCCCAACCCTAAACGCATCTTGTTTATTGAAGAGTCTAATGAGTATTATTCTGAGGAAGAATTGGAAGAAAGTGGAGAAAACAAAGAAATTGAGCAAACGTGTGAGGAAGAAGAAGAAATTAGTGAAGAGATTGATGAGTGTGAGACGAAAGAGTTCTTAGTTGTCCGTCGAGCCCTAAGTGCCCAAGTTAAAACCGAAGAACCTGAAATACAACGAGAGAACATATTCCACATTCACTGTATGGTTAAGAAGAAAGTCTGCACGTTAATCATTGACTCCGGTTCATGTACAAATGTTGCAAGTTTTGAGCTTGTTAGGAAACTTGAGTTACCTTTAATTAATCACCCCCGTCCTTATAGACTTACGTGGCTTAATGAGTGTGGTGAAGTTAAAGTAACAAAGCAAGTCCTAGTTCCTTTGTCAATTGGTGGGTATTCTGCTGAGGTGTTAATGTGACGTAGCCCCTATGCAATCAAGTCATATCTTATTAGGTAGACCGTGGCAATTTGACAACAAGGTTACGTATGATGGTTACCTAAATAGATATTCCTTTAGGCATAACAACAAACTGTTCAAATTAAATGCATTACCCCCGCACAAAGTCGTTGAGGATCAACAACGCATGTTAAAAAGCTACAATGATCCAAAAGAAAAGGAATTAGAAAGGATCTTTATCAAAGAACACCAACTGAGAAGCTCTCATCTCAAAGTTGAACCGAAAGAAAACAAAGTTTCTGCTGAACCATCTTAAAGAAAAGCGCATTCTTTGCATCTCAAAGTGAGGTATTCCATGCTATCAATTCAAACAAAAATGTTTATATCTTGCTTTACAAAGAATCTCTATTCTCTTCATCTGAGATACCATCTACTTTACCTAGTGAAGTTGCATCTTTACTTCAAGAATTTTCTAGCTTGTTTCCTGAAGGAGATCCCCCAGGTTTACCCCCCTAAGAGGCATTGAGCATCAAATAGATTTCATTCCAGGAGCTGTTCTGCCAAACAGACCTGCCTATAGAGCCAATCCAGAGGAAACTAAGGAAATCCAAAAGCAAGTTGAGGAATTATTGAGTCAAGGTAAAGTAAGAGAGAGTATGAGTCCGTGTGCTGTTCCTGTAATCATTGTCCCTAAGAAAGATGGAACTTGGAGAATGTGTACTGACTGTAGAGCCATCAATAAGATCACTGTGAAGTATAGGTACCCTATTCCTAGGTTGGATGACATGTTGGATATGTTGCATGGGTCTAGGTGCTTTAACAAAGTAGATCTTAAGCAAGGATATTTCCAAGTCAGAATTAGGGAAGGTGATGAATGGAAAACTGCCTTTAAGACTAAGTTTGGATTGTACGAATGGTTAGTTATGCCCTTTGGTTTAACCAATGCCCCTAGTACTTTCATGAGGTTAATGAATGAGGTCTTAAGGAAATTCATAGGGAAATTTGTAGTAGTTTACTTTGATGACATTCTTATCTACTCCAAAACCCTAGGTGAACACCTGAACCATCTAAGAGCCGTTTTTGTCACACTACAGAAAGAGAAGCTGTATGCTAACTTCAAGAAGTGTTCTTTCTGTCTGGAGAAGGTTACATTCTTAGGATTTGTGATTAGTGCTGAAGGAATTGAAGTGGATCAAGAGAAAGTTAAATCCATAACTGAGTGGCCAACCCCTAAGTCTGCTGGAGATATTAGGAGTTTTCATGGATTAGCTAGTTTCTATAGACGTTTTGTGAAGGATTTCTCCACCATAGCTGCCCCCTTGAATGAATTAGTCAAGAAAGATGTAAGATTTGAATGGGGAGAATCACAACAACAAGCTTTTGAGGAACTTAAGAAACGTCTAACTTCTGCACCCATCCTGAGATTGCCCAATTTTGATGAAATGTTTGAAGTTGAATGTGATGCCAGTGGAGTTGGCATTGGAGCCGTATTGCATCAAGGTAACAAACCTGTTGCCTACTTTAGTGAGAAATTGAAAGGAGCTTCCATCAATTATTCAACCTATGATAAATAATTGTACGCACTTGTCCGTTCCTTACAAACTTGGCAACATTATCTGCAACCTAAGGAATTTGTGATTCATACTGATCATGAAAGCCTTAAGTATCTAAAGGGTCAAGGAAAATTGAACAAAAGACATGCCAAGTGGGTTGAATTCATTGAACAATTCCCTTATGTGATCAAGTATAAGCAAGGAAAAGAAAATGTTGTTGCTGATGCCTTATCTCGTCGCTATACTTTGATTACTACTCTTTCATGTAACATGTTTGGTTTTGAGTCTATCAAAGAGATGTATCATTCTGATCATGACTTTAGTTCTATATATCAAGCATGCGTTGAGTCCCCTTTTGCCAAATATTACGTGCATGATGGTTACTTGTTTAAAGAACATAAGTTATGTGTACCAATGTGTTCATTAAGAGAGTTATTGATTAAAGAAGCTCATGGAGGAGGTTTAATGGGTCATTTTGGCTCGTTAAAAACATTGGAAACACTTAAGGAACATTTCTTCTGGCCGCATATGAGAGCACATGTTGATAAGATATGTGACCAATGTATTACTTGCAAGCAAGCAAAGTCTAGAACACAACCACATGGATTGTACACTCCTTTATCTGTTCCAAGCTCACCTTGGACTGATATTTCTATGGACTTTGTATTGGGATTGCCTCGATCCAAAACTGGTAAAGATAGCATCTTTGTTGTTGTTGATAGATTTTCCAAAATGGCACATTTCATTGCATGTAAGAAAGTTGATGATGCTATTCATATTGCTGATTTGTTCTTTAAGGAAATTGTTAGATTACATGGCATGCCACGTACGATTGTTAGTGATAGAGATACAAAGTTTCTAAGTCATTTCTGGCGTGTTTTGTGGAGTAAACTTGGTACTAAATTGTTATTTTCCACAACTGCTCACCCACAAACCGATGGTCAAACTGAAGTCGTTAATAGAACTTTGTCTCAACTGTTACGTGTTGTCATTCAAAAGAATTTAAAGAATTGGGAAGATTGCTTAGCTTACATTGAGTTTGCATACAATAGAGTTGTTCATAGTGGAACATTGCATTCTCCTTTTGAAGTTGTTTATGGCTTTAACCCTTTGTCCCCGCTTGATCTTGTTCCCATACCTGTTCATGAACGTGTTAGTTTAGATGGTGAACGAAAAGCAAAACTTGTGAAAGAATTGCATGAAAAGGTTAAGTCACAACTTGAAGCTAAGAGTAAAGTGTATGCCAATAGAGCCAACAGGAATCGTAAAGTTGTTATATTTGAACCTGGTGATCTTGTTTGGTTACACTTGAGAAAAGAAAGATTCCCTAAGGAAAGGGACTCCAAATTGAAACCAAGAGGCGATGGACCGTTCAAAGTGTTGAAACGGCTTGGTGATAATGCCTATGTTCTCGATCTTCCTGAAGAAAGGTATGGTCCTATCTCTAAAACTTTTAATGTTGCTGACCTTTCTCCGTTTAGTGTTGATTCAGATTCGAGGACGAATCCTTTTCAAGTGGGAGGGAATGATGAGCTACAGCCTAACCTTGTAGATGCAAACACTGACGATGACACCTCATTGCCCCACAATGGTCCCATAACAAGGAGTATGGCTAAGAAATTGTTACATTGTGTTGAATCATTTCTTTACAGGCATGAAGAGGATGAGCCAAGCAAAGATGACATCCATTGGGTTTATATGATACAAGCTATGATCTAGTTGTATCAAATGCATGTTGTACATATCTTTATATGTTCTTTTTAATATTGTTAGTTTGTTAACTTTGTTTTAGGATAGTTGTGTTGTATTCTTGCCTTATTTTCAGGTACACGTTTTTTTAGCTTGAAGATGCAAACCAAACCTGAATTTTTGTCCAACCAAAGAAGTGAAATTCAAGTAGCTTGCAAGCAAGGTGCTTAACAAGCACTCATGTCAATTCCAACAATGTTCTTCACGTTGAAAAACAAGAATGAGGAAGCAGCTCAAGCCTTCAACCAATAGAAAGAAGTCTACCAAATGATTTAACCAATCACAATCAAGTTAGAAAATTCAACAAGCTGCTCAACCAAGGATCCAATCAAAAGGCATGAGATTTTCGGCTGGTTCACTAGATATTTTGTTTGAAAATTCAACACAAAGTAAGAACCAATCAAGGCTGAGTTTTATCCAAGCTGCACACTCCATAAACCAATCAAAACTTTGGATGAATTCAAGCAAGAGATGTACGGTTGTCTAAGGGAATTTCTTTGAAAAATCAATGCTACAACTTACAACCAATCAAGGGTGAGATTCAAGCAAGCTGCTCAATGTTTAAACCAATCAAAACTATGGCTCAAGACAAGCAAAGAAGAAGAGGGAAGCAACCAGCTCCTTTTCACCGAAAGTTGCTCCAACTTGTTCAAAAAGCAAGCATCTCATTTTATGCTAGTACCTTGTACATTAGGACTTGTACTTTTCATCATTTTCGTTTGTATAAGAAGGTTTAGAACCTGAATGTAATTCACAACCATTATCAATATACACTTGAACCAGAATTTCCTTCAAGGAGTTATCAACATTTCAAGTTGAGGTTTAAAACCACCAAACGGTTTTCTCTCAAGTTCCAGCCTAGAACTTGATAGTATTTGCTTCTTTATTTGGTTTAACAGCATCTTAGGGTCTCATTGAGGTTTTAGATGTGTTGGAGTGCCAAAGAGGAAGAGGTGTTGGCATAGATTGAGCCAAGAACAACGGTTAAAGATCAAGGGGTGTCTTTGAGATGTTCTTTGACATAGCTTGTGTTCAAATCAGTTTGGAGTAGGAGACAACATCCTTGGCAAACGTTTCCAGCCCCCATTTGGCTCATCATGTCCTAAGGGTTAGTTAGGCAATAAGACATAAGAACTAGCACTAGTGTGTGCGGAGTGAACAGTGAAATGTCATGTCTTACAAAACTAACATATGACAATAAATGATACATGAAAATATGTTGTGTTGACCCCATCGTGGGCTCATCAGCTTGTTTGTTTAAGTAGTTAGTTTATGTCTATAAAGTGTTATTAGATAGTATACTATACTTTGGTAACTAGTTAAGTAGACAAAACTGAAAACCCCCACAAAAAAAGAACTTAGACTAGACTTAGTGTTGTTAAAATCTGTTTGTGTAGCTCAAGTTTAGAACCGTGTGTAACCAGCTTGTACTTGTTCAATCTAGCTTAGATATTGTTCATTAGGTCCTAATCTAGAAGTTTAAATGGTAGTTTAGATAAGTCCTTAAAACAGAAAACTTGAACACAAAATAGATTAGTTGATAGTTTAGCTTGTAATCAAGTAGTTAAAATTCTGTTTTTAGTACTTGTGTGCAAACTGTTTAGACGTTTTTAGTGCTGCCTTATTTAGCTTGGATAGACTAGTTTACAACATAGATTAAGAGGTTTAGTTGATTGTTTAGTTAGCACAAGAAAACCGAAAGCAAAGATCAAAACAAGTAGTTTTAGCTAACTAAGTGTGCTGCCTAGTTCTAAGTTCATATACGTTTGTTAGGAAGAACATAAAAAGTTGCATCTAGTATCATTTAGTTTAGAATCTGATTACATCATACAAACAAAAACCAATACAAAAACAAGTAGAATAGATAACTTAAAAACAAAACAAAACAAGTTAGCTAGTTTGCATCAAAACTGATTTCCATTAGTTGTTAGTAATCAGCCTTTATAAATTGCATTTAGAAACAACTAAGTTGCATTTAGCTATCTTAAGATTAGTTGGATCCTTTGCATCAAAAACAGAAAATTGCCAAAAAAAAAACCAGGAGTTAAGAACAAGTTTTTAAAGCTCATTTGAAATCTTGGTGAATGCTATTTGTTTAAAACTTGTTGAATTTGATTTCACCACCCCCGTTACACCTTAAGTCATTGTTTGGTACAAACTTGATTGAATCTTTTAATTGAAACATTATTGACTTGAGATTTGTTAAAAGTGAAGTAAATTTGTAAGAAACAAGATTTGATTTCAAATTGTAATGTTGGCTTTACGTTTATCTTTACTTGGGATTGATTCAATTGTTTAAAGACTTTATTGGACTTAAGTTCTTACTTAGGATCACTTTGTCTATATTTATCCCTACACTGTTAAATTGCCGACCCTGTTATCATCTTGTTGTCTTTACACTTCTTCAACTTGCATTGAACTTTCATCTATATTTGGTTGTTAAATTTGTGAAACAGTTTTCATATCATTAGTGTTCTTCCGTGTTGTTCAAAGAACGTTTCACAAAAGCCACACCAAAACTTGTGCAAGTAAAACCAAAGAAAAAGAAGCCGTGAGCAATGTCTCATAAAGGCAAGTGAGCAGTAGACTCACAAAACAGACAAAGCCAATCCAAAGGAAAATAATTAGGCTTGTTTGTGAAAGAAACTGAGAGAAAAGTCATTTTTAACATCAAAAAGCAAGAGACAAGACGTATGAGTGATTTGCACAAGAAGTGAGATATAGCCATCCAAAGTTCACAAAAGGTGAATTGTGCAAAACCAAAAGCAAATACCTACACCAAAAGTGTTGACTGTTGTAAAAGGTTCCTCGAACAAACCCTTGTTGAACACTTGTGTGTATGTACTGTCTTTCACTTTATTTACAATTGAATGTGCATTAAAGTTTAAAGTAAGTTAAAGGATTGTTCTGTACAAACCCTTAGCTTTCTTTGATTCAGCCAAAAACATCACTTGACTTCTATTTTTCTTTGAATCTTAGATAGTCCAAGATTGTTGTTTATTCAATTGTCAATTTGAAGTAGAAATTTACGTTTTGTTAAAGTTATAGTTTGATCTTACTTGCTTGTATTCTGACTTATTTATCTCATTGTTTTACCATCTTGGTTGATTGTTTTGATTAAACATGATTCTAAAAACCATTTGGGGAGTTGAAAGCCATAGGAGAGACTATGATGAACTGGAAAAACGTATGAACTCCTTTGGTCGTACGAATGGTTTATGGGTTGGATATTGGAAATGTAAAACTCCTAGATATCAAACTCTTTCTCAATGCAATAAAGACGTTAGTGCATATTACAATGAAATGCTTGATGATTTGTACTATGCTTATGTTGAAGAACATGAGGAATTAAGCATGATTAGGTTCTTTGCTGGATTAGATAAAGAGATCGCTGATTGCATGTTGTCTAAAAAATTCTCATCACTTTATAACATGTATAAAAAGGCAAAGATTGTTCAATCAAACCTAATCCCATGGCAAGTTAATCAAAACTATGGGTATGAACTGAACTCTTGTGATTCTGAAAATGACAAACCAAATCCAGTTAAGTTAAGCAATTTGAGTCAGCCTATGGATAATATTGAAAATGCATTGCTTCAACTTAGAAACATGGTGCAAGTATTGATAGAATCTGAAAAGAACAAAGACTTGCAATCTGACATTTCTGTGAACGATGGTTTGTATGAAATTAGCCCCAACATGCCTTAAACTGGAACTCCTTTATCTGAATTGCATGTTCAACCTTGTGTACTGTCTGAAGAAGACCCTTCACTTGAATCTGTTGGTGATTTCCAAAGTGTTAGTCATTTGCTTATAGATGATGTTAATTGTGATAACACTTTGTCTGAAAATGATTTACATTGTGACATGCATATAAATGAAATCCCTTTGCATGATCTGCATTCTGCTGAGATGCTTGTTTCTGGGTTACAATCTGAATTACATCCTGTACATTTCATTGATGACATTGATGTAAGTCATTCTGTTGAGAATGACATTGATAAACTAGATTCTTATGATTTGATGTTAGCTGAACTAGATTGTCTACTTGATATAGAGCTTGATCATGATGTCATTATTGAAATAGATTCAGCTACAAATTGAATGTCATATTTAGTATAGATGAAGATTCTATTTCTGAAATATCTATTTCATCTCATCTTGTTGAATGTCTGCCTGTTGTCATCTCAATTGATACATTTTGTCTAAATATTGCACATGTCAGTAAGATTTGTACATTTAGTGTTAACATGTTGCAATATGCTTTTTGGATGTTGTTTTATCTGTTAGGATGTATGTGTTCTAAAATATTTGTTATCATATTGTTAATACATCCTAAACATTTTAGAAAGCGTGTACACACCTTATTCTTTCTTCAAAGATAAGGATGCACCAAGGTATTTCACCTTCACCATTTGTATTATCATGTTCCTATTTGGTTATGGTGTAGTTGAGCATACGTGTACATCCTAAACCCCTATCCCTTATTCTATCCATGTTGAGATTCGAGGACGAATCATTTTCAAGAGGGAGGGAATGATGAGCCCACGATGGGGTCAACGCAACATATTTTCATGTATCATTTACTGTCACATATTAGTTCTGTAAGACATGGCATATCACTGTTAACTCCGCACACACTAGTGCTACTTCTTATGTCTTATAGTCTTAACTAACCCTTAGGACATGTCATATATGTTGTGCATATTGTGTTTGTTGCTTGGTGTCTTTGAAGATAGGTCAAAGAGAGCTTTGCATTAAAGAAGCATGAACACCTATCGATCCATGTTCCATCTGATCGGATGATATCATTGTTCAAACAAAGCTTGAAGATGCAACTAAAACCTGAATTTTTGTTCAAGCAAGGAGGTGATAAGCAAGTAGCTTACAAGCAAGGAGGTGACAAGCACTCATGTCAAATTCAAAATTGTTCTTCACGTAAGAATGGAGAGACAAGCTGCTCATATCATTAACCAATAGAAAGGAGTCTTGCAAATGTACAAACCAATCAAAAACAAGCGAAGAAAAGCAAGCAAGCTGCACAACAAATGATCCAATCAAACTCATTCAAGAAGGAAGGCTGGTTTATGGTTAAATGTGTTGAATATTCAAAGCCTAAACTACAACCAATCAAAATGGAGTTCAAACCAAGCTGCACACTACATTAACCAATCAAAATTTTGGCTGAAACTTGCAAGGAGGAAACGTTGGATTAAGCTTCTTCCTTTTGAAAATTCAAAGCCACACTCTCAACCAATCAAAGCCTAATTCCAAGCAAGCTGCTCCAAGTTTTATCCAATCAAATTGATCAAGAAAAAGGCTAGAAACAAGGCATGGGAAGCACGGCAAAGCAACCAGAATCTTGGAACCAAAGTCATCAAAAGCAAGCATGTTATTTTAGTCTTGTACTTTGTACATTAAAACTTGTACTCTTTATCATTATCATTTGTTATAAATAGCATAGGAAGCTGAATGTACAAAAACAACAATACACAACTATTTTCAAACACATTTCAATCAAATATCCTTTAAGGAGTTCTCAACTTATGCTAGTTGAAGTTTAAGACCACTTAACGGTTTTCTTTCAAGTTCCTAGCCTAGAACTTGTTAGTATTTGCTTCATCTTTTGGTTTACAGCATCTTAGGGTCTCAATGAGGTTTTAGATGTGTTGGAATACCAAAGAGGAAGAGGTGTTGGTATAAATTGAGACGGTTACAGTTCAAGGGGTGTCATTGTGATGTTCTTTGCCATAGCTGAGGTTCAAATCAATTTGGAATAGGAGACAAAGTCCTTGGAACGTTTATCTAGCCTTAGTTTGGCTCATCACACCAGCAAGTACACCATAAAATATCATGAATGATATGGAAATTGTACACAAGAACAAAATCCCAATAATCTCAATTTCCCCGAGATACCTGTCCTTTGACCCAATAGCCGCAAAGGTAATGAAATCATAACTTAAAGTTACAAAAGGAAATAAGATCATAACTTAAGTGCAAAAGGTAATAAGATCGTAACTTAGTGACAATAGATTAAGCATCTTACTCTGATGAGCCAAATGGGGGCTGAAAACGTTTGCCAAGGATGTTGTCTCCTATTCCAAATTGATTTGAACCCAAGCTATGTCAAAGAACATCTTAAAGGACACCCTTTGAGCTTTAACCGTGTTCTTGGCTCAATCTATGCCAAACCTCTTCCTCTTGGCATTCCAACACATCTAAAACCTCAATGAGACCCTAAGATGTTGTAAACCAAATGATGAAGTGAATACAAACAAGTTCTAGGCTGGAACTTGCAAGAAAACCGTTTGGTGGCTTTAAAACCTCAACTTGAAATGTTGAAAACTCCTTGAAGGAAATTCTGGTTTTTGATAAATTGATAAGTGTTCTTCTTTACATTCAGCTTCTAAACTACTTATAACCAACTAAAATACATAAGGTACAAAGTCTAAAATACAAAGTACAAGCCTATGATTAGCATGCTTTCTTTTGGAACAACTTGGAGCAACTTTCGGTGATAAGGAGCTGGTTGCTTCCTTCTTCTTCTTTGCTTGTCTTGAGCCATTGTTTTGATTGGTTTAAACATTGAGCAGCTTGCTTGAGAAAGGCTTTGATTGGTTGCAAGTTGTCTTTGAATCTTCAAACCTTTTCATTCCTTAAGCCAACGGTTTTCTTCAAGTGTTTTGATTGGATGAACCTTTGTGCAGCTTGATTAAAACTTGGCTTTGATTGGTTCTCACTTTGGTGTTGAATTTTCAAACATATTAGTCATGAACCAACGGTTTCTTCATGGAGTTTGATTGGTGCAATTGTTTGAGCAGCTTGTACACTTATATTAGCATGAAGAACATTGCTTGAAGCTTGGAGCAACTTATCTTGGTCATCATTGGCGTGGAGGACAAGTCTTGGTGTTTGACATGGGAGCCTGTCACCTCTTTGCTTGTCACCTCTTTGCTTGGATAAAAATTCAGGTTTGAATTGCATCTTCAAGCTAAAAACGTGTACCTAAAAGACAAGGCAAGAATACAACACAAACTATCCTAAAACAAAGTTAACAAACCAACAATATTGAAAAGAACTCTAAAAATATGTACAACATGTTTTTGATACAACTAGATCAAAGCTTGTATCATATAAACCCAATGGACATCATCTTTGCTTGGCTCATCCTCTTCATGCCTGTAAAGAAATGATTCAACACATTGTAACAAATTCTTAGCCATACTCCTTGTCATGGGACCTGTGTGGGGCATTGAGGTGTCAACGTCAGTGTTTGTATCCACAAGGTTAGGCTGTAGCTCATCATTCCCTCCCACTTGAAAAGGATTCGTCCTCGAATCTGAATCAATACTAAACGGAGAAAGGTCAGCAACATTAAAAGTTTTAGAGATAGGGCCATACCTTTCTTCAGGAAGATCGAGAACATAGGCATTATCACCAAGTCGTTTCAACACTTTGAACGGTCCATCGCCTCTTGGCTTCAATTTGGAGTCCCTTTCCTTAGGGAATCTTTCTTTTCTCAAGTGTAACCAAACAAGATCACCAGGCTCAAATATAACAACTTTACGATTCCTGTTGGCTCTATTGGCATACACTTTATTCTTAGCTTCAAGTTGTGATTTAACATTTTCATGCAATTCTTTCACAAGTTTTGCTTTTCGTTCACCATCTAAACTAACACGTTCATGAACAGGTATGGGAACAAGATCAAGCGGGGACAAAGGGTTAAAGCCATAAACAACTTCAAAAGGAGAATGCAATGTTCCACTATGAATAACTCTATTGTATGCAAACTCAATGTAAGCTAAGCAATCTTCCCAATTTTTCAAATTCTTTTGAATGACAACACGTAACAGTTGAGACAAAGTTCTATTAACGACTTCAGTTTGACCATCGGTTTGTGGGTGAGCAGTTGTGGAAAATAGCAATTTAGTACCAAGTTTACTCCACAAAACACGCCAGAAATGACTCAGAAACTTTGTATCTCTATCACTAACAATCGTACGTGGCATGCCATGCAATCTAACAATTTCCTTAAAGAACAAATCAGCAATATGAATAGCATCATCAACTTTCTTACATGCAATGAAATGTGCCATTTTGGAAAATCTATCAACAACAACAAAGATGCTATCTTTACCAGTTTTGGATCGAGGCAATCCCAATACAAAGTCCATAGAAATATCAGTCCAAGGTGAACTTGGAACAGATAAAGGAGTGTACAATCCATGTGGTTGTGTTCTAGACTTTGCTTGCTTGCAAGTAATACATTGGTCACATATCTTATCAACATGTGCTCTCATATGCGGCCAGAAGAAATGTTCCTTAAGTGTTTCCAAAGTTTTTAACGAGCCAAAATGACCCATTAAACCTCCTCCATGAGCTTCTTTTATCAACAACTCTCTTAATGAACACATTGGTACACATAACTTATGTTCTTTAAACAAGTAACCATCATGCAGGTAATATTTAGCAAAAGGTGAATCAGTGCATGCTTGATATATAGAACTAAAGTCATGATCAGAATGATACATCTCTTTGATAGACTCAAAACCAAACATGTTACATGAAAGAGTAGTAATCAAAGTATAGCGACGAGATAAGGCATCAGCAACAACATTTTCTTTTCCTTGCTTATACTTGATCACATAAGGGAATTGTTCAATGAATTCAACCCACTTGGCATGTCTTTTGTTCAATTTTCCTTGACCCTTTAGATACTTAAGGCTTTCATGATCAGTATGAATCACAAATTCCTTAGGTTGCAGATAATGTTGCCAAGTTTGTAAGGAACGGACAAGTGCGTACAATTCTTTATCATAGGTTGAATAATTGATGGAAGCTCCTTTCAATTTCTCACTAAAGTAGGCAACAGGTTTGTTACCTTGATGCAATACAGCTCCAATGCCAACTCCACTGGCATCACATTCAACTTCAAACATTTCATCAAAATTGGGCAATCTCAGGATGGGTGCAGAAGTTAGACGTTTCTTAAGTTCCTCAAAGGCTTGTTGTTGTGATTCTCCCCATTCAAATCTTACATCTTTCTTGACTAATTCATTTAAGGGTGCAGCTATGGTAGAGAAATCCTTCACAAAACGTCTATAGAAACTAGCTAATCCATGAAAACTCCTAATATCTCCAGCAGACTTAGGGGTTGGCCACTCAGTTATGGATTTAACTTTCTCTTGATCCACCTCAATTCCTTCAGCACTAATCACAAATCCTAAGAATGTAACCTTCTCCAAACAGAAAGAACACTTCTTGAAATTAGCATACAACTTCTCTTTCTGTAGGGTGACAAAAACGGCTCTTAGATGGTTCAGGTGTTCACCTAGGGTTTTGGAGTAGATAAGAATGTCATCAAAGTAAACTACTACAAATTTCCCTATGAATCTCCTTAAGACCTCATTCATTAACCTCATGAAAGTACTAGGGGCATTGGTTAAACCAAAGGGCATAACTAACCATTCGTACAATCCAAACTTAGTCTTAAAGGCAGTTTTCCATTCATCACCTTCCCTAATTCTCACTTGGAAATATCCTTGCTTAAGATCTACTTTGCTAAAGCACCTAGACCCATGTAACATATCCAACATGTCATCCAACCTAGGAATAGGGTACCTATACTTCACAGTGATCTTATTGATGGCTCTACAGTCAGTACACATTCTCCAAGTTCCATCTTTCTTAGGGACAATGATTACAGGAACAGCACACGGACTCATACTCTCTCTTACTTTACCTTGACTCAATAATTCCTCAACTTGCCTTTGGATTTCCTTAGTTTCCTCTGGATTGGCTCTATAGGCAGGTCTGTTTGGCAGAACAGCTCCTGGAACGAAATCTAATTGATGTTCAATGCCTCTTAGAGGTGGTAATCCTGGGGGATCTCCTTCAGGAAACAAGCTAGAAAATTCTTGAAGTAAAGATGCAACTTCACTAGGTAAAGTAGATGGTATCTCTGATGAAGAGAATAGAGATTCTTTGTAAAGCAAGATATAAACATTTTTGTTTGATTTGATAGCATGGAATACCTCACTTTGTGATGCAAAGAATGCGCTTTTCTTTAGAGATGGTTCAGAAACTTTGTTTTCTTTCGGTTCAACTTTGAGATGAGAGCTCCTCAGTTGGTGTTCTTTGATAAAGATCCTTTCTAATTCCTTTTCTTTTGGATCATTGTAGCTTTTTAACATTCGTTGTTGATCCTCAAAGACTTTGTGCGGGGGTAAGGCATTTAATTTGAACAGCTTGTTGTGGTGCCTAAAGGAATATATCTATTTAGGTAACCATCATAAGTAACTTTGTTGTCAAATTGCCATGGTCTACCTAATAAGATATGACTTGATTGCATAGGGGCTACGTCACATAACACCTCAGCAAAATACCCACCAATTGACAAAGGAACTAGAGCTTGCTTTGTTACTTTAACTTCACCACACTCATTAAGCCACGTAAGTCTATAAGGATGGGGGTGATTCAATAAAGGTAACTCAAGTTTCCTAACAAGTTCAAAACTTGCCACATTGGTACATGAACCGGAGTCAATGATTAAAGTGCAGACTTTCTTTTTAACCATACAGTGAATGTGGAATATGTTCTCTCTTTGTATGTCAGGTTCTTCAGTTTTAATTTGGGCACTTAGGGCTCGACGGACAACTAAGAACTCTTTTGTTTCACACTCATTAGTCTCTTCACTAATCTCTTCTTCTTCCTCACATGTTTGCTCAATTTCTTGTTTTTCTTCACTCTCTTCCAATTCTTCCTCAGAATAATACTCATTAGACTCTTCAATAAACATGATGCGTTTAGGGTTGGGACATTGATTAGCAAAATGACCTTTTCCTAAGCATTTAAAACATTGAATATCACGAGTCTTAACATTAGGCGTACCTTCCACCTTGGCTTTGCCTTTATCAGGGATTGGAAACTTTGGACGATTTTGGATGTTCTGGGTTGATTTTCCTTGGAATCCACGGCCTTGACCTTGTTGTGGACGGAATGGCGTCCTGGGCTGTGTTCTAGGAAAACTCAAAGGATTAGTCCTAAAAGAAGGGTTGGAAGTTTTTACCTTCAATTGTCTCTCCACTTTCTCAGCAATGTGAACCATAGAAGTCAGATCAGAGTAAGGTGTGAGTTCCACCTTGAATGCAATCTCTTTGTTCAAGCCAGCTAGAAATCTAGCCATTGTGGCTTCCTCAGCTTCTTCTATGTTAGCCCTGGTAAGCAAATGTTCTAACTCTTTATAAAATTCATCGACAGATCTATTACCTTGAGAAAGTTGTTGCAATTTCTGGAAGACGCTTCTTTCATAGGAAGGAGATATGAATCTCTTCCTCATCTCTTGTTTCAGCTCGGACCAAGTGACAACAGGGGGTTGTCTTGTTCTTCTCCTGGTGTTCTTCAGTTGTTCCCACCAAAGTAAAGCATAATCTACAAATTCAAAAGTTGCATACCGCACTTTGGCCAATTCTGAATAGTTAGTGCAAGAATACATATGATCTACTTTTGTTTCCCATTGCAGATAAGCTTCAGGATCACTTTTCCCTTGGAAGGAGGGAATTGTCAGTTTAGTAGTAATGAACTCTTCTTCAAGATGTTCATTCCTATCAGGTAGACGTTCATCATATCTCTCTTCTACGTAGGTTTCTTCATTATACTCAGGGAGACTATCAAATCTTTCCTCAAAAGAAATGTTCCTACGACCACCATTACTACCTCGACCTCGACTTCTACCTCTATGTGATGTGACTCTTCTAGGTTGAACATAAGACTCATTAGCATAAGAGGTGCCTTCTTGAAAAGGTATACTAGGTTCCTTTTGATCTGAGGTTGGCTTTTCTACGTTGTGTATCCTTTGTTTGTTATCCTCTATGTCACTTCTCATTAAACCAAATTGATTAACAAGGAAAGTGAGGGTTTGTTGTATATTCTCGAGGGTAACAGGGACTGGGGATGGGACAGGTGTAGATGGGGACGGGGATGATGCATTATCTTTCTGTTGGGGACCCATGATTCAGAAAACAATCTCAAAAGCCAAATAAAATATTGACAAGATGCAAATACTCTACTTTATGTTGACAATTGTTTAAAACAGCAACTTGGACTATTTCTCCTAAAGATTCAAGTAAATCACAGAAGTCAAATTGTTGTTCGGGCTGAAAGAAATCTACGGGGTTGTTTTAAGACAATACCTCAATTTACTTTACAGCATATGCAATTATCAATTGTAGTAAAGCGAAAGTAAAGACACACAAACAAAGTGCTAGCAAGGGTTTGCTTTAGAAACTTTCAATATTTCAAAACTACAACACTTTGGGGTTTGGTTTGGGTGTTTTCTTTCTTTGGAGCTTTGCACGGGATTTTCCCTTTATGAAACGTTTAACTTTGGGCTTTTCCTCACTTGGCTTTCTTGTGCAATTCTCTCTTTGTCTTGCCTCTTACTTGTTGACAATTTTTGGCTTTTCTCTCGCGTATTTCTCAATCAAGCTTAATTTTCTTTCTTTGGACGGTTTTGCTTGATTGTTGTGAGACTACTGCTCACGGCCTACATGAGACATTGCCCACGGCCTTTAATTGCACAAGATTGGTTGTATTTGGGATTTGAAAGTTCCTTGTACACAACACGGCTAAACACTATGTAGTGGGAATTCAATTCACAAACACAACAAGATCAAATTGTATACAGTGCAACGTAAGTTTGGAAATTGATCTAAAACAACAATAGGAAAGCTCTTTAACAATGTGGGGCTTAAACAATTCCTAAATTTCAGAATATATCTAAGTCCAACAAGTTGTTTGAAACAATTGAAATCAACAAAAAGATAAGACTATTAGCATATAGCAAGATTTCAAATGAGCTTTAAAAGGTTGTTTTGATCCACACGGTTTTTGGGCAGTTGTTCTTTCTTCTATTTTCTGTTTTTGATGCAAGTGATCTAACTAGTTCTAATATGGATAAATGCAAGTTGGTTTTGTCTAAATGAAGTTTACAAAGGCTGGTTACTAACAACTAATGGAATTTCAGTTTTGATGCTAAGTATGCTATCTTGTTTTGTTTTGTTTTCAAGTGATCTAACCTACTTGTTTTTGTTTGGTTTTTGTTTGTATGATGCAATCAGAATCTAAACTAAATGATACTAGATTCAAGCTTCTAACAAACGTGTGGGAACTAGGACTAGGCAGCTCACTTTAGCTAGCTAATTCTACTTTGTTTTGGTTCTTTGGTTTTCGGTTTTCCTAAGCTAAACTAAACAAATATCTTAAACACTTAACTATGTTGTAAACTAGCCAAACTAAGCTAAAGAAGGCAACACTATGACGTATTGGACAGTTTGCACTTAAATCACTCAAAACAGAATTTTAACTATTTGATTACAAACTAAAGTTCCAACTAATCTAGTTTTGTGTTCAAGTTTTCTGATTTTAAGGACACAACTAAACTAACACTTAAACTACTTGATTAAGGACTAATGAAGATCAACTAAGCTAGATATGGAAGCATATAAAACGTTCAAAACAGTTTGCACATATGAACTAAAAACAGAATTTCTAACTACTACAACTTGATGAATAACCAAACTATCAACTAGCCTATTTTGTGTTCAAGGTTTTCTGATTTAAGGATTCAATCAAACTACCATTTAAAACTACTAGATTAGTGTCTAATGAACAATATCTAAGCTAGGTTGAACACTCACAAGCTGGCCACACACGGTTTTTGCTTCAAGATACACAAACAGTTCCTAACACACTTAAAACTAGTCTAAGTTGTTTTTGTGGTCAGTTTTCGTTTTGCCTACTTAAACTAAGTAACCAAGCTATATTATACTATCTAACAAGCACTTTAAAACATAATCTAACTATCAAAACAAACAACAACTAAACGTACTAAAAATCAGTTCAACATTGGGCAGCAACATTCATATGCAAATCTAATCAATGTAGACATGAATAGAAGACTAACCAACGCTCTGATACCAATTGATGAGCCAAATGGGGGCTGAAAACGTTTGCCAAGGATGTTGTCTCCTATTCCAAATTGATTTGAACCCAAGCTATGTCAAAGAACATCTTAAAGGACACCCTTTGAGCTTTAACCGTGTTCTTGGCTCAATCTATGCCAAACCTCTTCCTCTTGGCATTCCAACACATCTAAAACCTCAATGAGACCCTAAGATGTTGTAAACCAAATGATGAAGTGAATACAAACAAGTTCTAGGCTGGAACTTGCAAGAAAACCGTTTGGTGGCTTTAAAACCTCAACTTGAAATGTTGAAAACTCCTTGAAGGAAATTCTGGTTTTTGATAAATTGATAAGTGTTCTTCTTTACATTCAGCTTCTAAACTACTTATAACCAACTAAAATACATAAGGTACAAAGTCTAAAATACAAAGTACAAGCCTATGATTAGCATGCTTTCTTTTGGAACAACTTGGAGCAACTTTCGGTGATAAGGAGCTGGTTGCTTCCTTCTTCTTCTTTGCTTGTCTTGAGCCATTGTTTTGATTGGTTTAAACATTGAGCAGCTTGCTTGAGAAAGGCTTTGATTGGTTGCAAGTTGTCTTTGAATCTTCAAACCTTTTCATTCCTTAAGCCAACGGTTTTCTTCAAGTGTTTTGATTGGATGAACCTTTGTGCAGCTTGATTAAAACTTGGCTTTGATTGGTTCTCACTTTGGTGTTGAATTTTCAAACATATTAGTCATGAACCAACGGTTTCTTCATGGAGTTTGATTGGTGCAATTGTTTGAGCAGCTTGTACACTTATATTAGCATGAAGAACATTGCTTGAAGCTTGGAGCAACTTGTCTTGGTCATCATTGGCGTGGAGGAGAAGTCTTGGTGTTTGACATGAGAGCTTGTCACCTCTTTGCTTGTCACCTCTTTGCTTGGATAAAAATTCAGGTTTGAATTGCATCTTCAAGCTAAAAACGTGTACCTAAAAGACAAGGCAAGAATACAACACAAACTATCCTAAAACAAAGTTAACAAACCAACAATATTGAAAAGAACTCTAAAAATATGTACAACATGTTTTTGATACAACTAGATCAAAGCTTGTATCATATAAACCCAATGGACATCATCTTTGCTTGGCTCATCCTCTTCATGCCTGTAAAGAAATGATTCAACACATTGTAACAAATTCTTAGCCATACTCCTTGTCATGGGACCTGTGTGGGGCATTGAGGTGTCAACGTCAGTGTTTGTATCCACAAGGTTAGGCTGTAGCTCATCATACTCACAATATATGCAATGTGTATGAATATGCAAATGTAGTGCAACATGATAAGATGAGAACAAATTTTCGATCCTTCTTTCTTTCAAAACATAATCGTCATAAAACGAGGAATAGAGAGAGTTCAGATCTATTATCTCTGGATCTGAAACGGTCATACCATTCCCTTCAGATCTATTATTTCTGGATCTAAAAAGGTCATACAACCAATCATCATCTTCAGGTCTATTATCTCTGGGCCTGGACGGTCATAATTGTTATCATCAGGTCTATTATCTTCGGGCATGGACGTTCATAATCATCATCCTCAAGTCTATTATCTCTAGGCCTGGATGGTCATAATCATCACCAGATCAATTAACTCCGGATCTGGAGCGGGTTCTGCCAGGAATTAATGGTACCATAGGAGTCTTTCTTTCAAAAAACCAAAATCTTATCTTCAAAAGAGCTTTTCTTAATTTCTTTGGCATAAAATCAGCCTCATAAATATGCAATGCAATGCAATGGACAATGCCTTGTTCACACGACCTCGAACTTACCAATTCAGAGCCTAATTCTAGAATCTTATGCCACACACATGCATAATGGAATCTTAGACATATGCCGTAAAAATTTCATAATATTCCGAGATGTCTAAGGCCTTCAAAACATTAAATCACTACCAAGGGGTACTGCTGAATTCTGCAGCATAGTACCCGCCTTACCTCGTTCCGAGGGCCATAATACAATATTCAATTAGGACTATCACCTGGAACACAGCCAACATACTAAAAGACAATATTCAGATGCCCAAACATTACATACAAGTCTAAATAAACAAGATCAAGGCCTCACAATACACGCCATCAGACTGCCCTGTTTTCCAGTTTTGTACCGTGACTTCCATCTCAGTTGTTAACCCTCAAAACATTGGTTTCAAGCCAATTTCCTTACATGGACGTGTACATCTATGTCTTAGGTAAATACCATAAAAATTTCAAGGCAAACCGACATGTTTAAGAGGGTTATTTAATTATCTTTCTCAGTCTAGGTACCTGCAGAATCTGCATTGAACCTTTCTTACTAAAAAATCCCATTGAGGCCAAACCACAAGTTTTTTTACAGAATTTCCACCTCACAAATTTACTACACATATCAAGCTACCAGCACATCAAAATTTAGCTCAATTGCACACTCCTAAGGTTCATTTTAAGGCCAAGCAAGTTGTTACTCAAAACTGTCCAGTTTTAGAGAATCCTACATTTCATCACTTTTTATTATTCAAACATTTCCCAACTAACTTTATCCCCTAAAATAACTTGCTAACCACCAAATACACATTTTAACATGAACTTTTCAGGTCTCCTAGTGTTCTTTAAGCTACGCCATATCCACACCAACAGTCCCATAAACTACACATAGAACAAGCCATTTCATACATTTTATGCCTCATAAAGTTTATTCTTAACCATAATTAGCTCAATATTCCATTAAGCTCTAAAATCACCCTTTATAGTGAAAAGTAGGTCTCATATCATGTTTAAGTTAAGCACATAACATATCCATAGAGAAAATCACTCAACATGCCAACACTTTCCCTTATAAAACAATTAATTTCTCATGCTTTGTACTTAGTATTCAACTAAAATTCATGACTTAAAAATATAACTAGTAATTCAAGCATACAATTTCACAAATAAGCCAAGAATGTGATGAGCCAAATGGGGGCTGAAAACGTTTGCCAAGGATGTTGTCTCCTATCCCAAATTGTTTTGAACCCAAGCTATGTCAAAGAACATCTCAAGGACACCCTTTAAGCTTTAACCTTTGTTCTTGGCTCAATCTTTGCCAAACCTCTTCCTCTTTGGCACTCCAACACATCTAAAACCTCAATGAGACCCTAAGATGCTGTAAACCAAATGATGAAGTGAATGCAAACAAGTTCTAGGCTGGAACTTGCAAGAAAACCGTTTGGTGGCTTTAAACCTCAACTTGAAATGTTGAAAACTCCTTGAAGGAAATTCTGGTTTTTGATAATTTGATAAGTGTTCTCTTTACATTCAGCTTCTAAACTACTTATAACCAACTAAAATACATAAGGTACAAAGTCTAAAATACAAAGTACAAGCCTATGATTAGCATGCTTTCTTTTGGAACAAGTTGGAGCAACTTTTCGGTGAAAAGAGCTGGTTGCTTCCTCCTTTTTCTTTGATTGTCTTGAGCCAGATTTTTGATTGGTTTAAACAATGAGCAGCTTGCTTGAAACTTGGTCTTGATTGGTTGTGAGTTGTAGTTTGAAATTTCAAGGATTTTGGCTCAAATCATACGTTCTCCTCCTTGCAAGATTCAGCCAAAATTTTGATTGGTTAAGGGAGTGTGCAGCTTGGCTAGAACTTGTCCTTAATTGGTTCTCATTTTGGTGTTGAATTTTCAAACATAATTCCCCTTAGAAAACGTTTCTTTCTTGCTTGAATTCAACCAAGAATTCTGATTGGATGTTGGAGTGAGCAGCTTGGATAAAACTCAGCCTTGATTGGTTCTTGCTTTGTGTTGAATTTTCAAACATAATAGTTTATGAACCAGCCGAAAATCTTCTTGTTTGTGATTGGATCCTTTGCTTGAGCAGCTTGTTGAATGTTCTAGCTTGATTGTGATTGGTTAAATCATTTGGTAGACTTCTTTCTATTGGTTGAAGGCTTGAGCTGCTTCCTCATTCTTGTTTCAACGTGAAGAACTTTGGTTGGAGTTGTCATGAGTGCTTGTTAAGCACCTTGCTTGCAAGCTACTTGAATTTCACTTCTTTGTTTGGACAAAAATTCAGGTTTGGTTTGCATCTTCAAGCTAAACGTGTACCTGAAAGGTTAGGGCAAGAATACAACACAACTATCCTAAACAAAGTTAACAAACTAAGAGTATTAAAAGGAACATATAAAGATATGTACAACATGCATTTGATACAACTAGATCATAGCTTGTATCATATAAACCCAATGGATGTCATCTTTGCTTGGCTCATCCTCTTCATGCCTGTAAAGGAATGATTCAACACAATGTAACAATTTCTTAGCCATACTCCTTGTTATGGGACCATTGTGGGGCAATGAGGTGTCATCGTCAGTGTTTGCATCTACAAGGTTAGGCTGTAGCTCATCATTCCCTCCCACTTGAAAGGGATTCGTCCTCGAATCTGAATCAACACTAAACGGAGAAAGGTCAGCAACATTAAAAGTTTTAGAGATAGGACCATACCTTTCTTCCGGAAGATCGAGAACATAGGCATTATCACCAAGCCGTTTCAACACTTTGAACGGTCCATCGCCTCTTGGCTTCAATTTGGAGTCCCTTTCCTTAGGGAATCTTTCTTTTCTCAAGTGTAACCAAACAAGATCACCAGGTTCAAATATAACAACTTTACGATTCCTGTTGGCTCTATTGGCATACACTTTATTCTTAGCTTCAAGTTGTGACTTAACCTTTTCATGCAATTCTTTCACAAGTTTTGCTTTTCGTTCACCATCTAAACTAACACGTTCATGAACAGGTATGGGAACAAGATCAAGCGGGGACAAAGGGTTAAAGCCATAAACAACTTCAAAAGGAGAATGCAATGTTCCACTATGAACAACTCTATTGTATGCAAACTCAATGTAAGCTAAGCAATCTTCCCAATTCTTTAGATTCTTTTGAATGACAACACGTAAAAGTTGAGACAAAGTTCTATTAACGACTTCAGTTTGACCATCGGTTTGTGGGTGAGCAGTTGTAGAAAATAACAATTTAGTACCAAGTTTACTCCACAAAACACGCCAAAAATGACTTAGAAACTTTGTATCTCTATCACTAACAATCGTACGTGGCATGCCATGCAATCTAACAATTTCCTTAAAGAACAAATCAGCAATATGAATAGCATCATCAACTTTCTTACATGCAATGAAATGTGCCATTTTGGAAAATCTATCAACAACAACAAAGATGCTATCTTTACCAGTTTTGGATCGAGGCAATCCCAATACAAAGTCCATAGAGATATCAGTCCAAGGTGAGCTTGGAACAGATAAAGGAGTGTACAATCCATGTGGTTGTGTTCTAGATTTTGCTTGCTTGCAAGTAATACATTGGTCACAAATCTTATCAACATGTGCTCTCATATGCGGCCAGAAGAAATGTTCCTTAAGTGTTTCCAAAGTCTTTAACGAGCCAAAATGACCCATTAAACCTCCTCCATGAGCTTCTTTTATCAATAACTCCCTTAATGAACACATTGGTACACATAACTTATGTTCTTTAAACAAGTAACCATCATGCAAGTAATATTTGGCAAAAGGGGACTCAACGCATGCTTGATATATAGAACTAAAGTCATGATCAGAATGATACATCTCTTTGATAGATTCAAAACCAAACATGTTACATGAAAGAGTAGTAATCAAAGTATAACGACGAGATAAGGCATCAGCAACAACATTTTCTTTTCCTTGTTTATACTTGATCACATAAGGGAATTGTTCAATGAATTCAACCCACTTGGCATGTCTTTTGTTCAGTTTTCCTTGACCCTTTAGATACTTAAGGCTTTCATGATCAGTATGAATCACAAATTCCTTAGGTTGCAGATAATGTTGCCAAGTTTGTAAAGAACGGACAAGTGCGTACAATTCTTTATCATAAGTTGAATAATTGATGGAAGCTCCTTTCAATTTTTCACTAAAGTAGGCAACAGGTTTGTTACCTTGATGCAATACAGCTCCAATGCCAACTCCACTGGCATCACATTCAACTTCAAACATTTCATCAAAATTGGGCAATCTCAGGATGGGTGCAGAAGTTAGACGTTTCTTAAGTTCCTCAAAGGCTTGTTGTTGTGATTCTCCCCATTCAAATCTTACATCTTTCTTGACTAATTCATTCAAGGGTGCAGCTATGGTAGAGAAATCCTTCACAAAACGTCTATAGAAACTAGCTAATCCATGAAAACTCCTAATATCTCCAGCAGACTTAGGGGTCGGCCACTCAGTTATGGATTTAACTTTCTCTTGATCCACTTCAATTCCTTCAGCACTAATCACAAATCCTAAGAATGTAACCTTCTCCAAACAGAAAGAACACTTCTTGAAATTAGCATACAGCTTCTCTTTCTGTAGGGTGACAAAAACGGCTCTTAGATGGTTCAGGTGTTCACCTAGGGTTTTTGAGTAGATAAGAATGTCATCGAAGTAAACTACTACAAATTTCCCTATGAATTTCCTTAAGACCTCATTCATTAACCTCATGAAAGTACTAGGGGCATTGGTTAAACCAAAGGGCATAACTAACCATTCGTACAATCCAAACTTAGTCTTAAAGGCAGTTTTCCATTCATCACCTTCCCTAATTCTGACTTGGAAATATCCTTGCTTAAGATCTACTTTGCTAAAGCACCTAGACCCATGCAACATATCCAACATGTCATCCAACCTAGGAATAGGGTACCTATACTTCACAGTGATCTTATTGATGGCTCTACAGTCAGTACACATTCTCCAAGTTCCATCTTTCTTAGGGACAATGATTACAGGAACAGCACACGGACTCATACTTTCTCTTACTTTACCTTGACTCAATAATTCCTCAACTTGCTTTTGGATTTCCTTAGTTTCCTCTGGATTGGCTCTATAGGCAGGTCTGTTTGGCAGAACAGCTCCTGGAATGAAATCTATTTGATGCTCAATGCCTCTTAGAGGGGGTAAACCTGGGGGATCTCCTTCAGGAAACAAGCTAGAAAATTCTTGAAGTAAGGATGCAACTTCACTAGGTAAAGTAGATGGTATCTCAGATGAAGAGAATAGAGATTCTTTGTAAAGCAAGATATAAACATTTTTGTTTGAATTGATAGCATGGAATACCTCACTTTGAGATGCAAAGAATGCGCTTTTCTTTAAAGATGGTTCAGCAGAAACTTTGTTTTCTTTCGGTTCAACTTTGAGATGAGAGCTTCTCAGTTGGTGTTCTTTGATAAAGATCCTTTCTAATTCCTTTTCTTTTGGATCATTGTAGCTTTTTAACATTCGTTGTTGATCCTCAAAGACTTTGTGCGGGGGTAAGGCATTTAATTTGAACAGTTTGTTGTTATGCCTAAAGGAATATCTATTTAGGTAACCATCATACGTAACCTTGTTGTCAAATTGCCACGGTCTACCTAATAAGATATGGCTTGATTGCATAGGGGCTACGTCACATAACACCTCAGCAGAATACCCACTAATTGACAAAGGAACTAGGACTTGCTTTGTTACTTTAACTTCACCACACTCATTAAGCCACGTAAGTCTATAAGGACGGGGGTGATTAATTAAAGGTAACTCAAGTTTCCTAACAAGTTCAAAACTTGCAACATTCGTACATGAACCGGAGTCAATGATTAAGGTGCAGACTTTCTTCTTAACCATACAGTGAATGTGGAATATGTTCTCTCGTTGTATTTCAGGTTCTTCAGTTTTAATTTGGGCACTTAGGGCTCGACGGACAACTAAGAACTCTTTTGTTTCACATTCATTAATCTCTTCAATAATCTCTTCTTCTTCCTCACATGTTTGCTCAATTTCTTGTTTTTCGTCACTCTCTTCCAATTCTTCTTCAGAGTAATACTCATTAGACTCTTCAATAAACAAGATGCGTTTAGGGTTGGGGCATTGATTAGCAAAATGACCTTTTCCTAAGCATTTAAAACATTGAATATCACGAGTCTTAAAATTAGACGTACCTTCCACCTTGGCTTTGCCTTTATCAGTGATTGGAAGCTTTGGACGATTTTGGATGTTCTGGGTTGGTTTTCCTTGTGATCCACGGCCTTGGCCTTGTTGTGGACGGAATGGCGTCCTGGGCTGTGTTCTAGGAAAACTCAAAGGATTAGTCCGAAAAGAAGGGTTAGAAGTTTTAACCTTCAGTTGTCTTTCCACTTTCTCAGCAATGTGAACCATAGAAGCCAGATCTGAGTAAGGTGTAAGTTCCACCTTAAATGCAATTTCTTTATTCAAGCCAGCTAGAAACCTAGCCATGGTGGCTTCCTCCGCTTCTTCTATGTTAGCCCTGGTAAGCAAATGTTCTAACTCTTTATAAAATTCATCGACAGATCTATTACCTTGAGAAAGTTGTTGCAATTTCTGAAAGACGCTTCTTTCATAGGAAGGAGATATGAATCTCTTCCTCATCTCTTGTTTCAGCTCGGACCAAGTGACAACAGGGGGTTGTCTTGTTCTTCTCCTGGTGTTCTTCAGTTGTTCCCACCAAAGTAAAGCATAATCTACAAATTCAAAAGTTGCATACCGCACTTTGGCCAATTCAGAATAGTTAATGCAAGAATACATATGATCTACCTTTGTTTCCCATTGCAAATATGTTTCAGGATCACTTTTTCCATGGAAGGGGGGAATTGTCAGTTTAGTAGTGATGTATTCTTCTTCAACTTGTTCTGCAGGTTGACGTTCATTATATCTCTCTTCTAGGTAGGGTTCTTCATTGTACTCAGGGAGACTATCAAATCTTTCCTCAAAAGAAAGGTTCCTACGACCACCATTACTACCTCGACCTCTACCTCTACCTCTAAGTGATGTGCTTTTTCTGCGTTCAACATGAGACTCATGATCATAAGAGGTGCCTTCTTGAAAAGGTACACTAGGTTCCTTTTGTTCTGAGGTAGGCTTTTCTACTCTGCTTAGCCTTTGTTTGTTATCCTCTATGTCACTTCTCATTAAACCAAATTGATTAACAAGGAAAGTGAGTGTTTGTTGTATATTCTCGAGGGTAACAGGGACTGGGGATGGGACAGGTGTAGATGGGGACGGGGATGATGCATTATCTTTCTGTTGGGGACCCATGTTTCAGAAAACAATCTCAAAAGCCAAATAAAATATTGACAAGATGCAAATACTTTACTTTATGTTGACAATTGTTCAAAACAGCAATTTGGACTATATCTCCTAAAGATTCAAGTAAATCACAGAAGTCAAATTGTTGTTCGGGCTGAAAGAAATCTACGGGGTTGTTTTAAGACAATCCCTTAATTTACTTTACAGCATATGCAATTATCAATTGTGGCAAAGTGAAAGTAAAGTCACACAAACAAAGTGCTAGCAAGGGTTTGCTTTAGAAACTTTCAAGATTTCAAAACTACAACACTTTGGGGTTTGGGTTTGGGCACTTTCTTTCTTTTGAGCTTTGCACGGGTTTTTCCCTTTATGCAACGTTTAACTTTGGGCTTTTCCTCACTTGGCTTTCTTGTGCAATTCTCTCTTTGTCTTGCCTCTTACTTGTTGACAATTTTGGCTTTTCTCTCGCGTATTTCTCAATCAAGCTTAATTTTCTTTCTTTGGACGGTTTTGCTTGATTGTTGTGAGACTACTGCTCACGGCCTACATGAGACATTGCCCACGGCCTTTAATTGCACAAGTTTGGTTGTATTTGGAATTTGAAAGTTCCTCGTACACAACACGGCTAAACACTATGTAGTGGGAATTCAATTCACAATTACAACAAGATCAAATTGTATACAGTGCAACGTAAGTCTAGAAATTGATCTAAAACAACAATGGGAAAGCTCTTTAACAATGTGGGGCTTAAACAATTCCTAAATTTCAGAATATATCTAAGTCCAACAAGTTGTTTGAAACAATTGAAATCAACAAAAAGATAAAGCTATTAGCATATAGCAAGATTTCAAATGAGCTTTAAAGGTTGTTTTGATCCACACGGTTTTTGGGCAGTTTGTTCTCTCTTCTATTTTCTGTTTTTGATGCAAGTGATCTAACTAATTCTAATATGGATAAATGCAAGTTGGTTGTGTCTAAATGAAGTTTACAAAGGCTGCTCACTAACACTATTGGAAATTCAGTTTTGATGCTAAGTATGCTATCTTGTTTTGTTTTGTTTTCAAGTGATCTAACCTACTTGTTTTTGTTTGGTTTTTGTTTGTATGATGCAATCAGATTCTAAGCTAAATGATACTAGATGCAAGCTCCAAACAAATGTGTATGAACTAGAACTAGGCAGCTCACTTTAGTTAGCTAATTCTACTTTGTTTTGGTTCTTTGGTTTTCGGTTGTCTTGAGCTAAACTAAACAAACATCTAAACACTTAAACTATGTTGTAAACTAGCCAAACTAAGCTAAAGAAGGCAACACTAAAAACGTTTTGGACAGCTTGTACACAAGTGACTAAAAACAGAATTTTAGCTATTTGGTTACAAGCTAAAGTTTCAACTAATCTAATTTTGTGTTCAAGTTTTCTGTTTTGAGGTCTTAACTAAAGTAACACTTAAACTACTAGATCAAGGTCTAATGAAGTTTATCTAAGCTAATTAAAACAGCATACAAAACGTATAACATATTGCACATAAGAACTAAAAACAGATTCTCTAACTACTACAACTTGATGAATAACCAAACTATCAACTAGCCCTTTTTGTGTTCAAGGTTTTCTGATTTAAGGAGTCAATCAAACTACCATTTAAAACTACTAGATTAGTGTCTAATGAACAATATCTAAGCTAGATTAAACTAGAACAAACTGATTACACACGGTTTTTGCTTCAAGATACACAAACAACTCCTAACACACTTAAGTCTAGTCTATGTTCTTTTTTTGTGGGGTTTCGGTTTTTGCTACTAAAACTAAGTTACCAAACTATTCTATACTATCTAATAAGCACTTTAAAACATAAACTAACTACCTAAACAAACAGATTCAAAACGGAATGGAAATCAGTACACAAACAGTTTTGGGCAGCAACTTCATTTGCAAATTTAAGCAATGTAAACATGAATAGAAGACTAACCAAGGCTCTGATACCAATTGATGAGCCAAATGGGGGCTGAAAACGTTTGCCAAGGATGTTGTCTCCTATCCCAAATTGTTTTGAACCCAAGCTATGTCAAAGAACATCTCAAGGACACCCTTTAAGCTTTAACCTTTGTTCTTGGCTCAATCTTTGCCAAACCTCTTCCTCTTTGGCACTCCAACACATCTAAAACCTCAATGAGACCCTAAGATGCTGTAAACCAAATGATGAAGTGAATGCAAACAAGTTCTAGCCTGGAACTTGCAAGAAAACCGTTTGGTGGCTTTAAACCTCAACTTGAAATGTTGAAAACTCCTTGAAGGAAATTCTGGTTTTTGATAATTTGATAAGTGTTCTCTTTACATTCAGCTTCTAAACTACTTATAACCAACTAAAATACATAAGGTACAAAGTCTAAAATACAAAGTACAAGCCTATGATTAGCATGCTTTCTTTTGGAACAAGTTGGAGCAACTTTTCGGTGAAAAGAGCTGGTTGCTTCCTCCTTTTTCTTTGCTTGTCTTGAGCCAGATTTTTGATTGGTTTAAACAATGAGCAGCTTGCTTGAAACTTGGTCTTGATTGGTTGTGAGTTGTAGTTTGAAATTTCAAGGATTTTGGCTCAAATCATACGTTCTCCTCCTTGCAAGATTCAGCCAAAATTTTGATTGGTTAAGGGAGTGTGCAGCTTGGCTAGAACTTGTCCTTAATTGGTTCTCATTTTGGTGTTGAATTTTCAAACATAATTCCCCTTAGAAAACGTTTCTTTCTTGCTTGAATTCAACCAAGAATTCTGATTGGATGTTGGAGTGAGCAGCTTGGATAAAACTCAGCCTTGATTGGTTCTTGCTTTGTGTTGAATTTTCAAACATAATAGTTTATGAACCAGCCGAAAATCTTCTTGTTTGTGATTGGATCCTTTGCTTGAGCAGCTTGTTGAATGTTCTAGCTTGATTGTGATTGGTTAAATCATTTGGTAGACTTCTTTCTATTGGTTGAAGGCTTGAGCTGCTTCCTCATTCTTGTTTCAACGTGAAGAACTTTGGTTGGAGTTGTCATGAGTGCTTGTTAAGCACCTTGCTTGCAAGCTACTTGAATTTCACTTCTTTGTTTGGACAAAAATTCAGGTTTGGTTTGCATCTTCAAGCTAAACGTGTACCTGAAAGGTTAGGGCAAGAATACAACACAACTATCCTAAACAAAGTTAACAAACTAAGAGTATTAAAAGGAACATATAAAGATATGTACAACATGCATTTGATACAACTAGATCATAGCTTGTATCATATAAACCCAATGGATGTCATCTTTGCTTGGCTCATCCTCTTCATGCCTGTAAAGGAATGATTCAACACAATGTAACAATTTCTTAGCCATACTCCTTGTTATGGGACCATTGTGGGGCAATGAGGTGTCATCGTCAGTGTTTGCATCTACAAGGTTAGGCTGTAGCTCATCAGAATGTCTAGGGTATACTTGCCTCTCTTGAGTTTAGAAACTTTCCCTAGCTTGAGCCTTGGTTGAAATGGATTGAAGTTTTCCTCCAACTTCACTAGGGAACATACAGTTTGTAGGGAGGAAAGGAAAGTGAACATTAGCTATCATTTAAATGAAGAAAAGAACTAGATTAAGGCTAGGTTTCCTTACCAAAATAGAACTTAAGTGGAGATGGAAAGTGATGCGAGCACGAAAAGGATCCCACTCTTTTATCCAAGCTTCTCCTCCAACAATGGGTTAGGCACAAAGGGGCCAAGCTCCTCCTTGCTTCCAATGTCTTTAGATAGGCTGAAATGAGCAACCAAGCCTTGAAGAATGGTGTGGACTAGGCAAATGATAAACTTTTGCTTTCAAGTTGCACCAAATAGTATCAAAATAGAATCAAGTGAAATGGAACAAACTTGAACGTTTCTACTAAGATTTAAAGAAAGTAAGCAATCAAAATTGATGTAATGAACTAAGGGTTGCTGTGGGCAATCTTTAGTTAATTTTGATTCTATGCACTTATTATCCACAAAATGATTCAAGTCATGCAATAATCAAGTATCCAAGTGTGTGATTGGTTCAAGATGTTCAGGATATGGATAAAAAGGTATGGCGTGGTTATGAAAGATGGCGCCAAGTTTGTCCAAAAACTTTCAAACAATTGCACAACTGTTTTTCCTTTTTTCTTTTCACTTTTTTTTGTTTTCCGTTCTCTTCTTACTGTTTTGACGTCAGCAAGTTCAGATTATTCTTTTTTTGCAAGGCAAGAAAACATAACTTCTCTTCTTTTGTCTAAACGTTGTTTTTCTAAAAACCTAGCAAGGAGCTTTAAATTCAGCCAAGGTAATCTCAAATATGCAATATTATGTGAGGTGATTATGAATGGGGATGAATCTCAGTTAGGGTTTAGTGGGTAAATGATGCACTCCCGTGAGGCATCAAACACATGTCACCATGTTTTGTTAGTTCTTTAGGACGTGCAGAACTTGTATGAATGTTTAAGGGTCGTCTGACTATCCATATCTGCAAGTATATGCCTCTTATAGCCTAACACACCCTAGGACAAGTTGTACATAGTGTATTTGTTGTTTTGTATGTATTTGAGTTGTTTTTAGGTCAAGGAAGCTTGACGGAATCCATGCCAAACGTTCAAATACCAAGTTGAGTTGAAAGGGCAAGCTGGCAGGATAATACCTTCTTAGTATTTCATCCATATCTCACCCACCACAAATCCAATTGACGTTATTTTAGTTGGAGGTGAAAGCTAAGAAGATAAGCTACAATTTTTATGTTCAGCACTTCCCCAAAAAAGGCCTGTATCAAGTTACACAATCGTTGCAACAAGCTGGCTGCTTAGTCACTGCTTCCAAAGGTCCACATCTGCAAGCAGGTCAACTTCAAACGGGCATAACTCACTCATCCCAGATCCAAACGACGTCATTATGGTGTCTAAACACATCTACAGAGAAGGATCTACAATTTTTATTTGAAGTGGAAGAGCTAATTCGGACTGGAAGGTTATGTTATAATTCAAAACAGAAAACTGCTCAAAACTGGACAGATTTCAGTTTCTTGACTTTTCAAGCAGCCTTTTCGACCAATCAGCTGCAAGGGGCCACTCCAACTCATCAAGGACGTCCTAAATAATATTCCCAAGAAAGGAGAGGTTGGTCCAATCAAAATTCAAAGACAAAACAACTTGCAAAGCAAAAAGAAGTTTCAGCCGATAAGACAATTGCTGAAGTTGTCAAACTTTTTCCAAGTTGCACTTTGTTTAACTTTCTTTCTTTGCTCCTATTGGACCCCAAACATTTGTAGATTCCCTTAGAAGCCTTTCTTGGCTTATTTAAACTAGCTTAGTACGTTTGTAAAAAGAGAATCTGAATAGACAAAAAACTACCGTAACTTTTGCACCAAAACTGAATTTCAGTTTTTCCTTTGAATCTTTGATTCCCTTCAAGAAACTTGAACAAATTCTTGATTGTATTACTTCATATGCTTGGGATGGATATTGATTGAGAGGGTTTAAGGCTTGCTCACTCAAGTTGAAGTCATTTGCTGAAGAGTTCATCTACTTGGCTGAAATCTGGACATGTTGGATGGCTTGGTGTTCCATGGATGTTTTGCACCTTCCTTCTTGGTTCCAGCTGGTTTATTGAGTTGAAGAAAGGTCCTAAAATAGCTGAGTGATTGTGCATCAGTAAACCGAGATTAGGGTTTTGAATTATTAGGGTTTTGAGTGGCGGGTTTTCAGCTTTTAGGTTTGTTGTTTTCAGCTTTTGTGTTTGTTGTGGAAATGGTTTTCACACGTGATGCGTGCAACTCGTGGGCTCCAACAATTCCATCTTCCAAACGTCCTTCACAAAGGGTTAGGCACAAAGAAGTAAACTTCCCCTTACTTCCTTAGTGATCAAACGCGTGGACAACGAGCAAGACCAACACTACAAGATGGTCGTTGATCAGGCAAACCAAAATGGCCCTCCTGGACGGCACCTTTTAGCAATGGCAATACCTTCAAAACGCTCAACTTTGAAGGATCTTAACTTAGGCTTTTAATGCAAAACCAAGAAAACAAAGTATCACACAAAGTGAAGGAAATATCAGGAATTATTATTCATCAAAAGGTCAGTTTACAATCAGCCAAAGGGGGTCTATTTATAGGCCTAAAAACGTCCCCTTTCAGCTTGAAATGGCTAGAAATAATTCAAATAAAACTATCTAACAAATGTTAAAATTTGAACTTTGCTTGACTTTCAAAACTAAGATAATTCTAGCTAAAACTTGAAATGCTTGGAAGTTGATATCTTCAATGTATCTAGCAGCTTATGGCATCTTGGAGGAGTTGTTTGATGAGTAGTATGCGCTTGGATTTGAGTTCACAAGATGGCTGAAGTTTGAATTCAAGTGGAGTTTGAATTTGACTTCAAACTTTAATTCAATTTTGCATTGTGATCTTATCTTCCTTATTCTTCAAAAATGGCTTGTGATCTTATCTTCCTTATTCTTCAAAAATGGCGTGTAGGACCTTGAGATGATAGCTGAATCCTTTTTGAAATGTAAGCCTCAAATTGGTTGAAACTTGAATTCAAATTATGGTTGAATTTGAATTCAAGTTTATCTTCAAGTTCAAATTCAAGTAAGATGTCATCCTCCAATTTAAAGTGGCCGGCCCCCCCTTTTGTGATCCTTGGAGATGTTTTTGATTCTAATTTGGACAATGAAATCCTTCTAGGACACATTTGAATTTGTCTTAGTGTAGACAAACATTCTCTTAAAACATTTTCTTCAGACATTCTCTTCAAACATTCTCTTCAAACATTCTCTTCAAACATTTCATGTACCTAATTTACCTACAAAGAAAAGACATAAAACAAAGATCACAAGACACAAGATAAAATTCAAAGACAAAGGATGTAGACGTGCATGCTGATACACGTTCAAGTTGAAGGTTCAATGAAATGAACCCAAGGAGTCTTAGGTTCATCTTGAACATGCTTGTACAAGAAGGTGGCAACTTGATGACAAAGTTCCCTTGCCCTCCTTCTTGTTATAGGACCCTTAACCTCTTGATGGGGCCCTTGATCCTCATCGGACCCTTGATCCCCATCAACACGTATGATAAGCAAGATTGAAGCATGAAATTAACCACAATATGAATCACAAGATGCATACAATCATCATCAACTAATAGCTTCGGTAGCAACAAGATGATTTGAAACCGAGGTAGCTTTATAGGCTGATGGTTGTAGTAAAAAGAGAGCTGAATGTACTCTACATGGTCAAACCCTAATTGTTCAAGTTTTGGATGTTAAAATTCAGATGTTTGATGCACAAGTTGGATAAACGTGACACTAGAACAAGAATCAACAAAGATGCTAGAATGATGAAGAACAAGACTGAACAAAATGCAAAGAACTCAAAACAACCTGGACGTGTTTTTTATATGAATGATGGACCAGTGGCGTGTAGAATGAGGGGTAGAAGAAAGACACAACTGATGCAAGCACGGGTAGGATCCCACTCTTTTATCCAAGCTTATCCTCCAAAAATGGGTTAGGCACAAAGGGGCCAATCTCCTCCTTGCTTCCAATGTCTTTAGATAGGCTGAAATGAGCAGCCAATCCTTGAATAATGATGTGGACTAGGCAAATGATAATCACCCTCCTAGGCAGCATTCATCTTGTCTTGGCAATCACCCTCAAGCATGCTCAAACTTTGAAGGTTTTTAGACTTGATTTTTAGTGAGAAATCAAGAAAAAAAAGATGCCTTCTAAGGAGAAAAGCAACAGAATTTTTATTCTTCAACCAAGCTTGCTGTAAAAATTTGTCTACATGGCTTAAATAAGGAGAAAACTCAACCTAACACTTATCCTAGTCAAAAGTACAATAAAACTCAATTATTCTGGTCTTAGGACCAGACCAAAACGTTTGGAATCTATTCAATTGGCTTAAAGAGGTCAAACTCCAAGAATAAACAAGGGTGCAGGATTTTAGGCTGAAGTGGTGTCTCTGGTTGACTTGACTTTTCCTGCAGACACAAGCAGAATTTGAAGAAGTGTCACTCCTGAACAATTTAGTTCACATGTTCATCTTGAATTTTTGTTTTTGAATGACCCATTTTGGAGTTCCCATGACTGAGTTACGCACCCTCAAAGTTCAAGCAATTTTCAGGTGGCTGGATTTTAGGCAGAAATGGCGCCCTTGGTTGACTGGACTTTTCCCGCCGATGCCAGTCGAATTTGAAGATGCATCCTTCTTGAAAAATTTAGTTCACATCCTGAACTTAACTTTTGAATTTTGAATGACTCAATTTGGAGTTTGCATGAATGAGTTACACGCCTACAAAGTTCAGGAAATTTTCAGCACTTTTCAGCATTCTTGGTCTAACACTTCCAAACAGGTTTGGCAACTCCAAGAGCCCCTACAAAGCAAGCAAAGACATAAAAAACATCAAACAAGTAAGAGAAAGGATAATAAAAGAAAATGCAAGTAATTAAAACACACAAAATGCAACGCATGAAGTGCAATTTAACTAAGACACACCTATAACGTCTTGCACGTATGTATGCATCAACAACTGAACTTGAAACGAATAGACTCAAACGAAAAGAAAAGGATAGAATACGGTGGAATAAAGTAACCTGGGCTCTAATACCAATTTGATGCGTGCAAGACGTGGGCTCTAACAATTCCACCTTCCAAACGTCTTTCACAAAGGGTTAGGCACAAGGAAGAAGACTCCCCCTTGCTTCCTTAGTGATAAAAACGTGTGGATCAAGTGAGCAAGACCAACACTTCAAGATGGTCGTTGATCAGGCAAACCAATATGGCCCTCCTGAACGGCACCTTTTAGCAATGGAAACACCTTCAAAATGCTCAACTTTGATGGATCTTAACTTGGGTTTTTTAATGCAAAACCAAGAAAACAAAGTCTCACACAAAGTGAAGAAAATATCAAGAATTGTTATTCATCAAAAGTTGTGTTACAAATCTGCCAAAGGCTCTATTTATAGGCTACAATTGTCGTCCTTTAATCCTTTAAAATGACCAGAAATTAATTCAAATAAGCTAGCTAACAATTGTTTGAAAATTGAAAATTGTTTGAATTCAAAACTAAAACAAATCCTAGCTAAAATTAGAAATGCTTGCAAGATCCCATTCTCTCCATGTTCAGCTTTGTATGAGAGTCAAATACTGTCTTGGAGGAGCTGATTTGATGAGAAAGATATGCTTGAACTTGAATTCAAAAGGTGGTAGAAGTTTGAATTTGAATTGAGGTTGATCTTGAATTCAAACTTGGACTCAATTTGAATTGTGTTCTAGCTCTCCAAGCTAGTGTGTTCCTTGGATGATGAAGTGTAGAAAATCTGATTTTGATGATGATAAGATGGTTGGACTTGAATTCAAAAGATGGTTGAAGTTTGAATTCAAATTGAGTTTGAATTTGAATTCAAACTTGGATCAATTTGAATTGGAATCTATCCTTCTTTTATCCTCCAAGATGGCGTGTTATAGGCTGGAGATATAGGCTGAAATCTTCTTGAATTTTTAAGTCTCCAATTGGTTGAAACTTGAATTCAAATTATGGTAGAATTTAAATTCAAGTTTAACTTTAAGTTGATCTTCATCTTCTCTTCAATTTTGCCCGGCCCCCTTGTTGGTATTTGGAGATGATTTTGATTTCAATTTGACAAGAGATTCTATCTTGGACAAACTTGAATTTGCCTTTGTGGAGACAAACATTCCTTTCAAGACAACATTCCTTTTGTCTCATTCTTTTGTGACACACGCCTACAATGTTCCATTTGGGCCTTCATTTCATTTTGGATCTTCCATGTACCTAATTTACCTACAAAGAAAACATATAAAATAAAGATCACAAGAAACAAGATAAAATTCAAAATAAAGAAAGCACACACACGCCCTACTCATAAACAATCAAAGGGTGGGTTCAATGAAGTGAACCCATGTGATGCGTGCAACTCGTGGGCTCCAACAATTTCCACCTTCCAAACGTCCTTCACAAAGGGTTAGGCACAAAGAAGTAAACTTCCCCTTGCTTCCTTAGTGATCAAAACGTGTGGACAACGAGCAAGACCAACACTATAAGATGGTCGTTGATCAGGCAAACCAAGATGGCCCTCCTGGACGGCACCTTTTAGCAATGGCAATACCTTCAAATCGCTCAACTTTGAAGGATCTTAACTTAGGTTTTTTAATGCAAAACCAAGAAAACAAAGTATCACTCAAAGTGAAGAAAATATCAAGAATTGTTATTCATCGAAAGGTGAGTTTACAACCAGCCAAAGGGGTCTATTTATAGGCCTAGTAGACGCCCCCTTTATGATGCGTGCAACTCGTGGGCTCCAACAATTTCCACCTTCCAAACGTCCTTCACAAAGGGTTAGGCACAAAGAAGTAAACTTCCCCTTGCTTCCTTAGTGATCAAAACGTGTGGACAACGAGCAAGACCAACACTATAAGATGGTCGTTGATCAGGCAAACCAAGGTGGCCCTCCTGGACGGCACCTTTTAGCAATGGCAATACCTTCAAATCGCTCAACTTTGAAGGATCTTAACTTAGGTTTTTAATGCAAAACCAAGAAAACAAAGTATCACTCAAAGTGAAGAAAATATCAAGAATTGTTATTCATCGAAAGGTGAGTTTACAACCAGCCAAAGGGGTCTATTTATAGGCCTAGTAGACGCCCCCTTTAGCTTGAAAATGGCTAGAGATAATTCAAATAAAGCTATCTAATAAATGTTTAAATTTGAACTTTGCTTGAAAATTTAAACTAAGATAATTCTAGCTAAAACTTGAAATGCTTGAAAGATGTTATCTTCAATGAATCTAGTCATGTTTGGTGATGAAATTGGCGTTGGAGATGCTGAAATTGGCGTTGGAGATGTGGTTGAATTTGAATTCAAAGGCTAGTTGAAGATTGGATTCAATTTGACTTCAAACTTGGATTCAATCTTTGAATTATAATCCCATCCTTTTTGATCTTCAAGTGGCTTGTGGATGGTTATCTAGGCGTGTGAAATGTCTTCAAATGGTTGAGATGTTGAATTCAAATGCTGGTTGGAGATTGAGTTTAACTTGAACTTGAATTTAAACTTGGATTCAAATTTGAATTGCCATCTCATCTTTGCTTCAAAATGGCGTGTGATCCCTTGAGATGATAGCTGAATCCTTTTTTTGAAATGTAAGTCTCAAATTGGTTGAAACTTGAATTCAAATTATGGTTGAATTTGAATTCAAGTTTATCTTCAAGTTCAAATTCAAGTAAGATATCTTGCTTCACTTTAAAGTGGCCGCCCCCCTTCTTATGGATAATGGAGATGATTTCAACTTGATCAAGAGATTCTATCTTGGACACCTTTGAATTTGTCTTAGCATAGACAAACATTCTCTTCGAATATTCTCTTGAAACATTCTCTTGAAACATTCTCTTCAAACATTCTCTTGAAACATTCTTTTGAAACATTCTCTTGAAACATTCTCTTGAAACATTCTCTTCAAACATTTCATGTACCTAATTTACCTACAAAGAAAAGACATAAACCAAAGATCACAAGACACAAGATAAAATTCAAAGAAACAAAGAGTGTAGTCGTGCATGTGATACATGCTCAAGTTGAAGGTTCAACGAAATGAACCCAAGGAGTCTTAGGCTCATCTTGAACATGCTTGTACAAGAAGGTGGCAACTTGGTGACAAAGTTCCCTTGCCCTCCTTCTTGTTATAGGACCTTTGACCTCTTGATGGGGCCCTTGATCCTCATCACTTTAGCTTGAAAATGGCTAGAGATAATTCAAATAAAGCTATCTAACAAATGTTTAAATTTGAACTTTGCTTGAAAATTTAAACTAAGATAATTCTAGCTAAAACTTGAAATGCTTGAAAGATGTTATCTTCAATGAATTAGTCATGTTTGGTGATGAAATTGGCGTTGGAGATGCTGAAATTGGCGTTGGAGATGTGGTTGAATTTGAATTCAAAGGCTAGTTGAAGATTGGATTCAATTTGACTTCAAACTTGGATTCAATCTTTGAATTATAATCCCATCCTTTTTGATCTTCAAGTGGCTTGTGGATGGTTATCTAGGCGTGTGAAATGTCTTCAAGTGGTTGAGATGTTGAATTCAAATGCTGGTTGGAGATTGAGTTTAACTTGAACTTGAATTTAAACTTGGATTCAAATTTGAATTGCCATCTCATCTTTGCTTCAAAATGGCGTGTGATCCCTTGAGATGATAGCTGAATCCTTTTTTTTGAAATGTAAGTCTCAAATTGGTTGAAACTTGAATTCAAATTATGGTTGAATTTGAATTCAAGTTTATCTTCAAGTTCAAATTCAAGTAAGATATCTTGCTTCACTTTAAAGTGGCCGCCCCCCTTCTTATGGATAATGGAGATGATTTCAACTTGATCAAGAGATTCTATCTTGGACACCTTTGAATTTGTCTTAGCATAGACAAACATTCTCTTCGAATATTCTCTTGAAACATTCTCTTGAAACATTCTCTTGAAACATTCTTTTGAAACATTCTCTTGAAACATTCTCTTGAAACATTCTCTTCAAACATTTCATGTACCTAATTTACCTACAAAGAAAAGACATAAACCAAAGATCACAAGACACAAGATAAAATTCAAAGAAACAAAGAGTGTAGACGTGCATGTGATACATGCTCAAGTTGAAGGTTCAACGAAATGAACCCAAGGAGTCTTAGGCTCATCTTGAACATGCTTGTACAAGAAGGTGGCAACTTGGTGACAAAGTTCCCTTGCCCTCCTTCTTGTTATAGGACCTTTGACCTCTTGATGGGGCCCTTGATCCTCATCACTTTAGCTTGAAAATGGCTAGAGATAATTCAAATAAAGCTATCTAACAAATGTTTAAATTTGAACTTTGCTTGAAAATTTAAACTAAGATAATTCTAGCTAAAACTTGAAATGCTTGAAAGATGTTATCTTCAATGAATCTAGTCATGTTTGGTGATGAAATTGGCGTTGGAGATGCTGAAATTGGCGTTGGAGATGTGGTTGAATTTGAATTCAAAGGCTAGTTGAAGATTGGATTCAATTTGACTTCAAACTTGGATTCAATCTTTGAATTATAATCCCATCCTTTTTGATCTTCAAGTGGCTTGTGGATGGTTATCTAGGCGTGTGAAATGTCTTCAAATGGTTGAGATGTTGAATTCAAATGCTGGTTGGAGATTGAGTTTAACTTGAACTTGAATTTAAACTTGGATTCAAATTTGAATTGCCATCTCATCTTTGCTTCAAAATGGCGTGTGATCCCTTGAGATGATAGCTGAATCCTTTTTTTTGAAATGTAAGTCTCAAATTGGTTGAAACTTGAATTCAAATTATGGTTGAATTTGAATTCAAGTTTATCTTCAAGTTCAAATTCAAGTAAGATATCTTGCTTCACTTTAAAGTGGCCGCCCCCCTTCTTATGGATAATGGAGATGATTTCAACTTGATCAAGAGATTCTATCTTGGACACCTTTGAATTTGTCTTAGCATAGACAAATATTCTTTTCGAATATTCTCTTGAAACATTCTCTTGAAACATTCTCTTCAAACATTCTTTTGAAACATTCTCTTGAAACATTCTCTTCAAACATTTCATGTACCTAATTTACCTACAAAGAAAAGACATAAAACAAAGATCACAAGACACAAGATAAAATTCAAAGAAACAAAGAGTGTAGACGTGCATGTGATACATGCTCAAGTTGAAGGTTCAACGAAATGAACCCAAGGAGTCTTAGGCTCATCTTGAACATGCTTGTACAAGAAGGTGACAACTTGGTGACAAAGTTCCCTTGCCCTCCTTCTTGTTATAGGACCTTTGACCTCTTGATGGGGCCCTTGATCCTCATCGGACCCTTGATCCTCATCAATCCCCCCCTCCTCAAAAGGATTTGTCCTCGAATCAAAAAGGTCATCGTTGAAAGGGGTGAGATCAGCAACATTAAAAGTAGGTGAAACTGAACCATACCTGTCGGGAAGATCAAGGATGTATGCGTTGTCACGTATGTGTTTCAATACTTTAAAGGGTCCATCTCCTCGAGGTAACAATTTTGACTTTCTTTCATTGGGAAATCTTTCTTTACGCAAATGTAACCACACTAAATCTCCAGGTTTGAACACAACTCTTTTCCGATGTTTGTTAGCTAGTCTTTCATAAGCTTTGTTTTTCTTTTCTAGTTGTGTTTTAACTTGTTCATGCAGTTTCTTTATGTTGTCCGCTTTTTGTTTACCATCAAGACTAGAACGTTCATGCACGGGAATAGGAATCAAATCAATGGGAGACAAGGGATTAAAGCCATACACGATTTCAAATGGACTATGCAAAGTACCGTGATGGACACTCCTATTATATGCAAATTCGATATATGGTAAACAATCTTCCCAATGTTTAATGTGTTTTTGCAAAATGGCACGCAAAAGTTGAGAAAGAGTACGATTAACGACTTCAGTTTGTCCATCAGTTTGTGGGTGTGCGGTGGTGGAAAACAACAATTGTGTACCAAGTTTAGCCCACAAAACACGCCAAAAATGACTCAAGAATTTCGTATCTCTATCACTTACAATTGTACGTGGCATGCCATGCAATCTAACAATTTCTTTGAAGAACAAATCAGCAACATGTGTGGCATCATCAACCTTTCTACATGCTATGAAATGTGCCATTTTGAAAATTGATCAACCACAACATAAATGCTATCGCGTCCTCCCCGAGACCTAGGCAGTCCTAAAACAAAGTCCATAGAAATGTCAATCCAAGGGGAATCAGGGACGGGTAAAGGTGTGTAAAGGCCATGTGGTTGGGACTTGGATTTGGCTTGTTTGCAAGTGATGCAATTCCCACACAACCTCTCGACGTCTACTCTCATGTGGGGCCAATAGAAATGTTCTTTAAGAGTCTCAAGGGTTTTGAACACTCCAAAATGACCCATTAAACCTCCCCCATGGGCTTCTCTAGTCAATGCTTCTCGTGGGGATGATTGGGGAACGCACAATTTTTGTTCTTTGAAAAGATAACCCTCATGTATGTAAAATTTTCCAAATGGTGCTTCTTTACATGCCTCGAATATGGTGCCAAAGTCATGGTCATTGGGGTACAAGTCCTTAAGTGATTCGAATCCTAAGAAGCGTGAAGATAATGTAGTCACTAACGTGTATCTCCTAGAGAGGGCATCGGCAACTATATTATCCTTTCCTTGTTTGTACTTAATCACGTAAGGGAATTGTTCTATGAACTCTACCCATTTGGCATGTCTTTTGTTCAACTTGCCCTGCCCTTTAAGATACTTAAGGCTTTCGTGGTCTGTGTGGATCACAAACTCTTTAGGTTGAAGATAGTGTTGCCAAGTTTGTAGGGATCTCACAAGGGCATAAAGTTCCTTATCATAGGTAGAGTAATTCAATGATGCTCCTTTCAACTTTTCACTAAAATAGGCTATGGGTTTCTTACTTTGGGTCAACACTGCGCCTATACCCACTCCACTTGCATCACACTCGATCTCAAAGGTCTCATCAAAATTTGGTAGTCTAAGTATGGGTGCAGTGGTCAGCCTACGTTTGAGTTCATCAAATGCCTGTTGTTGTGGCTCTTCCCACCTAAAAGGCACATCTTTTTTCACAATTTCGTTTAGGGGTGCAGCTATGGAAGAGAAATCTTTGACAAAGCGTCTATAAAAGCTTGCTAGTCCATGAAAACTACGAACTTCCCCTACATTCTTAGGTATAGGCCACTCCACAATTGACCTAACCTTTTCCTCATCCATCTCTACTCCCTCAGCCGAAATGACAAAGCCTAGAAAAACTACGCGTTCTAAACAGAAAGAGCACTTCTTAAAGTTGGCGTAAAGTGTTGTGATATATCATGTTTGAATGATTGCAAAATGCATATGTGAGCATGTATATGTGTGTAACGTTTAAAGTATAATGTGCAAGACATGAACTTATGAGCTAAATGTGAAATTGATTGAATGAATCAAGATTGAACAAGTTTGATTAAGATCATGAGATTGAATGAGCTAAATGTGAAATTGATTGAATGAATCAAGATTGAACAAGTTTGATTAAGATCATGAGATTGAACTTGGCCAATTCAATCACATGTCTAAATCAAGACATGTTCAAACTGATCTTAGATGACATATATATGCCAATACATGTTAATTATATGATCTAACCAAGCCTTGAAGTCACATGACTTACAATATAAGGCAAATTGCTCGGTTAGTATCCTATTGCAGGTTTTGGTTCATATCTTGAGCAAATGAACTCCAAATTGAGTCATTCAAAAGCCCACATGATCCTTATTCAATTTAGAATCTAATTGGCTGAGGAAAAGCATGCTTGACACGGATAAAAACTGACTTGACACGGTGGTGAAGCTTATTGACCTATATAAGGGCTATCTTGGTAATTTCACCATTTGGACTTCTTATTCTTATTTGGTCTTCTTCCAACTGATTTATATGATCATATGACACATTTATAAGTCATGTCACATCATGGCAAAAATGAATCTAGAGCAGCACCATGTCCAGGTTCATCCTAGGACAAAATGCCTATTTTGGTGCTAAGGGGTATTCTGGTCTCTTCACTTGCCAATGGATCTTCTAACGTGTTATATATTGGTTATATGATGTTTATATGTGTTTATGTCACATATAGTACATGCCCTATATTTATGGAAACGGGCAGTATGGTATATCAATTGGAATTCTTATATTATGGTTATCACATATATGGTTTTCTTGGAATTCTTGGCATTCTTCATATGGTATTCTATGCTACATGTTGAAGACATAAATGACTATATATTATATGTGTGCACACGGATATTGGCGCACAAATCATGTTCAAACCTTCAGCTTTTGAACAAGTCAAGGCAAGTTGAAACAAAACAAACCCTATTTTGGTGCTGATTTCAAATGACTATTCTTGCATATATTGTGAGCTGTTTACAACGGTTATCTTGGCTCAAAAATGGAGCAAAATTTCGTATGCTATATGGTCAAGATTCAGGTTATAATGTGTGACAAAAAAAAAACAAGTCCTACAATGTAGCAAATTTGAAGCAAAAGTCTCTCAACCAAGGAAGCCATATGCAACGGCTATGTGTTCAAAAATTGGAGACCAATTCAAACTCAAAAGCTTAGTTGATTTCTCTCTATCTTTGAATTACTCTCCAACGTCTATAATGGCATAAGATGAAGGATAAAGTTCAGTTGGAAGACCAATTCAAAGCAACAAAAGATCAGCTTCATTTGGATAGCTAGAAAAGTGCTGAAATCTCTCCATTTCTCAACCATTCCAACGTCTACTTAGAGGAGCCTTTAGGCTGTCCTCTTGGCTATAAATAGCTCCAAAGATGAAGAGTAAAAGCACAACAACAGAAAGCAAGCAAGATAATTAGCTCACTCTCTCCATTCTTCTCTTCTACTCTCCTCTATTGAAGAACACGTTTGCAGCAAGCTTTATGATTATATAGTTCTTCATTTCTTGTCATTTCAACACCTTTAAACGACATATATTGTAAGGGAGAAGCTGGTGTATAAAGCTTACTCCTTAGAGGTGAGCAAAAGGTGCAAAGGTGCAAAGGTGAAACAAACTAGTTGCTGTTTTTCAGTTTTGGTGCAGTCTCTTGAAGAAGTTGGTGAAAAGCTTCTTCCTTTGGCTTTGTAAGGTGACATTTGTGTTTGGTGTTTAGTGAAATCCAAGAGAAGGTGTCTCTTGGGACTGGAGTAGGTCACATTGACCGAACCAGGATAACTCCTTGTGTTCTTTACTTATTTTCTGCACTTACTGTTTTCTGCCTGAGAATTACACTAACTTGGCACGCATAATTGAACAGGCAAACAGTCTTAGAATTGCATGAATTTTGGATATATTATACTTCAACGTGTTAGCTTTCATTAGCCGCAAGAATCACTAAATTATAAGGAGTTTAGCATATTCAAATCGTCTTCACAAAATTGTTGCTGCATTCTGTGAACAACTCTGACCAGTGTGCAAAACTTGTTCAATTTGAATAGGTTATCCTGCGAATCTTGAAGTGAGCCTTATATCAAATTAAACTAGACATCATAAGGTTTAATTTGACATAAGATTCATCAAAATAGCATGGGTAGATTTTGAGACATCATCGTTTGAAGTTAAGCTAACATTCTGCCTGAAACTGCCAGAATTGCACACTTTACTTGTCTTGTTTATTTGAACGTGCAAACTTGCTTGGAATTGACTGAATTTTTTGTGACATACTATAAACATCCTAAACTTGATCTCTGCCAAGTTTGAGAGCTTGCACAGGTGTATAAGTGGTTCAACCAAAACACTCAAAACAGTGAACTGTTTCTGGAAATTCCAGAACCTGAGGCTAAAGAGGCAAAGGGGTCTTCAAACAAGTTTTTGAAGGTAATTGTAGTGTAATTTCCGCTAACCCACCATTCACCCCCCCCTCTAGTGGTGCTGTACAGGTCTAACAAGTGGTATCAGAGCAAGGTTGAGCACCATATTCTTATTTGAGCTGAAAACAGTTTACACTCCAAGTTGCAAAGTTGCTGGAAATTTTCTGGTTTTCTTATATTCTTCATATTTGGTATCTACAACAAGGTGACACTTTCTTTCCTTCTTAAAAGTGTTTTAAACGTTTTCTCACACACTAAGAAGCATGTCTAAGTCACACATGAAAATAGAATTAGAAGGCATGTCCACACAAAGACCACCTCTTTTTGATGGAGAAAACTTTAGTCATTGGAAACTTAGGATGAAATTGTTCTTAATGGCTATTGTCATAGACTTGTGGTCCATCATTGAAGATGGACCTTATGTGCCTACTAAGCATGTTATAATTGATGGCTTATCACAAGAAGTTGAGAAATATAGAAAAGATTGGAGTGATGAAGATAAAAAGAAAATGAGTCTTAATGCTAAAGCAATGCAATTATTGTTGAATGGTTTAAGTAGGAGTGAATCTGCCTATGTCTCTTCATGTTTAAGTGCAAAGGATATGTGGAAATGTCTTGAAATGAAGCATGAAGGAACTAATCAAGTAAAGGAATCAAAGATTAACATGTTAATGACTACACTTGAATCATTCCATTTACTGCCTAATGAATCAATTGTTGATATGGATTTAAGGCTTACAAACTTATACAACTCACTTGAATCCCTTGGTAAAACGTTTTTGATGAAAGAAAAAGTGCAAAAAGTTTTGAGAAGTTTGCCAATTGAATGGGATGCCAAAGTTAGTGCCATTGAAGAAAGCAAAGATCTTTCTCAATAAAACTTGATGAATTGATAGGCTCTTTAAAAGTTTATGAAAACAAGTTGAATATAAGAAAGGCTGAAACTAGTAACAAGTCTAAATCACTTGCATTTGTAACAAATGAACCCGAATCATCTAATCAAGCCGAGTATGAAAGTGATGATGAAAGTGATGAAGAAGACATAATGTTGTTAGCTAGGCGTTTAAGGAAGTTTTCAAGAAAAGACCAACTAAAAGACAAGCAAAATCAGCTGCCCCTATCAATGTGAAATCTAACAAACAAGATGGTAAATGGTATGATAAAGAACTTAAGTGTTATGAATGTGGCAAACAAGGACACATCTCATATGATTGTCCAAACAAGAACAAAAACCGTGACATGGATGAAAAGACAAGGACAAAAACTAGAGTAGAACCTAAGCAAAGGAGGAAGAAAGCTCTCAAGGCAAGTTCAAGCACTTGGGATGACACATCTTCATCCGAATCCGAGGAGGAACCTGAAGTTGCACAAACATGTTTGGCTTCAAAGTCTACAAATGAGGTAACATTCGATTCTGACTCCGAATGTGATTTTACTCAAGATGAATTGTTGGATGAATTAGAAAAGTTGCATGATAGATATAAGAAGCTATCCAAGGAGAAGAAAAGAATAGTTGAGGAGAAGAACAAGTTGGAGACGTCTAACTTGAATCTAACTTCTCAACTAGAAGTTCTTCAACTTGAATCATCTAACACTATTAGTTCAATGCAAAATCAGATTAAGGAACTTAAGAACAAACATGAAAATGTGCAATGCGTGCAATGTGTTGATTTCAACGTTTTAAAGTCTAAATTACATGAAATACAAACTGAATTTGAATCATTAAAAGCATGCAACCTAGACTTGAACAAATCTTTAGAACAATTTAAGAATGCTTCCAACATGTCAGACACTCTTATTGCATCTCAAAAGCATGGAAATAACAAACAAGGTCTTGGATATGTTAAAGAAGCTGAATACACACCTAAGGAAACAACATTTGTATCATCTTCAACCAACATGAAATATAGGCCAAATGCATTTAGAAATGAACCTATTCTGCCCACACCACCTTCATCACAAAGATTGCAAAATGCATCAACATATAGGAAGGTAAATACACCTAGAAACCATGCTTACATGTATACAAGAATGCCTAAACAAAGTAGTATGCAATCTGCTCAAGTTATGCCTTATATGCAACAACATGCTTATGTGAAGAACATGACATACTCTCGGCCTAATCAGTTTACAACACACGGCCTAGACACATACAACATCTTGCTTATACACGGCCTAAATTCAATGCTTATACACGGCCTAGAAACTATGATAACTCACGGCCAAGATATAACTCATATACATGGCAACATTCAAATGCATATAGAACTTACAATGCTTATCCAACTAGTCATAAATGTGCAGCCCCTTTTCAATCACATTCTATGTATCAAAATCCACTATTTGTTCATTATATGCAACATGATTTTAACATTTCAAAACCAAGAAAGGTTGTTCAAGTTTGGGTACCTAAAGGTACACTAACATGAACTTAACTTGTCTAACCTTGAAAGGACCCAAAATCAAAGGGTACCTAAGTTGTTATTTACATTTGTAGGTACATAACATCAAAGAAAGACAAGTTGCTGGTTATAACAACAAAGAAGATGAAAAGAACAAAGCCAATTGGATAGTTGATAGTGGTTGCTCAAGACATATGACGGGCAACAAAAATTTGTTTAGCACACTTAAAAACGTTGCAAAAGGTGGCAAAGTCACCTTTGGAGACAACAACCAGGGCCAAATAATTGGCAAAGGCAAGGTTGGTGATCTAAACAAGTTTGAGATCAAAAACGTCCTACTTGTAAGTAACTTAACCTTTGAGCTTTTAAGTGTTTCGCAACTATGTGACAACAACTTGAATGTTCTCTTCTCCTCCACCTCTTGTAAGATAATGGATAAAAACAATCAAGTTGTGTTAAAAGGAAAACGTGAAGGAAACATATATGTGCTTAACATGGATGATATGCTAAGTAGTAACACAAAATGTCTTGTTTCACATGAATCTGATCCCAATCTTTGGCATAGACGTTTAGGACACATTGGTATATCAACCTTAGAAAAACTACACGCTAAAAGTCTTGTTAAAGGATTGCCTAAACTTAACTTGGATGATTTTCAACTATGTGAATCTTGTATCAAAGGCAAACATGTTAGAGAATCCCTTAAGCCTAAAACCGAGTTCACAACGTCAAGAATACTAGAACTCTTGCATATAGACTTATTTGGTCCATGTAGAACAAGAAGCTTAGGTGGAAGTTATTATGTATGTGTAATAGTTGATGATTTCTCAAGATATACTTGGACATTGTTTCTTGCTTCAAAAGATGAAAGTGCATCATCTATAACTAATCTAATTAGACAACTTGAAAATGAACATGAATCACATGTTATTAAGATAAGGAGTGATAGAGGTGGTGAGTTTAAAGATAGTGAATTAATCAAATTCTGTAATGAAAAGGGTATAAAACATGAATTCTCCCCACCAAGAACTCCTCAACTTAATGGTGTAGTTGAAAGAAAGAATAGGACTATTCAAGAAGTAGCAAGAACAATGATGGTAGAAAACAAAGTACCTAAATTCTTATGGGCTGAAGCAGTAAACACTTCAAGTTATATGATTAACAGACTATCAATAAGAAAGAAATTGAACAAAACACCATTTGAAATCTTAAATGGACGACTCCCAAAAGTAAACTATCTAAAAGTCTTTGGTTGTAAATGCTTTGTATTGAACACAAAAGATAACTTAGATAAGTTTGATCCTAAGTCTGATGAACATATATTTGTGGGATATTCAATGAACTCTAAAGCATATAGATGTTATAATACACAAACAAGAAAGATAGTTGAATCTATACATGTGAAGTTCAATGAAAATGCATATCTCCAAACAAGTAATCAACATGAAATCTATGTACCAAATGATCAAATACTTCATGATGAAGATGAACTTATCCTACCACCTACAAATGATCAAATTGAAACACCAAATCAAACTCTTGAAATGCATGAAGTTCAAACTCCCCCTACACAAGAACATAATGAAGAAAATGTGCCTAACCAACCTATTGAACATCATGAACCTATTGAAGATGCACAACCAAGTAATTGGTGGCAAATAAGAGATAAACAAAAGCATCCTCAAGAACTTATCATAGGAGATGTAAATCAAGGGTTAGAACACGTAGGCAAATAGATCCTAATGAATATGATCAATGGCATGCACTTATATCCCAAATTGAACCTAAGAATGTGAATGATGCCTTAAACGATGCATATTGGATAGATGCAATGCATGAAGAGTTAAACCAATTTGAAAGAAACAATGTGTGGGATTTAGTACCTAAACCCGAGGATAAATCAATCATTGGAACTAAATGGGTGTTTAGGAACAAAATGATATGAACAAGGGGTTGTAGTAAGAAATAAGGCAAGACTTGTAGCTCAAGGATATAATCAAGAAGAGGGTATTGATTACGATGAAACATTTGCCCCCGTAGCAAGATTAGAATCCATACGCCTCTTATTAGCTTTTGCATGTTATAATAACATCAAACTATTCCAAATGGATGTTAAGAGTGCATTCTTAAATGGCTATATCCAAGAAGAAGTTTTTGTTAAACAACCACCAGGCTTTGAAGATCCAAAGAACCCTAATCATGTATATAAACTTAAGAAAGCCTTATATGGTTTGAAACAAGCCCCCCGTTCATGGTATGAAAGATTTGCCAACTTTTTACTAAGTAACAATTTTCAAAGAGGAACCATAGATAGTACCTTATTCTTGAAAAAGAAAGACAAAGATTTGCTTGTAATACAAATATATGTAGATGACATAATCTTTGGTTCAACTAATCCTAACTTAGTAAAAGACTTTGAAGATTGTATGAAGTCTGAGTTTGAAATGTCTATGGTTGGTGAATTAAACTATTTCTTAGGCTTGCAAATAAAACAAACATCAAGTGGTATACATATCAATCAAGCCAAATACATAAGAGATATGATAAAGAAATTCAACTTTGAAAACTTGAAACCATCTCCAACACCAATGTGTACTTCAACAAAATTAAACAAAGATGAAAATGGTGTTGCATTTGATGAAAAACTATATAGGTCTATGATTGGTTCATTGCTATATCTAACTGCTACTAGACCTGATATTATGTTTGCAGTATGTATGTGTGCGAGATTTCAAAGTATGCCTAAGTTGTCACACTTTAAAGCTATAAAAAGAATATTTAGATATCTTCAACATACACCAACATTAGGCTTATGGTATGATAGACAATCTAGTCTAAGTCTACATGCATATTCAGATGCAGATTTTGGTGGATGTAGAGTAGATAGAAAGAGCACTAGTGGAACATGTCAATTCCTAGGAAACTCACTAATATCTTGGTTTTCAAAGAAACAATCTAGTGTTGCACTTTCTACTACTGAAGCAGAATATATGGCTTTAAGTCTATGTTGTACTCAACTATTGTGGATTAAACAACAACTTTCAGACTTTGAAATACAAGTAAATAATATCCCCATCTATTGTGATAGTACAAGTGGTATCAGAGCGAGGTCACGGGTTCGATTCCCAGCAGGAGCAATTGCTGAGGGGGAGATTGTTAGGTGCAGCAATTGTCCCGTGGCATAGGCCGGTGGGCGTAGGCCGTGTGGGCCAAGTCACAGTCGAATGCCGTGGGCGCTTGTGTGCTGAATGCACTATAAGGCTAGGGTATGCACATATGTGGGGTAATTTTGCAAATCATCAAAAGGGGGAGATTGTTGTGATATATCATGTTTGAATGATTGCAAAATGCATATGTGAGCATGTATATGTGTGTAACGTTTAAAGTATAATGTGCAAGACATGAACTTATGAGCTAAATGTGAAATTGATTGAATGAATCAAGATTGAACAAGTTTGATTAAGATCATGAGATTGAATGAGCTAAATGTGAAATTGATTGAATGAATCAAGATTGAACAAGTTTGATTAAGATCATGAGATTGAACTTGGCCAATTCAATCACATGTCTAAATCAAGACATGTTCAAACTGATCTTAGATGACATATATATGCCAATACATGTTAATTATATGATCTAACCAAGCCTTGAAGTCACATGACTTACAATATAAGGCAAATTGCTCGGTTTAGTATCCTATTGCAGGTTTTGGTTCATATCTTGAGCAAATGAACTCCAAATTGAGTCATTCAAAAGCCCACATGATCCTTATTCAATTTAGAATCTAATTGGCTGAGGAAAAGCATGCTTGACACGGATAAAAACTGACTTGACACGGTGGTGAAGCTTATTGACCTATATAAGGGCTATCTTGGTAATTTCACCATTTGGACTTCTTATTCTTATTTGGTCTTCTTCCAACTGATTTATATGATCATATGACACATTTATAAGTCATGTCACATCATGGCAAAAATGAATCTAGAGCAGCACCATGTCCAGGTTCATCCTAGGACAAAATGCCTATTTTGGTGCTAAGGGGTATTCTGGTCTCTTCACTTGCCAATGGATCTTCTAACGTGTTATATATTGGTTATATGATGTTTATATGTGTTTATGTCACATATAGTACATGCCCTATATTTATGGAAACGGGCAGTATGGTACATCAATTGGAATTCTTATATTATGGTTATCACATATATGGTTTTCTTGGAATTCTTGGCATTCTTCATATGGTATTCTATGCTACATGTTGAAGACATAAATGACTATATATTATATGTGTGCACACGGATATTGGCGCACAAATCATGTTCAAACCTTCAGCTTTTGAACAAGTCAAGGCAAGTTGAAACAAAACAAACCCTATTTTGGTGCTGATTTCAAATGACTATTCTTGCATATATTGTGAGCTGTTTACAACGGTTATCTTGGCTCAAAAATGGAGCAAAATTTCGTATGCTATATGGTCAAGATTCAGGTTATAATGTGTGACAAAAAAAAAACAAGTCCTACAATGTAGCAAATTTGAAGCAAAAGTCTCTCAACCAAGGAAGCCATATGCAACGGCTATGTGTTCAAAAATTGGAGACCAATTCAAACTCAAAAGCTTAGTTGATTTCTCTCTATCTTTGAATTACTCTCCAACGTCTATAATGGCATAAGATGAAGGATAAAAGTTCAGTTGGAAGACCAATTCAAAGCAACAAAAGATCAGCTTCATTTGGATAGCTAGAAAAGTGCTGAAATCTCTCCATTTCTCAACCATTCCAACATCTACTTAGAGGAGCCTTTAGGCTGTCCTCTTGGCTATAAATAGCTCCAAAGATGAAGAGTAAAAGCACAACAACAGAAAGCAAGCAAGATAATTAGCTCACTCTCTCCATTCTTCTCTTCTACTCTCCTCTATTGAAGAACACGTTTGCAGCAAGCTTTATGATTATATAGTTCTTCATTTCTTGTCATTTCAACACCTTTAAACGACATATATTGTAAGGGAGAAGCTGGTGTATAAAGCTTACTCCTTAGAGGTGAGCAAAAGGTGCAAAGGTGCAAAGGTGAAACAAACTAGTTGCTGTTTTTCAGTTTTGGTGCAGTCTCTTGAAGAAGTTGGTGAAAAGCTTCTTCCTTTGGCTTTGTAAGGTGACATTTGTGTTTGGTGTTTAGTGAAATCCAAGAGAAGGTGTCTCTTGGGACTGGAGTAGGTCACATTGACCGAACCAGGATAACTCCTTGTGTTCTTTACTTATTTTCTGCACTTACTGTTTTCTGCCTGAGAATTACACTAACTTGGCACGCATAATTGAACAGGCAAACAGTCTTAGAATTGCATGAATTTTGGATATATTATACTTCAACGTGTTAGCTTTCATTAGCCGCAAGAATCACTAAATTATAAGGAGTTTAGCATATTCAAATCGTCTTCACAAAATTGTTGCTGCATTCTGTGAACAACTCTGACCAGTGTGCAAAACTTGTTCAATTTGAATAGGTTATCCTGCGAATCTTGAAGTGAGCCTTATATCAAATTAAACTAGACATCATAAGGTTTAATTTGACATAAGATTCATCAAAATAGCATGGGTAGATTTTGAGACATCATCGTTTGAAGTTAAGCTAACATTCTGCCTGAAACTGCCAGAATTGCACACTTTACTTGTCTTGTTTATTTGAACGTGCAAACTTGCTTGGAATTGACTGAATTTTTTGTGACATACTATAAACATCCTAAACTTGATCTCTGCCAAGTTTGAGAGCTTGCACAGGTGTATAAGTGGTTCAACCAAAACACTCAAAACAGTGAACTGTTTCTGGAAATTCCAGAACCTGAGGCTAAAGAGGCAAAGGGGTCTTCAAACAAGTTTTTGAAGGTAATTGTAGTGTAATTTCCGCTAACCCACTATTCACCCCCCCCCTCTAGTGGTGCTGTACAGGTCCAACATAAAGTTGTTCTTGCTTAAGCTTTTCAAAAACGGCTCTAATGTGGTCAAGATGATCTTCTATGGTGTGGGAATAGATTAGGATATCATCGAAATAGAAACGACAAAGCGTCCTATGAACGCACGTAAGACTTCATTCATTAGCCTCATAAAGGTACTAGGGGCGTTGGTGAGCCCGAAGGGCATCACTAACCACTCATAGAGCCCAAACTTGGTTTTGAATGCAGTCTTCCATTCGTCCCCTTCTTGAATGCGTACCTGGAAGTACCCTTGCTTAAGGTCGATTTTGGTGAAGAATTTGAATCCGTGCAACATGTCTAACATATCGTCTAGCCTAGGTATGGGGTACCTATACTTGACGGTAATCTTGTTGATGGCTCGGCAATCGGTACACATTCTCCACGTTCCATCCTTTTTGGGTACTAAAATGACGGGGACGGCAGATGGGCTCAGACTCTCTCGGATTTGTCCACTAGCTAGGAGCTCCTCTACTTGCCTTTGGATTTCTTTGGTTTCTTCGGGGTTTGCTCGATAGGCTGGGCGATTGGGTAACACGGTTCCTGGGACAAAGTCGATTTGGTGTTCTATCCCTCTAATGGGTGGTAATCCGGATGGTGGTTCGGTAGGAAATAGAACTTCATATTCTTGAATAAGGGACGCAACTGAGGTAGGTAAGTTTGGTGGGAGTTCTTCAAGGGCAAGTTGACACGACTTTGGGATGATGATGAAGACAGTTTGGTTGTTATAAAGTGCACGTGTAACCTCTCTTTTCTTTGCGAAATACCCACACTTCTTTTTGGACTCGTTGACACTTAGGGGCACTACCTCTTTTCCCTTGCTCTCTTGTTTTTTGTTCTCACTTTTCATACACTCCACGAATTTTCTCTCGGCTTCTTTTTCCTTAGGATCAGCTCTAGACTTGGACATGCGTTGGTGATCCTCGTGGACTTTGTGTGGTGGAAGTGCATGCAGTTTGTACAATTTGCCATTCAATTTGAAAGAATAACGATTCAAATAACCATCATATGTCACATGTCTATCAAATTGCCATGGCCTACCAAGTAAGATATGACTAGCATGCATTGGTGCGACATCACATAAAACATCATCTTTGTAACTACCAATGCTAAGAGAAATCAAAACTTGTTTACTTACGCTAACTTCACCGCAGTCATTTAGCCATGCAAGTTTGTAAGGATGCGGATGATTAGTCATAGGCAAATTCAGTTTTCTTACTAATTCGATGCTAGCCACATTCGCACAAGAACCGGAATCAATGATCATGGTGCACACTTTACCATTTATCATGCAATGAATATGGAAAATGTTTTCTCTATGTTGTTCGTGATCATCTAATTTTGGATATGCATTTAAAGCTCTACGCACAACAAGAAACTCTTTAGTGTCAAAATCATCTAATGCGCCTAGATCTTCTTCAGGTTCAATTTCATGATAATGTTCAGACTCGGTTTCATGTTCGGACTCAGACACATATTCGTTTGTTTCTTCAATTAACATGATTCTTTTTGCATTAGGACATTCTTTTCCTATGTGACCACGTCCTTGACATTTATAACATTTAATGTCTCTAAACCTGTTTGAGGAATCCGAAGGATTTCCGATAGGAGCCTTTTGTTGGGTGCGTTCATCTCTCCTTTGTGCACACGATTGTCCATTCTTTGTGATGCACCTTGGTCACGTGCTTGGCCTCCTGTAGGCCGTGAACTTCCTGTTCCTGAAGGCTTGCTGTGAAATCTTGATGAAGATTGATTAGTACGATAATTGGAATTAAAATTGGAGGAGTTACGTACCTTTAATTGTGCTTCGATCTTTTCAGCCATATGGACCATGGTTGTGAGGTCGAGGTAAGGTTGAAGGTCAACCCTTTGCGCAATCTCCCTGTTTAAACCATGTAAGAATCGAGCCTTGGTGGCTTCTTCAGGTTCCTGCAAGTTAGACCTTTCCAACAAAATTTCTAACTCTTTATAATACTCGTCTACACTTTTGGAACCTTGACGTAAGTTATGCAAACTTGTGAAAATAGAACTCTCATAATTGTTTGGAATAAAACGTTGTCGCATTTCAAACTTCATTTCTTCCCAAGTGGCGATTGGGGGTTGTCTCGTCTTAGTTCTATTTCGACACAAATTCGTCCACCAATTAAGTGCATAACCAGAAAATTCAATGGAAGCATACCGCACTTTTTGCAATTCACTATAATTGGTACAAGAAAAGATCAAATCCACTTTCGTTTCCCATTCTAAATATTCCTCCGCATTACTTTTACCATAAAACGTGGGAATACTTATTTTGGTTTTGAGAAAATCGTCATCTTGCGGGAAAGGGGGTTTTGGCGTCTTTGGTAACCACGAGGATGGTGGTCATCAAAGTCATAATCATCATGCTCAAAGGGAATGTAATCATCATTGTACCTTCTTGGAGCGTACCTTCTTGCTTGTGTAGGAGGAGCAAACCGTCTCGCTTCGGTGAGTGGGGGTCGAATGTTATCGTCCTCAACTTCTTCCGGAGGATGGTGCCTTGGTTGTGGTGGTGGAACGGCCCTGCTTGTTCCTTGGCCATCACTTGTTTTGTAGCTTCGCTCCACGTCTTCCAAGCGATGCTTAATTATCTCATTGTCGTGCATGAGTTTCTTAAGCATTTCCAGCATTTGTTGTTGAGTATTGTCAACAGTTTCGGCTCCTTTAGACTTGCTAGATGCGGAATTGCTGCTGGCCATTGTACCTAAGGAATTGAACGAAAACAAAGGAAAAAGAGAAAGAAGCAAACTAACACAAAGACAAACAAACGTTAAGGGATTAGTAAAAATAAACTATGAACACTCTGCTTTCGGTTTTTTTTTGCACTCTCTTACCACTTTGGTTCTTGGATAACCTGAAGTTAAGAAGTCTCAAAGCGATCAATAAGGAAGTGTATTGCCAAGGCTTTTTCAAACCACAATGTTCTCCGCTTGTTTCTTCCTTTTTGCTTTCAAGTTGCACCAATTAGTATCAAAGTAGAATCAATTGAAATGAATTCAAACTTGAACTTTCTACTAAGATTCAAAGAAAGTAAGCAACCGAAGTTGATGTATAAGGCTGAACCAAAGATGAACTAAGGGTTGCCGTGGGCAATCTTTAGTTAATTTTGATTCTATGCACTTACTATCCACAAAATAGTTCAAGTCATGCAACAATCGAGCAACCAAATGTGTGATTGGTTCAAGAAGATCAAGAGTTGGAGAATTGGGTATAGGGGACGGTAAAGTGGGTAATATGGTATCCAAGGTTTGCAAGTCGTACGAGAAAATTTCCCACGCAATGCACAAACGTTTTGCCCTTTTTCTTTTCTTGTTCTTTTGTTTTTTTTCTTTTTCTTCCTTGCTATTTCAATTGAGCAAGGTTCAGATTCTCCTTTTTTTTTTTGACTAAGGGCAGAATTGGGATTTCACTTGTTTTGCACTTAGCACTTGCGTTTTTGGACAGAATAGTGCAATGTATTTAAAATGCAATTTGTATCTTGGACTTGCAACAAAAATGACCTTGGGAAGTGAGGGAATTGGGGTAGGACCGAATGGGGGTTAGGGTTAGGGTTTTTGATTTAGGTTTTTTTGAACGTTTTGGGACTTTGCGGATTGGGGTTGTAGGAACGGAATGGGTGTTGTTAATGGACTATTTGGGTTGGTAATTGATGATTGGTGTGGCCAATTTGGATATTGGTTGGTCTAGGAGAGAATTTGAGCAAAATTCAAATTCTAGGGTTAGGGTTTATTTGAATGAATTGGGATCTTTAGAATCTGGTTGTATTTGGTAAAATTGGTTTGGGGCTTTTTGTGTGGGGTGTAAATAGGGTTATTTGGGATCAGGATGATGAGTTTTAGGGTTGGGTTGGGGTGGGGCTGGTTGGGCCGTGGGGGGGTGGGGCTGGTTTAAATTTTTTTTTTTGAGTTTGGTTGGTGTTGCAAATGGATTGTGAAGACAAGCACACGTAGGATTACTAGATTTATAGCATGAAGTCAATCACAATGCAAATCATAAGATGCATACAATCATCACCAACTAAAAGCTTCGGTAGCAACAAGATGATTTGAAACCGAGGTAGCTTTATAGGCTGATGGTTGGACTATTTTAAAGAAAGCTGAATGTAACCTAAAATGCAAAGAACCCTAATGTGTTCAAGTTTGAACGACTCAGAAATCAGATTGTGATATGAGAGGAAATAAAGGAAATGACACTTGAATGATGAAAAGGAAAATGCAGCAACTTGCAAAGACTCAAAGGAAGTGACGTTTTTTTTTGAATGCAATGCAAGATAATGGCGTGTAGAGTGAGGGGTAGAAGAAGGACTCAACTGAAATTGAAATGACTAGACTCAAACGAAAAGGAAATGATAGATGGTGGAATAGAGTAACCTGGTCTCTGATACCAATTTGATGCGTGCAACTCGTGGGCTCCAACAATTTCCACCTTCCAAACGTCCTTCACAAAGGGTTAGGCACAAAGAAGTAAACTTCCCCTTGCTTCCTTAGTGATCAAAACGTGTGGACAACGAGCAAGACCAACACTATAAGATGGTCGTTGATCAGGCAAACCAAGGTGGCCCTCCTGGACGGCACCTTTTAGCAATGGCAATACCTTCAAATCGCTCAACTTTGAAGGATCTTAACTTAGGTTTTTAATGCAAAACCAAGAAAACAAAGTATCACTCAAAGTGAAGAAAATATCAAGAATTGTTATTCATCGAAAGGTGAGTTTACAACCAGCCAAAGGGGTCTATTTATAGGCCTAGTAGACGCCCCCCTTTAGCTTGAAAATGGCTAGAGATAATTCAAATAAAGCTATCTAACAAATGTTTAAATTTGAACTTTGCTTGAAAATTTAAACTAAGATAATTCTAGCTAAAACTTGAAATGCTTGAAAGATGTTATCTTCAATGAATCTAGTCATGTTTGGTGATGAAATTGGCGTTGGAGATGCTGAAATTGGCGTTGGAGATGTGGTTGAATTTGAATTCAAAGGCTAGTTGAAGATTGGATTCAATTTGACTTCAACTTGGATTCAATCTTTGAATTATAATCCCATCCTTTTTGATCTTCAAGTGGCTTGTGGATGGTTATCTAGGCGTGTGAAATGTCTTCAAATGGTTGAGATGTTGAATTCAAATGCTGGTTGGAGATTGAGTTTAACTTGAACTTGAATTTAAACTTGGATTCAAATTTGAATTGCCATCTCATCTTTGCTTCAAAATGGCGTGTGATCCCTTGAGATGATAGCTGAATCCTTTTTTTTGAAATGTAAGTCTCAAATTGGTTGAAACTTGAATTCAAATTATGGTTGAATTTGAATTCAAGTTTATCTTCAAGTTCAAATTCAAGTAAGATATCTTGCTTCACTTTAAAGTGGCCGCCCCCCTTCTTATGGATAATGGAGATGATTTCAACTTGATCAAGAGATTCTATCTTGGACACCTTTGAATTTGTCTTAGCATAGACAAACATTCTCTTCGAATATTCTCTTGAAACATTCTCTTCAAACATTCTCTTGAAACATTCTTTTGAAACATTCTCTTGAAACATTCTCTTCAAACATTTCATGTACCTAATTTACCTACAAAGAAAAGACATAAAACAAATATCACAAGACACAAGATAAAATTCAAAGAAACAAAGAGTGTAGACGTGCATGTGATACATGCTCAAGTTGAAGGTTCAACGAAATGAACCCAAGGAGTCTTAGGCTCATCTTGAACATGCTTGTACAAGAAGGTGGCAACTTGGTGACAAAGTTCCCTTGCCCTCCTTCTTGTTATAGGACCTTTGACCTCTTGATGGGGCCCTTGATCCTCATCGGACCCTTGATCCTCATCACCATGGAACCTTAGGTTCATCTTGAACATGCCTAAACAAGAAGGTTCCAACTTGATGACAAAGTTCTCTTGCCCTCCTTCTTGTCATAGGGCCCTTGACCTCTTGATGGGTCTTGATCCTCATCACAGGGCATAATGGATCATGGACAAGCTGGCTTCTTGAAGGGCGGGTTTATGATGGAGAATGTCTTCCTTGTTTAGGAGCTGATCAGGGAGTATGGGAAGAAGTGTACTGCCTAAATACTTGCTCAAGGTGGATATGAGAAAGACCTTTGACTATATCACTTGAGCCTTCCTTAAGGATATGCTTATTGATTTGCACCTCCCTAATCCTTTCACTTTTTGGGTTATGGAATGTGTGTCCACAACTGCGTATTCTGTCTCCATCAATGGCACTCCTTTTGGCTTCCTTGAGGGCAAGAGCGGTCTCAGGCAAGGGGGAGCCTTGTCCACTTTTCTGTTTGTCATTGGCATGGATTATCTTTACAGACTCCTTAGACAAATGCATCATGACAGAGACTTCAACTTTCATCCTAACTGTGTTGAGAAATACATCACTCACCTTTGATTTGCTGATGATCTTATTCTCTTTTCCAGAGGAGATGTTACTTCAGTTCGGAAACTCATGACTGCACTCAGTCTTTGGGAATTCCTTAGGTCTCAAGCCCAGCCTGGCTAAGTCAAATTTTTTTCATGCTGGATTGGGTGAGGCACTAATTGGTTACAAACTGTCTCTAGTGTTGGTACAGGCAGTATGCCTTTTAGATATCTGGGGATAGCTATAGCAGGTCATAGAATGCAAGGAACACACTACTAACCCTTCATCCACAAGGTGATATATAAGGTTGGGCTTTGGAATGCAGTGAAGCTTTCCTATGCTGGCAGATTGGAATTTGCTCATATGAGTACTACAGGGAGTTAGTTGCATTTGATTGAGTGCATTGTCACTACTAGCCCCAGTGAGGGATCTAGTTTACAAAATATGTGTGCACTTTTTATGGGGGGTTCCTCACTTAGGGCTAAAAATGCTTAGGTATCCCTGTCTCTGGTGTGCAAGCCAAGGTTTGAGGGTGGTCTATGTGTCTCGGAGCTCAAGTCATGGCATTTGGCACTCCTGGCTAAGCATTTATGGGACATACACCACAAAAAAGGAATCTCTATGGGTGCAATAGATGAATCACAAGTACAGGCTATACAGTTCACTCTGGTCAAGGTAGGGGCACAAGTCAAACCCCCTACTAAAGAAATTGATGGAGATTAGGGACATGTTACTAGCTAGTGAGGGTTCCTTCCTTTCAGCCATAACAGTCCTCACTTCCTGGACTACTGACGGTGTTTTCAAACCTCATCAGGCTTATAACTGTTGAGAAAAGGTGTTTGAATGATTTACAAATGCATGTTTAAATGTACTAGTCTACGAAATGCATGACAAAATTATTACTTGACACGTTTTATGACATACATACCTCATATGCTTTATATATATTATTGCCGTACTAACAAGCCATGAAGCGCTAAAGCTCCTGGGCTCCAACGATTCCACCTTCCAAACGTCCTTCATAAAGGGTTAGGCACAAGGAAGAAGACTTCCCCTTGCTTCCTTAGTGATTAAAAACGTGTGGATTAAAACGAGCAAGACCAACACTTCAAGATGGTCGTTGATCAGGCAAACCGATAAGGCCCTCCTGGACGGCACCTCTAAGCAATGGCAACACCTTCAAAATGCTCAACTTTGAAGGATCTTAACCTAGGTTTTTAATGCAAAACCAAGAAAACAAAGTCTCACACAAAGTGAAAGAAATATCAAGAATTCTTATTCATCAAAAGTTGTTCTCCCTAGGCGCCCCAAAGGCTTTATTTATAGGCTGAGATTGAGCCTTAAAATGTCTAGAACTAATTCAAAATAAAGCTAGCTAACAATGTTTGAAAATTGAAAACTATTTGAATTCAAAGCTAAAATAAATTCTAGCTAAAATCTTCAAATCTTGCAAGACATTATCCTTAATGAATCTGGCCATGTATGATGATGAAGTTGGCGTTTTGAGACTTGATCTTGATGTAGATGAAGTGGTTGAAATTGAATTCAAAGGTTGGTTGAAGATTGGATTCAAATTGAATTTGAATTTGACTTCAAACTTGGATTCAATCTTTGAATTGTGATCCCATCTCTTTTGATCTCCAAATTGGCGTGTGATTGCATAATATGTCGTGTGGTAGGCCTTCAAGTGGCTGAGATGTTGAATTCAAATGTTGGTTGAAGTTTGAATTCAAATTGGATTTGAACTTGAATTCAAATTTGGATTCAACTTTGAATTATGATCTCATCTTCATTACCCTTCAAGTTGGCGCGTGGAATGGCTGAGATGATAGCTGAATTCCTTTTGAAATGTAAGCCTCAAATTGATTGAAACTTGAATTTAAACTATGGTTGAATTTAAATTCAAGTTTAACTTCAAATTGGTCTACATCTTGTCTTCAAATTTGGGCGCCCCTTTTGCTGGTTGATTGGGATATTTTGAGCTTCATTTTGAACATAAATTCCATCTTAGACCACATTTGAATTTGTCCTTGTGGAGACAAACATTCTCCTCAAGACAACATTCCTTTTGTTTCCTTTTTGTGTGCACACGCCTAAATGCTCCTTTTTGGGCCTCCATTTTATTTGGGTTTTTCATGTACCTAATTTGCCTACAAAGAAAACACATAAAACAAAGATCACAAGAAAACAAGATAAACTTCAAGCTAAAGAAAGCACACACACGTTTACACACACTTAAGGTGAAGGTTCAATGAAATGAACCCAAGGAATCTTAGGTTCATCTTGAACATGCTTGTACAAGAAGGTGGCAACTTGATGACAAAGTTCTCTTGTCCTCCTTCTTGTCATAGGACCTTTGACCTCTTGATGGGGGCCTTGATCCTCATCGGACCCTTGATCCTCATCAATCCCCCCCTCCTCAAAAGGATTCGTCCTCGAATAAAAAAGGTCATCGGTGAAAGGGGTGAGGTCAGCAACATTAAAAGTAGACGAAATTGAACTATACCTTTCGGGAAGATCAAGGATGTATGCATTGTCGCCTATGCGTTTCAAAACTTTGAAAGGTCCATCACCTTTAGGTAACAGTTTCGATTTTCTCTCATTGGGAAATCTTTCTTTGAGCAAATGTAACCATACTAAATCTCCAGATTTAAACACGACTCGTTTCCGATGTTTGTTAGCTCGTCTTGCATAAGCTTTGTTTTTCTTTTCAAGTTGTGTTTAACTTGTTCATGCAGTTTCTTTATCTTTTCCGCTTTTTGTTTACCATCAAGACTAGAACGTTCATGCACGAGAATAGGAATCAAATCGATGGGAGACAAGGGATTAAAGCCATACACGATTTCAAATGGACTATGCAAAGTACCGTGATGGACACTCCTATTATATGCAAATTCGATATATGGTAAACAATCTTCCCAATGTTTAATGTGTTTTTGCAAAATGGCACGCAAAAGTTGAGAAAGAGTACGATTAACGACTTCAGTTTGTCCATCAGTTTGTGGGTGTGCGGTGGTGGAAAACAACAATTTTGTACCAAGTTTAGCCCACAAAACACGCCAAAAATGACTCAAAAATTTCGTATCTCTATCACTTACAATTGTACGTGGCATGCCATGCAATTTAACAATTTCTTTGAAGAACAAATCAGCAACATGCGTGGCATCATCAACTTTCCTACATGCAATGAAATGTGCCATTTTTGAAAATCAATCAAGCACAACATAAATGCTATCGCGTCCTCCCCGAGACCTAAGAACAAAGTCCATGGAAATGTCAATCCAAAGGGCATCAGGGACGGGTAAAGGCGTGTAAAGGCCATGTGGTTGGGACTTGGATTTGGCTTGTTTGCAAGTGATGCAACTACCACACAACCTCTCGACGTCTACTCGCATGTTGGGCCAATAAAAATGTTCCTTAAGAGTCTCAAGGGTTTTGAACACTCCGAAATGACCCATTAAACCTCCCCCATGGGCTTCTCTAGTCAATGCTTCTCGTATGGATGATTGGGGAACGCACAATTTTGTTCTTTGAAAAGATAACCCTCATGTATGTAAAATTTCCCAAGTGGTGCTTCTTTACATGCCTCGAAAATGGTGCCAAAGTCATGGTCATTGGGGTACAAGTCCTTAAGTGATTCGAATCCTAAGAAGCGTGAAGATAATGTAGTCACTAACGTGTATCTCCTAGAGAGGGCATCGGCAACTATATTATCCTTTCCTTGTTTGTACTTAATCACGTAAGGGAATTGTTCTATGAACTCTACCCATTTGGCATGTCTTTTGTTCAACTTTCCCTGCCCTTTAAGGTACTTAAGGCTTTCGTGGTCAGTGTGGATCACAAACTCTTTAGGTTGAAGATAGTGTTGCCAAGTTTGTAGGGATCTCACAAGGGCATAAAGTTCCTTATCATAGGTAGAGTAATTCAATGCTGCTCCTTTCAACTTTTCACTAAAGTAGGCTTATGGGTTTCTTACTTTGGGTCAAAACTGCGCCTATACCCACTCCACTTGCATCACACTCGATCTCAAAGGTCTCGTCAAAATTTGGTAGCCTAAAGTATGGGTGCAGTGGCCAGCCTACGCTTGAGCTCATCAAATGCCTGTTGTTGTGGCTCTTCCCACCTAAAAGGCACATCTTTTTTCACAATTTTGTTTAGGGGTGCAGCTATGGAAGAAAAATCTTTGACAAAGCGTCTATAAAAGCTTGCTAGTCCATGAAAACTACGAACTTCCCCTACAGTCTTAGGTATAGGCCACTACACAATTGACCTAACCTTTTCCTCATCCATTTCTACTTCCTCAGCCGAAATGACAAAGCCTAGAAAAACTACGCGTTCTAAACAAAAGGAGCACTTCTTAAAGTTGGCGTAAAGTTGTTCTTGCTTAAGCTTTTCAAAAACGGCTCGAATATGGTCAAGATGATCTTCTATGGTTTGGGAATAGATTAGGCTATCATCGAAATAAACAACAACAAATCGGCCTATGAACGCTCGTAAGACTTCATTCATTAGCCTCATAAAGGTGCTAGGGGCGTTGGTGAGCCCGAAGGGCATCACTAACCACTCATAGAGCCCAAACTTGGTTTTGAATGCAGTCTTTCATTCGTCCCCTTCTCTAATGCGTACCTGGAAGTACCCTTGCTTAAGGTTGATTTTGGTGAGGAATTTGGATCCGTGCAACATGTCCAACATATCGTCTAGCATAGGTATGGGGTACCTATACTAGACGGTGATTTTGGTTTATGACTCGGCAATCGGTACACATTCTCCACGTTCCATCCTTTTTGGGTACTAAAATGTCTTGGATGGCAGATGGGTTTAGGCTCTCTCGGACTTGTCCACTCGCTAGGAGCTCCTCTACTTGTCTTTGGATTTCTTTGGTTTCTTCGGGGTTGGCTGGATAGGCTGGGCGATTGGGTAACACGGCTCCTAGGACAGTCGATTTGGTGTTCTATTCCTCTAATGGGTGGTAATCCGGATGGTGGTTCGGAGGGAAATAGAACTTCATATTCTTGGATAAGGGACGCAACTGAGGTAGGTAAGTTTGGTGGGAGTTCTTCAAGGGCAAGTTGACACAACTTTGGGATGATGATGAGGACAGTTTGGTTGTTATAAAGTGCGCGTGTGACCTCTCTTTTCTTTGCGAAATACCCACACTTCTTTTTGGACTCGTTGACACTTAGGGGCACTGCCTCTTTTCCCTTTCTCTCGTGTTTTTTGTTCTCACTTTTCATACACTCTACGAATTTTCTCTCTGCTTCTTTTTTCTTAGGATCGGCTCTAGACTTGGACATGCGTTGGTGATCCTCGTGGACTCTGTGTGGTGGAAGTACATGCAGTTTGTACAATTTGCCATTCAATTTGAAAGAATAACGATTCAAATAACCATCATATGTCACATGTCAATCAAATTGCCATGGCCTACCAAGTAAGATATGACTAGCATGCATTGGTGCGACATCACATAAAACATCATCTTTGTAACTACCAATGCTAAGAGAAATCAAAACTTGTTTACTTACGCTAACTTCACCGCAGTCATTTAGCCATGCAAGTTTGTAAGGATGCGGATGATTAGTCATAGGCAAATTCAGTTTTCTTACTAATTCGATGCTAGCCTCATTCGCACTAGAACCGGAATCAATGATCATGGTGCATACTTTACCATTTATCATGCAATGAATATGGAAAATGTTTCTCTATGTTGTTCGTGATCATCTAATTTCGGATATGCATTTAAAGCTCTACGCACAACAAGAAACTCCTTAGTGTCAAAATCATCTAATCTGCCTAGATCCTCTTCAGGTTCAATTTCATTATCATGCTCGGACTCGTTTTCATGCTCGGACTCGGACACATATTCGATGGTTTCTTCAATTAACATGATGCGTTTTGCATAAGGACACTCTTTTCCTATGTGACCACGTCCTTGACATTTATAGCATTTAATGTCTCGAAACCTGTTTGAGGGATCAGAAGAATTTCCGGTAGGAGCCCTTTGTTGGGTGCGTTCATCTCTCCTTTGTGTGGATTGTACACGATTGTCCATTCTTTGTGACACACCTTGGTCACGTGCTTGGCCTCCTGTAGGCCGTGAACTTCCCGTTCCTGACGGCTTGCTGGAAAATCTTGACGAAGACTGAGTAGTACGATAATCGGAATTGAAAGTGGAGGAATTACGTACCTTTAATTGCGTTTCAATCCTTTCAGCCATATGTACCATGGTGGTGAGGTCGAGATAAGGTTGAAGATCAACCCTTTGCGCAATCTCCCTGTTTAAACCATGTAAGAAACGAGCTTTGGTGGCCTCTTCAGGTTCCTGCAAGTTAGACCTTTCCAACAAAATTTCTAACTCTTTATAGTACTCGTCTACACTTTTGGAACCTTGACGTAAGTTGTGCAAACTCGTGAAAATAGAACTCTCATAATTGTTTGGAATAAAACGTTGTCTCATTTCAAACTTCATTTCTTCCCAAGTAGCAATTGGAGGTTGTCTCGTCTAAGTTCTATTTCGACACAAATTCGTCCACCAATTAAGTGCATATCCAGAAAACTCAATAGAAGCATACTTCACTTTTTGCAATTCACTATAATTGGTACAAGAAAAGATCAAATCCACTTTCGTTTCCCATTCTAAATATTCCTCCGCATTACTTTTACCATAAAACGTGGGAATATTTATTTTGGTTTAAGAAAATCATCATCTTGCGGGAAAAGGGGATTTTGGCGTCTTCGGTAACCACGGGGATGGTGGTCATCAAAGTCATAATCATCATGCTCAAAGGGAATGTAATCATCATTGTACCTTCTTGGAGCGTACCTTCTTGTTTGTGTAGGAGGAGCAAACCTTCTTGCTTCGGTGTTTGGTGGTCTAAGGTTGTCATCCTCAACTTCTTCTGGGGGATGGCGCTTTGGTTGTGGTAGGGGAACGGCCCTGCTTGTTTCTTGGCCATCACTCGTTTTGTAGCTTCGCTCCACGTCTTCCAAGCGATGCTTGATTATCTCATTGTCATGCATGAGTTTCTTAAGCATCTCCAGCATTTGTTGTTGCATATTGTCAACAGTTTCGGCCTCTTTTGACTTGCTAGACGCGGAATGATTGCTGCTCTCCATTGTACCTAAGGAATTGAACGAAAAAAAACAAAGGGGAAAAAGAAAGAAGCAAACTAACACAAAGACAAGCAAACGTTAAGGGATTAGTAAAAAAAATGGGCTATGAACACTCCGCTTTCGATTCTTTCCACTCGCTTACCACTTTGGTTCTTGGATAACCTGAAGTTAAGAATGCTCAAGGTGATCAATAAGGAAGTTTATTGCCAAGGCTTCTTCAAATCACAATGTTCTCCACTTGTTTCTTCCTCTTTGCGTTCAAGTTGCACCAATTAGTATCAAAGTAGAATCAATTGAAATGAACACAAACTTGAACTTTCTACTAAGATTCAAAGAAAATAAACAACCAAAATTGAAGTATAAAACTGAACCAAAGATGAACTAAGGGTTGCCGTGGGCAATCTTTAGTTAATTTTGATTATAATCATGCAACAATCGAGCAACCAAAAGTGTGATTGGTTCAAGAAGGTCAGGAGATGGAGAATAAGGTATATAGGAGACGGCAATGTGGGGTTAAAGGAAATATGGTATCCAAGGTTTGCAAATCGCACTAAAACAAATTTTCACGCAATGCACAAACGTTTTGCCCTTTTTCTTTTCTCTTGTTCTTGTGTTTTTCTTTTTCTTCCTTGCTATTTCAATTGAGCAAGGTTCAGATTCTCTTTTTTTGACTAAGGGCAGAATTGAAATTTCACAGCGTTTTGCGGTTAGCACTTGCGTTTTTGGACAGAATAGTGCAATGTAGTTAAAATGCAATTTGTAACTTGGACTTGCAAAAAAAAAACCTTGGAAAGTGAGGAAAGTTAGGGTAAGGCCGAATGGGTTAGGGTTAGGGTTTTTGATTTAGGTTTTTTCGAACGCTTTGGGTATTTGCTGGATTAGGGCTTGGGAGTTGATTGCTTGGTGTATATGGCTATTTTTGGTTGGTAATTGATGATTGGTGTGGTCAATTTGGATATTGGTTGGTTTAGGACAAAATTTGAACAAAATTCAAATTCTAGGTTTAGGGTTATTTGAATGATTTGGGATCTTAAAATCTGATTGTGTTTGGTAAAATTGGGTTGGGGCGTGTTGTTGGGGGTGTAAATAGGGTTGTTTGGGATCAGATGGTGAGTTTGAGGGTTGGTTGGGGTAGGGCTGGTTGGGCCGTGGTTGTGTGGTTAAAATTAGGGTTTTATTGTTGAAGATGATTCGTGAAGGCAAACACACGTATGACCACTTGTCTTAAAGCATGAAATCAATCACAATGCGAATCATAAGATGCATACAATCATCACCAACTAAAAGCTTCGGTAGCAACAAGATGATTTGAAACGGAGGTAGCTTTATAGGCTGATGGCTGTAGTAAAAGAAGGCTGAATGTACTCTAGAATGCAACGAACCCTAATGTGTTCAAGTTTGAACGACTCAAAATCAGATTGTGATGTGAAAGGAAATAAAGGAAATGACACTTGAATGATGAAAAGCAAAATGCAGCAACATGCAAGGACTCAAAGCAATGTTTGTTTTTTTTTGGACGTTTTTTTTTTGTTTTTTGTATAAAATGCAAGACAATGGCGTGTAGAGTGAGGGGTAGAAGAAGGACTCAACTGAAATTGAAATGACTAGACTCAAACGAAAAGGAAATGATAGATGGTGGAATAGAGTAACCTGGCTCTGATACCAATTTGATGCGTGCAACTCGTGGGCTCCAACGATTCCACCTTCCAAACGTCCTTCACAAAGGGTTAGGCACAGGGAAGAAGACTTCCCCTTGCTTCCTTAGTGATTAAAAACGTGTGGATTAAAACGAGCAAGACCAACACTTCAAGATGGTCGTTGATCAGGCAAACCGATAAGGCCCTCCTGGACGGCACCTCTAAGCAATGGCAACACATTCAAAATGCTCAACTTTGAAGGATCTTAACCTAGGTTTTTAATGAAAAACCAAGAAAACAAAGTCTCACACAAAGTGAAAGAAATATCAAGAATTCTTATTCATCAAAAGTTGTTCTCCCTAGGCTCCCAAAGGCTTTATTTATAGGCTGAGATTGAGCCTTAAAATGTCTGAGATGATAGCTGAATTCCTTTTGAAATGTAAGCCTCAAATTGGTTGAAACTTGAATTTAAACTATGGTTGAATTTAAATTCAAGTTTATTTTCAAATTGGTCTACATCTTGTCTTCAAATTTGGGCGCCCCTTTTGCTGGTTGATTGGGATATTTTGAGCTTCATTTTGAACATAAATTCCATCTTAGACCACATTTGAATGTGTCCTTGTGGAGACAAACATTCTCCTCAAGACAACATTCCTTTTGTTTCCTTTTTGGGTGCACACGCCTAAATGCTCCTTTTTAGGCTTCCATTTTATTTGGGTTTTTCATGTACCTAATTTGCCTACAAAGAAAACACATAAAACAAAGATCACAAGAAAACAAGATAAACTTCAAGCTAAAGAAAGCACACACGTTTACACACACTCAAGATGAAGGTTCAATGAAATGAACCCAAGGAATCTTTGGTTCATCTTGAACATGCTTGTACAAGAAGGTGGCAACTTGATGACAAAGTTCTCTTGTCCTCCTTCTTGTCATAGGACCTTTGACCTCTTGATGGGGGCCTTGATCCTCATCGGACCCTTGATCCTCATCAAAAGCTTACATCATATGGCAAACATTTGTTGTCTTTGAACTATTTTCATGTGCCGTACTTAATGAACTAAACTAGTTTATTAAGTAAAGTGCTTAAGTTAAACTAGTTCATTAAATGGAGACATATTTGGACAAAGCTTGATGACAACAAATTGAAAATGGAAAGTCTCCTCATTCATTCCATTTACATGCCATTCATACATATTGTATATATATATATTTATATTTTTGCTAAAAAGGCACAATACACATATATTCCGACGTACTACCGACACGTTACATATATCAAAAACGTGCGTCAACGTCACATCACTATATACACCTCATATTTATGAGTATATTCAGGTCTTATATCATATGATATAAGTCATGGTGATGACAAAATTATAACGACACGTTACAAGGTTATATACTTAAAATTGTCATATCGGGTGACTACTAAAACTTCACCAACGTGTCACGTACTTTCCATATAAAGATGGCCAGCCCATATACTTCAAAAATAGCCAACAATTTTGTAACTCACATGTTAAATTCAGCCACTAAATCATTTTATGTTAGCACACACAAATCACCCACAAGTTAGGCCAAATTGTGGAGAATTCAAATTCAATTTTTTAGCACATGGGAGCGCCTCTTAATTAGCCATTAGATCTGAATATCTAGTTTATTTTGTGTGCATTATGTGGACATAATATATCTGACATGTGCAAAAAGTTTGAATTTAATCGGAGAAAAAATCGCGTAATCGACGAAAGTCGAAAATTCGGTTTTCTACGAACACAACACATGGAACATTTTTGGCATGAGTTGTAACATGTATCTAGATAGTTTTTACACATTCAAGACATGTTAAAGTGTGCTAGAAAATTCAAACTTGGACTGATTGGAATTTACCATAAATATGTAATTGTTGTGCATTATTTGACAAAGTTTACTAAAATAAAATTCAACACATGTACAGTCTTCTCACATGCCATTTGCAGCCTTGATGGAGCCTATGTGGAGCTTAGTTGGCATCTTAATTGGTGGAGAATATGCCACATAAGGTTAGTGACATAAAATAGGGAGCTACACAAGGTAACAATTCAAAAGATTTCAAACTACTACACATGCTGAAAATTTTCAGCACATGTGAATTGGTTGGCCGATTTTTTGCTCTAAATGCACCTAATTTGCTTCCCAAAATTGAAGGGATTGAATGATGATTGTTTTGTAACAATTTGACTACTATTTCGCACATGTTTTGTAAGTTATTTTCAGATTTTACGGCTCGTTAAAATGATGACAAGTTGGACCAATCATCAAGTGCCAAGTAAGCAAGACCAAGTCATCTCTCCAATCGCAATGTGCCAAGTAAGCAAGATGGTGTCATATCTACACAAGGCAATCTTCCAAGGGCATTAAAGAGAATTCTCAAGGGAAAAGCCCTAGGGGTCGGCCACACATGCTTAAAAGGAAAAGAAGTAGTGTAAAAGAAGTCAAGACTACAACTCATATTCTCACAAGTGCAAGAGGCTCTACTACTTTCTTCTTCTTTTCTTTCTTCTTCTTCTTCTCTCAAACATATTGTTCGTATATTCTAAATATTGTATAGGCTTTGAATACACCATACACACTCATTCATTATTGTAAAAGATTGATCAAGGTGTGATCAAACATTTATTTTGTCGGTGGTGGTGTCTGTGACTCGTTTGCTCGATTATATTGTTTGTAAAGGGGTGGAGTTGGTGTGTAACTCCAGTCACCCTTGTGGTAAAGCGTTTTTGGGGTTTAGTGATAACCGAGGAAGGTGTCTTTGAAGACTGGAGTAGGTTGATTTAACCGAACCAGTATAAAATCCTTGGTGTCTTTACTTTACTGCACTTTACTTTCAGTTTCTAACATTTTACATCAATTTCACTACAAGAGTGAAAATAGCAAAAAAAAAGTCAAAAATCGTAAACTTTTGCAGAAACATAGCCACACCTCTTAGTTACAAGTTTCAACTCATTTGGATAAGTATAAGTGAATCAAATTTGAATAGTTCTGAGGCTAGTGCATTTGATTTTCAGAGTTGCAACGGTTGAGAATATCAACATGATTGATATACTTTCCAAAGGCATTTTTGAAAACTGTTTCGACTCATTGAAATACATATATTGAGGGTCTTCTCATTAAATTTTCAAACCATTTAGAGCCACCAATTAGTTGGAATAAATTTTTCAAATCGGAGTACAGTTTCTGGCAGATTTGCGCAATATGACCAAAAATGTATTTTCAAGAGGTTAGGAGTTGAATTTTAATTTGAAATTTTTATGTGGTACTCAGAACATCTGAGAGTAGAATCTCACCAAATTACATAAATTTTGGAGGTCTGTAACTAGTTCTTTAAATCGTTTCAATTCAGAATCTGAAAACAGAAACTGTTTTCAGAAATGACGATTTTGGTTCAAAAGTTTTTGAAAACCAAATTTTCCGCACCCATTATTCAACCCTTCTAGTGGTGCTATGCACGTCCTACAATAACTACTTCAGAGATAGAAGCATCAGGTCAACTGGGCCAATATTGTTTTGGATAACGCCATCACCTCCAAGCACTCCTTTTCATTATGGCTAGCTGGTCTAGACATACTACTTACTAAAGCAAGGCTTGGATACTTGGGGGATACACCTGCATCTTGTGTTCTATCGCTCTAGAAACCATGCAACACATGTTTTATCTCTTGTTCATTTCCTTCCTTTGTATTCACTAATCACCAAAGTCACCTTAGAATAATGGTGGCTGGAGTTATACACCAACTCCTTTAATGTTCAACACTTCTACAATGAATCACAACAACAATCAACAAAATAACCACCACCTCACTAATGAAGGTTTGATCACATCTTGATCAACCTTTTACAAGTATGAAACGTGTATGGGTGGTCTATATGAAGCCTATATAGATTATGGAATGCATGTTTGATTGGCTTAAGGCTTTGTGCAAGTGAAGAAGATAAGAGATTGATGCGGTCCAAGGTGTGCAAAATACAAGACAAAATAAAATAAAATAAAGAAATGTATGTCTTGTTTTCTTGTGATCCTTGCTTCCTTGTGTTTGCCTTGTAGGTAACTAGGTAATAAGTTACAAGCCAAACGGAGGACCACAAATAGCATCAGAAGCGTGTGCACCCTAAAAAGGAGACAAAAGGAATGTTTGTCTGAAAGGAATGCTTGTCTCAACAAAGACAATCCAACATGGCATTTTCAAATTCAAAGTTAGCTCAAAATTATCTTCAAACAACAAGGATAAGGGTGGCCAAATTGAAGACAAAGTGAATATCAACTTGAAGATAAACGTGGATTCAAATTCAACCTTGATTTGAATTCAAGTTTCAACCAATTTGAGTCTTCAAATTCAAGAAGTTCTCAGCCACAATCTCCCCCATTTCACACGCCATCTTGGTGATAAAGAGAAGGATAAGTCAACAATTCAAAGTTGAATCCAAATTTGAATTCAAATTCAAACTCAATTTGAATTCAATCTTCAACTAACCTTTGAATTCAAAAATTTAAGCCACCTTGAGGACATCCACACGCCATTCTTGAGCAAGTAGAAGATGAGATCACAATTCAAAGTTGAATCCAAATTTGAATTCAAATTCGAACTCAATTTGAATTCAATCTTCAACCAACCTTTGAATTCAATTACAACCACTTCATCCACATCAAATCAAATCTCCAACACCTACATTCACCATCATACACGGCTGGATACATTGGAGATAGCATCTTGCAAGCTTTTCAAATTTTAGCTAGAATTTGTTTTAGTTTTGAATTCAAACAATTTTTAATTTTCAAACATGTGTTAGCTAGCTTATTTGAAATAATTTCTACTCATCTTAAGGCTGATAAGGAAAAAATTTGCAGCCTATAAATAGAGCCTTTGGGGCGCATGGAATAGGGAACTTTGGATGAATAATGATTCTTGATATTTTCTTCACTTTGTGTGAGACTTTGTTTTCTTGGTTTTGCATTAAAAACCTAAGTTAAGATCCTTCAAAGTTGAGCATTTTGAAGGTGTTGCCGTTGCTAAAAGGTGCCGTCCAGGAGGGCCATATTGGTTTGCCTGATCAACGACTATCTTGAAGTGTTGGTCTTGCTTATTTGATCCACACGTTTTTTATCACTAAGGAAGCAAGGGGAAGTCTTCTTCCTTGTGCCTAACCCTTTGTGAAGGACGTTTGGAAGGTGGAATTGTTTGAGCCCACGTCTTGCAAGCATCAAATAAGGGGAAGTTTTCTTCCTTGTGCCTAACCCTTTGTGAAGGATGTTTGGAAGGTGGAATTGTTGGAGCCCACGTCTTGCACGCATCAAATTGGTATCAGACCGCAGGTTACTCTATTCCACCATCATCTATCATTTCCTTTTCGTTTGAGTCTATTCATTTCAAGTTCAGTTGTGTACTTCTTCTACCCTTAATTCTACACGTCATTTGCATTTCATTCAAAAAAAACAAAACGACCTAGGGTTTCTAAGTGTTTGTCTTTTGCTGCATCTTGTCATTCATCGTTCAAGTGTCATTCTTTTCTTTTCAATATTGTTGTCACATTTGTTTTGAATCATTCCAACTTGAACAAATTAGGGTTTGTTGCATCTAGGTCTCATTCAGCCTTCTTTAAAAAAGCGTTACAACCATCAGCTTATAAAGCTACCTCGGTTTCAAATCATCTTGTTGCTACTGAAGCTTTTAGTTGGTGATGATTGTATGCCTCTTGTGATTCATTTTGTAATTGATTTCATGCTCCAATCGTGCTGATCATACGTGTGAAAACCACTGTCGTATCAGAGCTAACCCTAATTCTTCGAAAACACTAATCTCGGTTACCCAAAAAACCCTAACTGAGATTTATCCTCATTCACATTCCCGTGCACAATATTGCATATTTGAGATTACCTTTGGCTGAAATCGGAAGTTCCTTGCCAGGGTTTGTCAAGAACAACGTTTGAACAAAAAAGAGAAGTTACGTTTTCTTGCCTTGAACAAAAAAAAAAAGAGAATCTGAAACTTGTGTGAGTTGAAAACAGAAAGAAGAGAAAGAAAGACAAAAAAGGTCAAAAGAAAAAGGGAGAAAGCATTTGTGCATTATTTGAAATTTTTGGTACAATTTGGCAACCTTGGATACCATCTCCTATTTTATTACACCCCAACCGCCCTTACAACTTTATTTTCTTTCCATTGCTCTTCTTGAACCAATCACACACTTGGTTGCTCGATTATTGCATGACTTGAACCATTTTGTGGATAGTAAGTGCATAGAATCAAAATTAACTAAAGATTGCCCATTGCAACCCTTAGTTCATCCTTGGTTCAGCCTTATACATCAATTTTGGTTGCTTATTTTCTTTGAATCTTAGTAGAAAGTTCAAGTTTTTTCCATTTCACTTGATTCTGTTTTGATACTGTATGGTGCAACTTGAAAGCACTCGGGAGAAACAAGTGGAGATCGTTGTGATTTGGAGAAGCATTGGCAAAACAATTTCTTAATTGATCACTTTGAGCCTTCTTAACTTTAGGTTACCCAAGAAACAAAGTGGCAAGAGAGTGGAAATTAAAGAAAGAGGAGTGCCCGTATTTTGTTTTCACTAACGTAACGAAATCTCTTTTGTCTTTGTGTTAGTTTTTCCTTTCTTTGATTGATTAATTTCAGGTTATTCATGGATTCCATGGAAGATGACGTTAGAGACCTCTGTCCCGTAACGGTAAAAGGCTTCAATCAAGCTTATTATGAAATTGCATATGATTCGCAGGATTTTAGTGTTGATATTGAGCATGATTCTTATGATGATGATTCTGAAATTTCAATTGATAAACATGTCATTCATGATAATAAAGTTGATGTGCTGAATGAACATGATTGTGTGAAGATCTTAGAACGTAATGCTGACATTCGCAAGAAATTTCTAGCACAAAAAGAACGCAACTTTGAAATCCTTTTAGAAGTAGAAGAACAAAAGGTACACAGATTAGACCTCCTTAATAAATTGCAAGGTCTTAGGAGACTTGTCGATGTTCATAGTGTTCATATGCATGAGACTGACTTGCGTACTGAAAGTGATGAGTATGAATCTAAAATTGTTTGTGCTTCGCATGATTCAAATGATTTGCTTGATTTACATGCTGATTTATAAGATGATTGGAGTGAAATTTCAAGTGAGAATAATGTTGTCTTAGGTGACAAACATGATAATGTTGAGAAGCATGAATGGGTTGTCTATAATAATCTTTTGTTAGAGTGTTTTGATAGTGACATTCCATCCCATGAAAATTCCAATTTACTTGAGTATGAATATGGAATTCCACTTGACGTTACGTTGCAAACTGATTTTGAGGATAATAATCTGGATGTTAGTGCTGATTTGTGCTTTGATGAGCATGATAGTTTAAATTCACCGAATTGGAAGTTTTGAGGAGCGCCAATGACAATAATGGCGACATGAATATCACAACTCCAAACACGCTATTTTTGTCACCACATCATGATACATATCTGACATTCATGTGCTGACCTTGTGTGAGGATCAAATGCACGATAACTATGAGCTTTTATTGGTTATACATCCTAAAAACACTACAAAGAAACCTCTATTGAACACCTCTTATCATGCACACCCTATAGGATTTGATGATGCGTATTATCAACTAAAATTTGAAAATCAGATCCTAATGCATCCAAAACATGTGAGAAAGAGGACTTACTTATTGTCGATGCATGACCAAATCAGCTTTTATGAGTTGCTAAGAACATGTTTTATCATTGCATTACTCATTCACCATAAACATCTTAGGATGAAAGTGTGCATACATGCGAGTCTTGTATCTTTGTTACATTATTGAGGATCTTTCTCCCGCATGACATACATGCTAAGATTCGGGACGAATCTTTTCTAGGAAGGAGGGAATGATGCGGTCCAAGGTGTGCAAAATACAAGACAGTTTGTCTTAGTCTTAGGTTGATTACATGCATCACTTTTCATGCATATAGGCGTCTTTCAATAAAATAAACAAATGTATGTCTTGTTTTCTTGTGATCCTTGCTTCCTTGTGTTTGCCTTATAGGTAACTAGGTACGTAACAAGTTACAAGACAAACAGAGGACCACAAATAGCATCAGAAGTGTGTGCACCCTAAAAAGGAGACAAAAGGAATGTTTGTCTCAACAAAGACAATCCAACATGGCATTTTCAAGTTCAAAGTTAGCTCAAAATTATCTTCAAACAACAAGGATAAGGGCGGCCAAATTGAAGACAAAGTGAATATCAACTTGAAGATAAACATGGATTCAAATTCAACCTTGACTTGAATTCATGTTTCAACCAATTTGAGTCTTCAAATTCAAGAAGTTCTCAGCCACAATCTCCCCCATTTCACACGCCATCTTGGTGATAAAGAGAAGGATAAGTCAACAATTCAAAGTTGAATCTAAATTTGAATTCAAATTCAAACTCAATTTGAATTCAATCTTCAACCAGCCTTTGAATTCAAACATTTAAGCCACCTTGAGGACATCCACACGCCATTCTTGAGCAAGGAGAAGATGAGATCATAATTCAAAGTTGAATCCAAATTTGAATTCAAATTCGACTCAATTTGAATTCAATCTTCAACCAACCTTTGAATTCAATTACAACCACTTCATCCACATCAAATCAAATCTCCAACACCTACATTCACCATCATACATGGCTGGATACATTGGTGATGAGCCAAAATGGGGGCTGAAAACGTTTGCCAAGGATGTTGTCTCCTATCCCAAATTGATTTGAACCCAAGCTATGTCAAAGAACATCTCAAAGACACCCTTTAAGCTTTAACCTTTGTTCTTGGCTCAATCTTTGCCAAACCTCTTCCTCTTTGGCACTCCAACACATCTAAAACCTCAATGAGACCCTAAGATGCTGTAAACCAAATGATGAAGTGAATGCAAACAAGTTCTAGGCTGGAACTTGCAAGAAAACCGTTTGGTGGCTTTAAACCTCAACTTGAAATGTTGAAAACTCCTTGAAGGAAATTCTGGTTTTTGATAATTTGATAAGTGTTGTTAATTACATTCAGGTTCTAAACCTTCTTATAGCAAACGAAAATGATGAAAGTACAAGTCCTAATGTACAATGTACTACTATAAAAGGAGATGCTTGCTTTTGGCAACTTGTTGATGTAACTCTCGGTTGAAAGAAGCTGGTTGCTTCTCCATCTTTCTTTGCTTGTTTTCCAGCCATAATTTGATTGGTTTAAAGAGTGAGCTGCTTGGTTGAATCTTTAGCTTTGATTGGTTAAAGTTGTGGCTTGAAATTTCAACCATTTCTTCCTCAATCATACGGTTCTTTCTTGCTAGAATTCACCCAAGATTCTGATTGGTTGCTTCTAGTGTGCAGCTTGGATAAAACTCAGCCTTGATTGGTCCTTGCTTATGTGTTGAATATTCAAACAAGATATCTAAGGAACCAGCCGAAATTGTCATGGATTTTGATTGGATCAAAGATTGAGCAGCTTGTATTCTTCTCCTAGCTTGATTGTGATTGGTCAAATCATTTGCAAGACTCTTTCTCATTGGTTGAAGGCTTGAGCTGCTTCCTCCTTCTTGTTTTCAACGTGAATAACTTTGGCTGGAATTGTCATGAGTGCTTGTTAAGCACCTTGCTTGCAAGCTACTTGAATTCACTTCTTTGTTTGGACAAAATTCAGGTTTAATTTTGCATCTTCAAGCTAAACGTGTACCTGAAAGGTTAGGGCAAGAATACAACACAACTATCCTAAAACAAAGTTAACAAACTAAGAATATTAAAAGGAACATATAAAGGTATGTACAACATGCATTTGATACAACTAGATCATAGCTTGTATCATATAAACCCAATGGATGTCATCTTTGCTTGGCTCATCCTCTTCATGCCTGTAAAGGAATGATTCAACACAATGTAACAATTTCTTAGCCATACTCCTTGTTATGGGACCATTGTGGGGCAATGAAGTGTCATCGTTAGTGTTTGCATCTACAAGGTTAGGCTGTAGCTCATCATTCCCTCCCACTTGAAAAGGATTCGTCCTCGAATCTGAATCAACACTAAACGGAGAAAGGTCAGCAACATTAAAAGTTTTAGAGATAGGACCATACCTTTCTTCCGGAAGATCGAGAACATAGGCATTATCACCAAGCCGTTTCAACACTTTGAACGGTCCATCGCCTCTTGGCTTCAATTTGGAGTCCCTTTCTTTAGGAAATCTTTCTTTTCTCAAGTGTAACCAAACAAGATCACCAGGTTCAAATATAACAACTTTACGATTCCTGTTGGCTCTATTGGCATACACTTTATTCTTAGCTTCAAGTTGTGACTTAACCTTTTCATGCAATTCTTTCACAAGTTTTGCTTTTCGTTCACCATCTAAACTAACACGTTCATGAACAGGTATGGGAACAAGATCAAGCGGGGACAAAGGGTTAAAGCCATAAACAACTTCAAAAGGAGAATGCAATGTTCCACTATGAACAACTCTATTGTATGCAAACTCAATGTAAGCTAAGCAATCTTCCCAATTCTTTAGATTCTTTTGAATGACAACACGTAAAAGTTGAGACAAAGTTCTATTAACGACTTCAGTTTGACCATCGGTTTGTGGGTGAGCAGTTGTAGAAAATAACAATTTAGTACCAAGTTTACTCCACAAAACACGCCAAAAATGACTTAGAAACTTTGTATCTCTATCACTAACAATCGTACGTGGCATGCCATGCAATCTAACAATTTCCTTAAAGAACAAGTCAGCAATATGAATAGCATCATCAACCTTCTTACATGCAATGAAATGTGCCATTTTGGAAAATCTATCAACAACAACAAAGATGTTATCCTTACCAGTTTTGGATCGAGGCAATCCCAATACAAAGTCCATAGAAATATCAGTCCAAGGTGAGCTTGGAACAGATAAAGGAGTGTACAATCCATGTGGTTGTGTTCTAGATTTTGCTTGCTTGCAAGTAATACATTGGTCACAAATCTTATCTACATGTGCTCTCATATGCGGCCAGAAGAAATGTTCCTTAAGTGTTTCCAAAGTCTTTAACGAGCCAAAATGACCCATTAAACCTCCTCCATGAGCTTCTTTTATCAATAACTCCCTTAATGAACACATTGGTACACATAACTTATGTTCTTTAAACAAGTAACCATCATGCAAGTAATATTTGGCAAAAGGGGACTCAACGCATGCTTGATATATAGAACTAAAGTCATGATCAGGATGATACATCTCTTTGATAGATTCAAAACCAAACATGTTACATGAAAGAGTAGTAATCAAAGTATAACGACGAGATAAGGCATCAGCAACAACATTTTCTTTTCCTTGTTTATACTTGATCACATAAGGGAATTGTTCAATGAATTCAACCCACTTGGCATGTCTTTTGTTCAGTTTTCCTTGACCCTTTAGATACTTAAGGCTTTCATGATCAGTATGAATCACAAATTCCTTAGGTTGCAGATAATGTTGCCAAGTTTGTAAAGAACGGACAAGTGCGTACAATTCTTTATCATAAGTTGAATAATTGATGGAAGCTCCTTTCAATTTCTCACTAAAGTAGGCAACAGGTTTGTTACCTTGATGCAATACAGCTCCAATGCCAACTCCACTGGCATCACATTCAACTTCAAACATCTCATCAAAATTGGGCAATCTCAGGATGGGTGCAGAAGTTAGACGTTTCTTAAGTTCCTCAAAAGCTTGTTGTTGTGATTCTCCCCATTCAAATCTTACATCTTTCTTGACTAATTCATTCAAGGGGGCAGCTATGGTAGAGAAATCCTTCACAAAACGTCTATAGAAACTAGCTAATCCATGAAAACTCCTAATATCTCCAGCAGACTTAGGGGTCGGCCACTCAGTTATGGATTTAACTTTCTCTTGATCCACTTCAATTCCTTCAGCACTAATCACAAATCCTAAGAATGTAACCTTCTCCAAACAGAAAGAACACTTCTTGAAATTAGCATACAGCTTCTCTTTCTGTAGGGTGACAAAAACGGCTCTTAGATGGTTCAGGTGTTCACCTAGGGTTTTTGAGTAGATAAGAATGTCATCGAAGTAAACTACTACAAATTTCCCTATGAATTTCCTTAAGACCTCATTCATTAACCTCATGAAAGTACTAGGGGCATTGGTTAAACCAAAGGGCATAACTAACCATTCGTACAATCCAAACTTAGTCTTAAAGGCAGTTTTCCATTCATCACCTTCCCTAATTCTGACTTGGAAATATCCTTGCTTAAGATCTACTTTGCTAAAGCACCTAGACCCATGCAACATATCCAACATGTCATCCAACCTAGGAATAGGGTACCTATACTTCACAGTGATCTTATTGATGGCTCTACAGTCAGTACACATTCTCCAAGTTCCATCTTTCTTAGGGACAATGATTACAGGAACAGCACACGGACTCATACTTTCTCTTACTTTACCTTGACTCAATAATTCCTCAACTTGCTTTTGGATTTCCTTAGTTTCCTCTGGATTGGCTCTATAGGCAGGTCTGTTTGGCAGAACAGCTCCTGGAATGAAATCTATTTGATGCTCAATGCCTCTTAGAGGGGGTAAACCTGGGGGATCTCCTTCAGGAAACAAGCTAGAAAATTCTTGAAGTAATGATGCAACTTCACTAGGTAAAGTAGATGGTATCTCAGATGAAGAAAATAAAGATTCTTTGTAAAGCAAGATATAAACATTTTTGTTTGAATTGATAGCATGGAATACCTCACTTTGAGATGCAAAGAATGCGCTTTTCTTTAAAGATGGTTCAGCAGAAACTTTGTTTTCTTTCGGTTCAACTTTGAGATGAGAGCTTCTCAGTTGGTGTTCTTTGATAAAGATCCTTTCTAATTCCTTTTCTTTTGGATCATTGTAGCTTTTTAACATTCGTTGTTGATCCTCAAAGACTTTGTGCGGGGGTAAGGCATTTAATTTGAACAGTTTGTTGTTATGCCTAAAGGAATATCTATTTAGGTAACCATCATACGTAACCTTGTTGTCAAATTGCCACGGTCTACCTAATAAGATATGGCTTGATTGCATAGGGGCTACGTCACATAACACCTCAGCAGAATACCCACCAATTGACAAAGGAACTAGGACTTGCTTTGTTACTTTAACTTCACCACACTCATTAAGCCACGTAAGTCTATAAGGACGGGGGTGATTAATTAAAGGTAACTCAAGTTTCCTAACAAGTTCAAAACTTGCAACATTCGTACATGAACCGGAGTCAATGATTAAGGTGCAGACTTTCTTCTTAACCATACAGTGAATGTGGAATATGTTCTCTCGTTGTATTTCAGGTTCTTCAGTTTTAATTTGGGCACTTAGGGCTCGACGGACAACTAAGAACTCTTTTGTTTCACATTCATTAATCTCTTCAATAATCTCTTCTTCTTCCTCACATGTTTGCTCAATTTCTTGTTTTTCTTCACTCTCTTCCAATTCTTCCTCAGAGTAATACTCATTAGACTCTTCAATAAACAAGATGCGTTTAGGGTTGGGGCATTGATTAGCAAAATGACCTTTTCCTAAGCATTTAAAACATTGAATATCACGAGTCTTAAAATTAGACGTACCTTCCACCTTGGCTTTGCCTTTATCAGTGATTGGAAGCTTTGGACGATTTTGGATGTTCTGGGTTGGTTTTCCTTGTGATCCACGGCCTTGGCCTTGTTGTGGACGGAATGGCGTCCTGGGCTGTGTTCTAGGAAAACTCAAAGGATTAGTCCGAAAAGAAGGGTTAGAAGTTTTAACCTTCAGTTGTCTTTCCACTTTCTCAGCAATGTGAACCATAGAAGCCAGATCTGAGTAAGGTGTAAGTTCCACCTTAAATGCAATTTCTTTGTTCAAGCCAGCTAGAAATCTAGCCATGGTGGCTTCCTCCGCTTCTTCTATGTTAGCCCTGGTAAGCAAATGTTCTAACTCTTTATAAAATTCATCGACAGATCTATTACCTTGAGAAAGTTGTTGCAATTTCTGAAAGACGCTTCTTTCATAGGAAGGAGATATGAATCTCTTCCTCATCTCTTGTTTTAGCTCGGACCAAGTGACAACAGGGGGTTGTCTTGTTCTCCTCCTGGTGTTCTTCAATTGTTCCCACCAAAGTAAAGCATAATCTACAAATTCAAAAGTTGCATACCGCACTTTGGCCGATTCAGAATAGTTAGTGCAAGAATACATATGATCTACCTTTGTTTCCCATTGCAAATATGTTTCAGGGTCACTTTTTCCATGGAAGGGGGGAATTGTCAGTTTAGTAGTGATGTATTCTTCTTCAAGTTGTTCTTCAGGTTGACGTTCATTATATCTCTCTTCTACGTAGGTTTCTTCATTATACTCAGGGAGACTATCAAATCTTTCCTCAAAAGAAAGGTTCCTACGACCACCATTACTACCTCGACCTCTACCTCTACCTCTAAGTGATGTGCTTTTTCTGCGTTCAACATGAGACTCATTATCATAAGAGGTGCCTTCTTGAAAAGGTACACTAGGTTCCTTTTGTTCTGAGGTAGGCTTTTCTACTCTGCTTAGCCTTTGTTTGTTATCCTCTATGTCACTTCTCATTAAACCAAATTGATTAACAAGGAAAGTGAGTGTTTGTTGTATATTCTCGAGGGTAACAGGGACTGGGGATGGGACAGGTGTAGATGGGGACGGGGATGATGCATTATCTTTCTGTTGGGGACCCATGTTTCAGAAAACAATCTCAAAAGCCAAATAAAATATTGACAAGATGCAAATACTCTACTTTATGTTGACAATTATTCAAAACAGCAATTTGGACTATATCTCCTAAAGATTCAAGTAAATCACAGAAGTCAAATTGTTGTTCGGGCTGAAAGAAATCTACGGGGTTGTTTTAAGACAATCCCTTAATTTACTTTACAGCATATGCAATTATCAATTGTGGCAAAGTGAAAGTAAAGTCACACAAACAAAGTGCTAGCAAGGGTTTGCTTTAGAAACTTTCAAGATTTCAAAACTACAACACTTTGGGGTTTGTGTTTGGGTACTTTCTTTCTTTTGAGCTTTGCACGGGATTTTCCCTTTATGCAACGTTTAACTTTGGGCTTTTCCTCACTTGGCTTTCTTGTGCAATTCTCTCTTTGTCTTGCCTCTTACTTGTTGACAATTTTGGCTTTTCTCTCGCGTATTTCTCAATCAAGCTTAATTTTCTTTCTTTGGACGGTTTTGCTTGATTGTTGTGAGACTACTGCTCACGGCCTACATGAGACATTGCCCACGGCCTTTAATTGCACAAGTTTGGTTGTATTTGGAATTTGAAAGTTCCTCGTACACAACACGGCTAAACACTATGTAGTGGGAATTCAATTCACAATTACAACAAGATCAAATTGTATACAGTGCAACGTAAGTCTAGAAATTGATCTAAAACAACAATGGGAAAGCTCTTTAACAATGTGGGGCTTAAACAATTCCTAAATTTCAGAATATATCTAAGTCCAACAAGTTGTTTGAAACAATTGAAATCAACAAAAAGATAAAGCTATTAGCATATAGCAAGATTTCAAATGAGCTTTAAAGGTTGTTTTGATCCACACGGTTTTTGGGCAGTTTGTTCTCTCTTCTATTTTCTGTTTTTGATGCAAGTGATCTAACTAATTCTAATATGGATAAATGCAAGTTGGTTGTGTCTAAATGAAGTTTACAAAGGCTGGTCACTAACACTATTGGAAATTCAGTTTTGATGCTAAGTATGCTATCTTGTTTTGTTTTGTTTTCAAGTGATCTAACCTACTTGTTTTTGTTTGGTTTTTGTTTGTATGATGCAATCAGATTCTAAGCTAAATGATACTAGATGCAAGCTCCTAACAAATGTGTATGAACTAGAACTAGGCAGCTCACTTTAGTTAGCTAATTCTACTTTGTTTTGGTTCTTTGGTTTTCGGTTGTCTTGAGCTAAACTAAACAAACATCTAAACACTTAAACTATGTTGTAAACTAGCCAAACTAAGCTAAAGAAGGCAACACTAAAAACGTTTTGGACAGCTTGTACACAAGTGACTAAAAACAGAATTTTAGCTATTTGGTTACAAGCTAAAGTTTCAACTAATCTAATTTTGTGTTCAAGTTTTCTGTTTTGAGGTCTTAACTAAAGTAACACTTAAACTACTAGATCAAGGTCTAATGAAGTTTATCTAAGCTAATTAAAACAGCATACAAAACGTATAACATATTGCACATAAGAACTAAAAACAGATTCTCTAACTACTACAACTTGATGAATAACCAAACTATCAACTAGCCCTTTTTGTGTTCAAGGTTTTCTGGTTTAAGGAGTCAATCAAACTACCATTTAAAACTACTAGATTAGTGTCTAATGAACAATATCTAAGCTAGATTAAACTAGAACAAACTGATTACACACGGTTTTTGCTTCAAGATACACAAACAACTCCTAACACACTTAAGTCTAGTCTATGTTATTTTTTTGTGGGGTTTCGGTTTTTGCTACTAAAACTAAGTTACCAAACTATTGTAAACTATCTAATAAGCACTTTAAAACATAATCTAACTATCAAAACAAACAGCAAACCAACGCAATAAAATCAGTACTCAAACGGTTTGGGCAGCATCATTGTATATGCAAGTTAATCAAATGTAAACATGAATAGAAGACTAACCAAAGCTCTGATACCAATTGATGAGCCAAAATGGGGGCTGAAAACGTTTGCCAAGGATGTTGTCTCCTATCCCAAATTGATTTGAACCCAAGCTATGTCAAAGAACATCTCAAAGACACCCTTTAAGCTTTAACCTTTGTTCTTGGCTCAATCTTTGCCAAACCTCTTCCTCTTTGGCACTCCAACACATCTAAAACCTCAATGAGACCCTAAGATGCTGTAAACCAAATGATGAAGTGAATGCAAACAAGTTCTAGGCTTGAACTTGCAAGAAAACCGTTTGGTGGCTTTAAACCTCAACTTGAAATGTTGAAAACTCCTTGAAGGAAATTCTGGTTTTTGATAATTTGATAAGTGTTGTTAATTACATTCAGGTTCTAAACCTTCTTATAGCAAACGAAAATGATGAAAGTACAAGTCCTAATGTACAATGTACTACTATAAAAGGAGATGCTTGCTTTTGGCAACTTGTTGATGTAACTCTCGGTTGAAAGAAGCTGGTTGCTTCTCCATCTTTCTTTGCTTGTTTTCCAGCCATAATTTGATTGGTTTAAAGAGTGAGCTGCTTGGTTGAATCTTTAGCTTTGATTGGTTAAAGTTGTGGCTTGAAATTTCAACCATTTCTTCCTCAATCATACGGTTCTTTCTTGCTAGAATTCACCCAAGATTCTGATTGGTTGCTTCTAGTGTGCAGCTTGGATAAAACTCAGCCTTGATTGGTCCTTGCTTATGTGTTGAATATTCAAACAAGATATCTAAGGAACCAGCCGAAATTGTCATGGATTTTGATTGGATCAAAGATTGAGCAGCTTGTATTCTTCTCCTAGCTTGATTGTGATTGGTCAAATCATTTGCAAGACTCTTTCTCATTGGTTGAAGGCTTGAGCTGCTTCCTCCTTCTTGTTTTCAACGTGAATAACTTTGGCTGGAATTGTCATGAGTGCTTGTTAAGCACCTTGCTTGCAAGCTACTTGAATTCACTTCTTTGTTTGGACAAAATTCAGATTTAATTTTGCATCTTCAAGCTAAACGTGTACCTGAAAGGTTAGGGCAAGAATACAACACAACTATCCTAAAACAAAGTTAACAAACTAAGAATATTAAAAGGAACATATAAAGGTATGTACAACATGCATTTGATACAACTAGATCATAGCTTGTATCATATAAACCCAATGGATGTCATCTTTGCTTGGCTCATCCTCTTCATGCCTGTAAAGGAATGATTCAACACAATGTAACAATTTCTTAGCCATACTCCTTGTTATGGGACCATTGTGGGGCAATGAAGTGTCATCGTTAGTGTTTGCATCTACAAGGTTAGGCTGTAGCTCATCAATTGGAGATAGCATCTTGCAAGCTTTTCAAATTTTAGCTAGAATTTGTTTTAGTTTTGAATTCAAACAATTTTCAATTTTCAAACGTGTTAGCTAGATTATTTGAAATAATTTCTACTCATCTTAAGGCTGATAAGGAAAAAATTTGCAGCCTATAAATAGAGCCTTTGGGGCGCATAGAATAGGGAACTTTGGATGAATAATGATTCTTGATATTTTCTTCACTTTGTGTGAGACTTTGTTTTCTTGGTTTTGCATTAAAAACCTAAGTTAAGATCCTTCAAAGTTGAGCATTTTGAAGGTATTGCCATTGCTAAAAGGTGCCGTCCAGGAGGGCCATATTGGTTTGCCTGATCAACGACCATCTTGAAGTGTTGGTCTTGCTCATTTGATCCACATGTTTTTTATCACTAAGGAAGCAAGGGGAAGTCGTCTTCTATGTGCCTAACCCTTTGTGAAGGACGTTTGGAAGGTGGAATTTTTTGGAGCCCACGTCTTGCACGCATCAGAGATGAGAATTCTTTCTTAGCACTTGATAGAATGTAGAATATGAGTCTTGTCTTGTGTTTGATCATATTCCTCCCTTTTGTAGCATGGTGTACGCATTTAGGGCTGAGAAAGGTCTTGAAGAAATGTCCCTTGGAAGAAGTCTTGCAAAGCCTTGTGATATACCTTTGCTTATTTGGCGAGATATGATTGGACAAGTGACGTGTCTTTCCCTTGTTGTAACTCTATGATTGCTTCTTCATTATGCCACCTTGGCACATAATACATGGCATGGAAATTACCCCAAAAAATCTGAAAACAATTTAAATTTTAAATGTTTTGATTGCCAATCAATCACAAGTGTGATAGATTCTCATTTTTGGAATAGTTTTGAGCCTTGAAGGGCCTCAACAAATTTGGCCATACATGCTGAAAACTTCAGCATTGGTCTAATTTTGAAACATTACCTTGTGTTTCTTGATCTCCATAAATACTTGAATTCTTTGGTGGATTATTCTCCACCAATCATAGTGCAAGATAAGCTCCACCTAGGTTCCAAATAAGCTCAAATCAGCCGCCCACCTCAGCAAGCATGTGCTGAAAATAGTTTTTGAAATTTTGAATGATAATAATGTAGTATCTTCATAAACATGGTAAATTTCAATCACCGTTTAAATTTGTCTTCTAGAGTACTCCAAGATATGTCTTGGATGTGTAAGATATGTCACACCATGTCCAAAACGTGACCCTTAAGTATGTTGTAGAAATGTGAATTTTCAAATTCTGTCGATTGCGCAATTTTTCTCCAGTTGATTACGAACCCTTTAAACATGTAAAATGTGATATACACTATATAATATACATAAAAACGTATAATCTCAGCTCCAAAAGGTGTAGAAAATTCAGCCATGAGGTGCAACAGTTTTGAATTTGAATTTTCAAGGAATCAAGGAAAACAATAGATAATTGATATATGTAATTATGGTATGACTTTGGTATTGTATTTGCCATGTGGTGCACGGATTTTGAGGTGTTTGAAGGGTATATTGGCTGGCCATTTGTATATGGTAAGTATATGCTTGTGGTGACTGTTCAATAGTCATTTGATGTGTGTGATTTTTGGTTTATGAACTTTTGACGTGTCGATATATTTTTAAAAGTTTGATGATATGGAATATATAACTTGGAATATCTTGGATATGTATACACTCAAACAAATGATGCATATATGGTTTCTTGATGTTGATGTATGTTGATGACGTGTCGATGAAACGTCGGGACAGAAGAATATAGCTTGTCGTCTTGAGATAAGAAATCTTTTTTTGTTAAAGACAGGCGGTACCGTCCGAGATTTTATTAATAATAAACCCTCACTTGTGGCAGAGGGATACCGTGATTACATGTTGTGTGAGAGACTCGCCCACAATGAAACACCAAATAGATAAAGATAAAGACATGTAGCTATCGTAAGAAAAATAAGAGAAGCAATGCCTCACATGACCTATTCTATACAGATATGTGTTGAAGCCGACGAGTGTAGATCGTTGCATCTCCATTGGTTCGGCCAGAAAGAATATCATCGCCAGCAGTATATGCCACACAAAGAGAGTGATCAATAAAACAGAATAAGTATATGAGAACTGAATAGATAAATGATCCTGTACATACCGATGCTGCCTGCATTCGTAATGAATACAGGCAACTAAAAATTGAAACCAGCCATCAAGAATGACTTTGCTAGGGCCCAACAGCGCATAAATAATCCGCCTCAAACTCATAGAAAGAAACAATGTTATCAAGACATAAATTAATGCTAAGTAAACTGAATAAAGCAGGTTCACATAAAGCATAAAAAACATACCAACGTTGTCTATGATAATTAGTGGCACGGGCAAAAAGTGAATGCAAATGCCAACCCATTGGGAGACAAGAGTTAAAGTCACAAATGCGGTACTGAAGTATCGAGAGAGGTAGCTCCACGAACTTCACATGGCAAATCCGTAAAGGATGCATAAATAGTTACCCCTGCCAAGTGGAAGTCATGCCTATATGAGTGTAACTGCCGCCGCCACCGGCACCATTCTTTCTGCTCTGCGATCAATGCTTCACTGATCCAGTCTTTACTTTCTTTCTCCTGATTCTATATTCTGTTCTTTTTCCTTCTTCTCTGCCATCTGCGATCGCAACCATGGAAGCATTGCATTTGAAACTGCCATCGCAGACAACTTCGGATATGCCGCGACCCTTCGCTTCTTTATTCAAATCTTCATCCACTCAATCCATTGCACCAAAAACAATCCATAAGTATAAGGGTAGTCCAATGGTTGCTTTCAGGATGAAGAGATCACCACATTGGCTAACCACAAAGGCTTTCTCTAATAGGCACTTTTTGGTATGGACGTCCCCCGATTGCTACCATTCGCGCTACTATTGACCATATCGGATTCATTGGTACGGTACATATTGCACTCCTCGATTCGAACCATGTTTTACTACATTTTGCACAAGAAAAGGATTATCTGCGTTGCATTGCCAGACGAAGTTGGACTATAGCAGGCAAGTATATGAGGGTCACCAAGTGGACCCCTGATTATAAACCAAAGTTGACGTCCCGATTATTCCTGTCTGGGTTTCTCTGCCAGGACTCTTGTTTCATTTCCACCAACATTAGGCATTATTTCAAATAGGATGCATGTTAGGCACGCTGATAAAATTAGACATAGTCACAGCCAAAAATCTACGACCATCTGTGGCACGTTTATGTGCCGAACTTGATGTGTCATAGGAGCTCCCTACTCGTGTCTTTATTCAGGTTTCAAATCGTTGCATCTCTCGGTTCGTTGTTTATGAAGATTTACCCATGTATTGTGCCAATTGTTCTAGACTCGGGCACATGTCCTCCACATATCTCAGTTTCGGATGCACAAGATCTCTCCAGGTTAAAGGGAGTTGATGATAGTATTTTAAATGATTTTCCTGTTAATCCCGATTCCTTTTCTATTTCGGATAGTGAAATTGATATTAACAACTGTCATGAACCGTCGACTGCTGCATCATCTGAGGATGCTTTTGCCACTTTTATTTGCGACTTAGTTCAAGCAGTTGTTATTGATGAGACACATCAGGAAAACTGTAAGGACTCCCAGGGCCATCCAACAACGCGAATAGCTTTAGGGCCTGATGGACAATTTCAGGTGTCGCCTAAGCTACCGCTCCGACAGCGTAGGACCTTTGAGCCAATTTCTCCGCCACTTACACGATCTCGAGCAGCTCTCTCTAACTCATTTGATATATTGTCTACTCAATGAAGGCAATGATTTTGAATGTTAGAGGTATTCATATCTTAGTTGATCTATTAGTATCATTAGTCTGCCGGTATCATTTACATCTTCTTGTGATTATTGAGCCTAAGGCCCGGGCCTACATCCTTAGTCTCCTATCGTCTTAAACTTGGTTTCTCTCAAGCATTGTCTTTTAGTAGTGATCGCATTTGGATATTTTGGAGGCATTTTTTTCAGCTGCAAGACCAGCGTCCGGGAGTTCAAAATCATTCTCTGCTGTTTTGTTGGTTGCCTACAGGAGATTCTTTTTGGTGCACAGTTGTATTAATACTTGATGAACATAAAGGCCGATCTTCTCCATCACTGCGCACATTGCAGGATTTCAATTACTTTATTTCTGCCAGCTATCTACAGTCAATTAATTTTCAAGGCTCGCCCTATACTTGGTGTGATGGACGAGGATTAGGCCACATTTGGCGTTGAGCGAAACAGTGTTCCATTCTTTTAGGCAAGCGGGAGAAGCATCCGAACATGCAGTGGGATCGCTATCTTTGCTCCTCAGATTTCTTTGACTTGCATTCAGTTGTTCAATGTCAACATCTAAATAGAACTACTGCGGATCATTCTCCAATATACCTAGACTGTTTTACAGCAACATCCAACATACCTGCTTCTTTAAGATATTTGGATGTCTAGACAATACATCCAGATTTTGACAGTTTTGTCAATCATCATTGGCAATCGTTTGGGACTATTGTGAAAGAGCTTATGATTCTAATCCATCGGATGATACAAGGACAGAATACCATCTGAGTATGGCTAAATTACGCCTTGCACAATCTCGAGCATTATTTTTTGAAAAAAAGGCAAAAGTTAAGTGGATGCGAGAAGGAGATGCTAATACGCGGTTTTTTCATAAAAAAGCTAAAGAGAGGTGGCGTCGGCATGCTATAGGATGGATAATCCGTGAGGACGGCATAGAGTGTGACAGTCCGCAGGATATTGAACTTGAGGCTATTCGTTATTATCAGACTTTGTTTACAGGTTCACAAATTGAACATCACGAAGCCATCTTACAATATATCCCACAGATGGTATTTGATGATGATAATCACCACCTTCTCTCTTTGCCGTCTTTGCAGGAGATAAAATAGGCAGTGTGGGATTTAAATCCGGCAAGTGCAGCTGGTCCTGATGGTTTTCCTGGATCTTTTTATTGTCATTTCTGGCAGGTAATATCCATGGACATTCATTAAGTAGTTCAAGAGTTTTTCGTAGATATTCGGCCACAAGGTCAGGTGGTTGCGGCCCTCATTGTGCTTATTCTTAAAGTGGCGAATCCAACAATGTTTTTTGAGTTTCGCCCTATTTGCCTAACTAATTTCTTAGCCAAGGTAATTACACGACTTCTAGCTACCAGACTTTCTTCCCTACTTCCGAGGTTGATATCCCTAGAGCATGCTAGGTTTATGAAGGGTCGCGATATTACGGAGCAGATTCTTCTAGCCCAGGAAATGGTATGTGTATTAGATAGACCAGCTCATGGTGGTATTTTATTATAAAGTTAGATATGGCAAAGGAGTTTGATAGGATATGCTGGTCTTTCTTAGCGTAGCTTCTGACGAAAATGGGATTCCATCCGGTTTTAGTGCACATTCTTATAAACAATTTGTCTGCCACTCAATGCTCGATCTTAATAAATGGAATGCCAGCAGGTTATTATGCAGTGTCACGTGGAGTTAAACAGGGTGATCCGCTCTCGCTGCTCTTATTTATTATGGCTTCTGAAAGATTCTCTAGAGGCCTGAACACTCTTATGGAGGATGATGTGATACGCGGATTCCAAGCAGGCTGGGGCCCTAGGATATCACATCTAGGATTTGCGGATGATCTTTTAATTTTTTTTAAATGGCTCAATTCGAAATCTACAACATTTTAGATGATTTTTGGATACATATGAACAAGCTTCGAGATAGTTGGTGAACCTTCACAAAAGTCAAGTTGTTGTTGGAATTGGTGTTTTTGGGACCCGAATTTCTCAAGCACTAGATATGCGTCTGACTACCCTGCCTATAAAATATCTAGGATCTTTTCTGTATAAAGGAATAAATCATGCTGCTTATTGCACTTCGCTGATTGCTCATTTCGATGCTACTTTGAATTCTTGGTCCTCTAAGCTTCTTTCCATGGCTGGTCTTGTAGTCTTACTTCGACATGTCCTATGTTCTATGCCACTTCATATTATAGTTAGCTCGAGATTACCAAAGAGTGTTCTGGATATCTTAAACCGAAAAATGTCACAATTTTTATGGAATGGCCGTCACCATTGGCAATCTTGGGATAATATTTGACGGCCTAAGGAGTATGGGGGTTTGAACATTCGCAATCATTCACTGGTGCAACTGGCATATGACTGTCTTTTGTGGTAGAAATATCATCATTCTTCGTTGTGGGCAGCCTACAGTCGGCCTAAATATGGGCGCCGACCAACTTTGTATGCTCATATCTATGATTTGGATAACTGGAATCGCATTTGTCAGATTCATGATCATATGACTCATCAAGTGCGGGTTCCTCAGAATGGACTTTCTTGGCCTGCTGAAACTTCTGGACAATTTACACTTAAGTCGGCATATACCCAACTTGTCTCTTCCTCTTCACTTTGTCTACTCATCGTATATTTGGTGGCCAAGCATGCCTTTGGGAGGCTGCTTATTCATTTGGAAATCATAGATCCGGTCATTGCCTATGGCTGACAACCTTCGCACTGGCAAACTATAATTCCAACAGAAAGGGTTTTTTATGCAGGATACACTTGAATCATCTAGATCACATCTTTCTCAGTTGTCCATCAATACAGCCATTATGGCAGGAGAGATCCATTCTATTTTCTGGTCCGATGCCTTGTTACTCAACAATTCGCACCTATCTACTCCGTTAGTGGCAAACTTCATCTTTACATACTATGATTGGTCAATTGAGAGTTGTGGCACCCTCATTGGTAGTATGGGTCATTTGGAAAGAATATACAAACATACGATTTGGGAATAGTAGCTATTCATATAGGAGATTGTTTGAGAGGATTCGAGATCATGTATATGTATTCATATAGGAGATTGTTTGAGAGGATTCGGGATCATATATATACTTGGTGTGCAGCAATGTAGGGCCGGAAATACTGTCAGCAAATCCCACATTTGACTGCACATTCTTTCTCTCCTCCCATTCGATCGCATAGACCATAGATCATTCATTGGGCATTACCGCCAACTGCTAAGTTAAAATTAAAAGTCGATGCAGTGGAGGGATGATCTAATGTGGCTGCAGGTGCGGTATTACAGAATCATCAGGGGGATTTGGTCTCTGCCATCTGTTTTTATTTGCCCGCTATGATGCCATTGAGGGTCGAGCTTATGGCGCTTCGGTATGCTCTCATATTTTACTCCAGATACCATGACCAAATGATCCTTGAAACAGATCGTCGTTTATTGCTGAATCATCTATCTGCCCCTGACCGATTTACTGGATCTTATGCCTTAGACTTAAAACGCACCATACAGTTTCTCAGCAAAAATTCTTCGTCTTTGCATTATTATCTGCAGGAGGCCAACACTGCGCACATACATTATCAAGGCACGGGTTATGATCGGCAGGTGTGACTATATACACACCTTTAGCAGCCTTGTCGTGTGAAGTTCGAGGAGCAATTATTTTGGATACTTTTGTACCTCACCTGCATTTTTGATTATGATGTCCCCGAATGGGTTGGCGTGAGCATGAAATAGTTGCCTATGTCATTTCTTGGCATATGCAATGTTGTTATGTTATCTTTCTAACTCTCCTTGCTTTATCCAGTACATTATACCATATTTACTATACGGATAATAAACCTTTCTTGATGCGTGCAACTCGTGGGCTCCATGATGAGGATCAAGGGTCCGATGAGGATCAAGGACCCCATCAAGAGGTCAAATGTCCTATGACAAGAAGGAGGGCAAGAGAACTTTGCCATCAAGTTGCCACCTTCTTGTACAAGCATGTTCAAGATGAACCTAAGACCCCTTGGGTTCATTTCATTGAACCTTCACCTTGAGTGTGTGTAAACGTGTGTGTGCTTTCTTTATCTTGAAGTTTATCTTGTTTTCTTGTGATCTTTGTTTTATGTGTTTTATTTGTAGGCAAATTAGGTACATGAAAGATTCAAATAAAATGGAGGCCCAAAAAGGAACATTTAGGCGTGTACCACAAAAGAAGGGAACAAAAAGAATGTTGTCTTGGAAGGAATGTTGTCTCAACAAAGACAAATTCAAATATGTCCAGGATGGAATCTCTTGTTCAAATTGAGATCAAAATCATCTCCAAATACAATAAGGGGGCCGGGCACTTTAAAGCAAAAGGATGATGATCAAATTGCATTTAAGTTCAAAGCTAGACTTGAATTCAAATTCAACCATGATTTTAATTCAAGTCTCAACCAATTGGAGACTTAAATTTCAAGAAGCTCTCAACCTTATCCTAGCCATCTACACGCCATTCTTGAAGCAAGAAGTGATAAGATCACAATTCAAAGTGGAATCCAAGTTTGAATTCACATTCAAGTTCAATTTAAATTCAATCTCCAACCAACATTTGAATTCAACATCTCAGCCTCTTGGAGACCTTCTCACACGCCAAATTCATCCCTTCCCACGCCAACTTGGAGATCAAAAGATAAGAGATCGAAATTTAAAGATTGAATTCAAGTTTGGAATCAAGTTCAAATTCAATTTGAATTCAATCTTCAACCAACCATGGAATTCAATTGCAACAACTTCATCTACATCAAAACCAAGTCTCAAATGCCAATTTCATCATCAAACACGGCCAGATTCATTGAGGATAGCGTTTTGCAAGACTTCAAGATTTTAGCTAGAATTTATTTTAGTTTTGAATTCAAATAAATTTCAAGTTTCAAACATTGCTAGCTAGCTTTATTTTGAATTAGTTCTAGACATTTTAAGGCTTAAGCTCAGCCTATAAATAGAGCCTTAGGGGACGCATGAAAAACCAACTTTTGATGAATAAGAATTCTTGATATTTCTTTCACTTTGTGTGAGACTTTGTTTTCTTGGTTTTGCATTAAAAACCTAGGTTAAGATCCTTCAAAGTTGAGCATTTTGAAGGTGTTGCCATTGCTTAAAGGTGCCGTCCAGGAGGGCCTTATTGGTTTGCCTGATCAACGACCATCTTGAAGTGTTGGTCTTGCTCGTTTTAATCCATACGTTTTGTTTACTAAGGAAGCAAGGGGAAGTCTTCTTCCTTGTGCCTAACCCTTTGTGAAGGACGTTTGGAAGGTGGAATTGTTGGAGCCCACGAGTTGCACGCATCAAATTGGTATCAGAGACCAGGTTACTCTATTCCACCATCTATCATTTCCTTTTCATTTGAGTTTAGTCATTTCAATTTCAGTTGAGTCCTTCTTCTACCCCTCACTCTACACGCCATTATCTTGCATTTTATTAAAAAAAACGTCATTTCCTTTGAGTCCTTGCAAGTTGCTGCATTTTGGTTTTCATCATTCAAGTGTCAATTCCTTTATTTCCTTTCACATCACAATCTGATTTTGAGTCGTTCAAACTTGAACACATTAGGGTTCGTTGCATTTTAGGTTACATTCAGCTTTCTTTAAAATAGTCCAACCATCAGCCTATAAAGCTACCTTGGTTTCAAATCATCTTGTTGCTACCGAAGCTTTTAGTTGGTGATGATTGTATGCATCTTGTGACTCGCATTGTGATTGATTTCATGCTTTAAATCTAGTAGTCCTACGTGTGCTTGTCTTCACAACCCATTTGCAACACCAAACAAACCCTAAAACCAGCCACACCCCCCACGGTCCAACCAGCTCCATCCCAACCCAACCCTAAAAAAACTCACCAACCTGATCCCAAACAACCCTATTTACACCCCCCAACAAAAAGCCCCAACCCAATTTTACCAAACACAATCAGATTCTAAAGATCCCAAAACGTTCAAAAAAACCCTAAATCAAAAAAAACCCTAACCCTAACCCATTCGGCCTTACCTCAATTTCCCTCACTTTCCAAGGTTATTTTTGTTGCAAGTCCAAGTTACAATTTGCATTTTAAATACATTGCACTATTCTGTCCAAGAACGCAAGTGCTAAGTGCAAAACGCGTGAAATTTTAATTCTGCCCTTAGTCAAAAAAAGAGAGAATCTGAACCTTGCTCAATTGAAATAGCAAGGAAGAAAAAGAAAAACAAAAGAACAAAAGAAAAGAAAAAGGGCAAAACGTTTGTGCATTGCGTGGAAAATTTTTGGTACGATTTGCAAACCTTGGATACCATATTCCCTTTAACCCCACATTGCCGTCCCCTATATACCCTACTCTCCTTCTCCTGATCTTCTTGACCCAATCACACATTTGGTTGCTCGATTGTTGCATGACTTGAACCATTTTTTGGATAGTAAGTGCATAGAATCAAAATTAACTAAAGATTGCCCACGGCAACTCTTAGTTTATCTTTGGTTCAGCCTTATACATCAACTTTGGTTGCTTATTTTCTTTGAATCTTAGTAGAAAGTTCAAGTTTGTATTCATTTCAAATGATTCTACTTTGATACTAATTTGTGCAACTTGAACGCAAAGAGGAAGAAACAAGTGGAGAACATTGTGATTTGAAGAAGCCTTGGCAATACTCTTCCTTATTGATCACTTTGAGACTTCTTAACTTCAGGTTATCCAAGAACCAAAGTGGTAAGAGAGTGGAAAGAAACTAAAGCGGAGTGTTCATAACTTTTTTTAATCCCTTAACGTTTGCTTGTCTTTGTGTTAGTTTGCTTCTTTCTTTTTCCCTTTGTTTTTTCGTTCAATTCCTTAGGTACAATGGAGAGCAGCAATCATTCCGCGTCTAGCAAGTCAAAAGAGGCCGAAACTGTTGACAACACGCAACAACAAATGCTGGAGATGCTTAAGAAACTCATGCATGACAATGAGGTAATTAAGCATCGCTTGGAAGACATGGAGCGAAGCTACAAAACGAGTGATGGCCAAGGAACAAGCAGGGCCGTTCCCCTACCACAACCAAGGCGTCATCCCCCAGAAGAAGTTGAGGATGACAACCTTAGACCACCACACACCAAAGCAAGAAGGTTTGTTCCTCCTACACAACCAAGAAGGTACGTCCCACGAAGGTACAACGATGATTACATTCCATATGACCATGATGAGTATGACTTTGATGACCACCCTCCCCGTGGTTACCAAAGACGCCACAATCCCCTTTTCCCGCAAGAAGATGATTTTCTCAAAACCAAAATAAATATTCCCACGTTTTATGGTAAAAAGTAACACGGAGAAATATTTAGAATGGGAAACGAAAGTGGATTTAATCTTTTCTTGTACCAATTATAGTGAATTGCAAAAAGTGAGATACGTTTCTATTGAGTTTTCTGGTTATGCACTTAATTGGTGGACAAATTTGTGTCGAAATAGAACTAAGACAAGACAACCTCCAATTGCTACTTGGGAAGAAATGAAGTTTGAAATGAGACAACGTTTTATTCCAAACAATTATGAGAGTTCTATTTTCACGAGTTTGCACAACTTACGTCAAGGTTCCAAAAGTTTAGACGAGTACTATAAAGAGTTAGAAATTTTGTTGGAAAGGTCTAACTTGCAGGAACCTGAGGAGGCCACCAAAGCTCGTTTCTTACATGGTTTAAACAGGGAGATTGCGTAAAGGGTTGACCTTCAACCTTATCTCGACCTCACCACCATGGTACATATGGCTGAAAAGATTGAAACACAATTAAAGGTACGTAATTCCTCCAATTTCAATTCCAATTATCGTACTAATCAGTCTTCATCAAGGTTTTCCAGCAAGCCTTTAGGAACGGAAAGTTCACGGCCTACAGGAGGCCAAGCACGTGACCAAGGTGTGTCACAAAGAATGGACAATCTTGTGCAATCCACACAAAGGAGAGATGAATGCACCCAACAAAGAGCTCCTACCGGAAATTCTTCTGATCCCTCAAACAGGTTTCGAGACATTAAATGCTATAAATGTCAAGGACGTGGTCACATAGGAAAAGAGTGTCCTAATGCAAAAAGAATCATGTTAAATGAAGAGACCAACGAATATGTGTCCGAGTCCGAGCATGATAATGAAATTGAACCTGAAGAGGATCTAGGCGAATTAGATGATTTTGACACTAAGGAGTTTCTTGTTGTGCGTAGAGCTTTAAATGCATATCTGAAATTAGAAGATCACGAATAACATAGTGATGAGCTACAGCCTAACCTTGTGGATACAAACACTGATGATGACACCTCACTGCCCCGCACAGGTCCCATAACAAGGAGTATGGCTAAGAAGTTGTTACATTGTGTTGAATCATTTCTTTATAGGCATGAAGAGGATGAACCAAGCAGAGATGATATCCATTGGGTTTATATGATACAAGCTTTGATCTAGTTGTATCAAAAACATGTTGCACATATCTTTAGTTTTTCTTTTTAATATTGTTGGTTGGTTAACCTTGTTTTAGGATAGTTTGTGTTGTATTATTGCCTTGTCTTTCAGGTACATGTACTTAGCTTGAAAATGCAATTAGAATCTGAATTTTTGTTCAAGCAAGGAGGTGACAAGCAAGTAGCTTACAAGCAAGGAGGTGACAAGCACTCATGTCAAATTCAAGACATTGTTCTCCATGCAAACATTGATCAAGACAAGCTGCTCAAAGCTTTAACCAATAGGAAGAAGTCTTGCAAATGTTCAAACCAATCAAAATCAACTTAGAGACAAGCAAGCAAGCTGCACAACAATTGATCCAATCAAATTGAGGTTGTTTGAAGGCTAGACCACGCAAGTGTGGTTTGAAGATTCAAAGTCAAACTTGCAACCCATCAAAGGAATTTCAAACCAAGTTGCTCAAAGTATTATCCAATCAAAATTGATCTAGAAATGTGGCTGAAACAAGCAAGAATGCACGGCAAAGCAACCAGCTTCTTGGAACCAAAAATTGTTCAAAAGCAAGCATCTTATTTTTAGTCTTGTACTTTGTACTTTAAACTTTGTACCTTGTAATTTTCGTTTGTTATAAGTAGCATAGGAAGCTGAATGTACAAAGACGACAATTCAAACATATTTCAATCAAAATTTCCTTCAAGGAATTCTCAACTTTTCTAGTTGAAGTTTAAGACCACTAACGGTTTTCTTCTAAGTTCATAGCCTAGAACTTGTTAGTATTTACTTCATTTTTGGTTTACAGCATCTTAGGGTCTCAATGAGGTTTTAGATGTGTTGGAATGCCAAAGAGGAAAAGGTGTTGGTATAAATTGAGCCAAGAACAAACGGTTACAGTTCAAGGGGTGTCATTGTGATGTTCTTTGCCATAGCCGAGGTTCAAATCAGTTTGGAGTAGAAGACAAAGTCTTGGAAACGTTTTTCTAGCCTTTATTTGGCTCATCACATAGAGAAAACATTTTCCATATTCATTGCATGATAAATGGTAAAGTATGCACCATGATCATTGATTCCGGTTCTTGTGCGAATGTGGCAAGCATCGAATTAGTAAGAAAACTGAATTTGCCTATGACTAATCATCCGCATCCTTACAAACTTGCATGGCTAAATGACTGCGGTGAAGTTAGCGTAAGTAAACAGTTTTGATTTCTCTTAGCATTGGTAGTTACAAAGATGATGTTTTATGTGATGTCGCACCAATGCATGCTAGTCATATCTTACTTGGTAGGCCATGGCAATTTGATCGACATGTGACATATGATGGTTATTTGAATCGTTATTCTTTCAAATTGAATGGCAAATTGTACAAACTGCATGCACTTCCACCACACAAAGTCCACGAGGATCACCAACGCATGTCCAAGTCTAGAGCCGATCCTAAGGAAAAAGAAGCCGAGAGAAAATTCGTGGAGTGTATGAAAAGTGAGAACAAAAAACACGAGAGCAAGGGAAAAGATGATGCGTGCAACTCGTGGGCTCCAACAATTCCACCTTCCAAACGTCCTTCACGAAGGGTTAGGCACAAGGAAGAAGCTTCCCCTTGCTTCCTTAATGAACAAAACGTATGGATTAAAACGAGCAAGACCAACACTTCAAGATGGTCGTTGATCAGGCAAACCAATAAGGCGCTCCTGGACGGCACCTTTAACAATGGAAACACCTTCAAAATGCTCAACTTTGAAGGATCTTAACCTAGGTTTTTAATGCAAAACCAAGAAAACAAAGTCTCACACAAAGTGGAAGAAATATCAAGAATTCTTATTCATCAAAAGTTGTGTTTACAATCAGCCAAAGGGGTCTATTTATAGGCCTAAAATCATCCCCCTTCAGCCTTGAAATGGCTAGAAATAATTCAAATAAAGCTATCTAACAAATGTTTAAATTTGAACTTTGCTTGAATTTCAAAACTAAGATAATTCTAGCTAAAACTTGAAATGCTTGCAAGATGTTATCTCCTCTATGTCCAGCCGTGTTTGAGGAGCCAATGGTGTCTTGGAGAAGCTAATTGATGAGTGGGATGAGGCCTGAAGTTGATTTCAAAAGTTAGTTGAATTTGAATTCGTGTTGAGTTTGAATTTGAGCTTGCTTTGAACTTGGCTCTTGGATATCTTTTCCCCACTACTGTAGCCGTGTATTGGAGATGAATGAAGATTACAAAACCTGATTTGATGTTGATAAGCTGGCTGGAATTGAATTCAAATGATGGTTGAAGTTTGAATTCAAATTGAGTTTGAATTTGAATTCAAACTTGGATTCAATTTGAATTGGAATCTATCCTCCTTTTTTATCCATCCAAGTGGCGTGTGAATATATGGATATTCTGGCTGGATGCATCTTAAAATTAAACTCTCCAATTGGTTGAAGTTTGAATGCAAATCGTGGTTGAATTTAAATTCAAGTTTGGAGTTGAATTTAAATTCAATTTGATCATCACCTTATCTTCATCTTTGGATTCAAAGTGGCCGGCCTCTTGGATGATATTTGGGAATGCTTTTGATTTCAATTTGAACTAGAGATTCCATCTTGGACACATTTAAATTTGTCTTAGTGGAGACAAACATTCTCTTCAAGACAATCATTCTTTTTCTCTCTCTTTTTGGTAGCACACGGCTACAAGAACATTTTGGACTTCCATTTGGCTTTGAAACTTCATGTACCTAATTTACCTACAAAGCAAATACATAAAACCAAGATCACAAGACACAAGATAAATTCAAAGACAAAGAATGTAGACGTGCATGCTGATACACGCTCAAGTTGAAGGTTCAATGAAATGAATCCAAGGAGTCTTAGGTTCATCTTGAACATGCTTGTACAAGAAGGTGGCAACTTGATGACAAAGTTCTCTTGCCCTCCTTCTTGTCAAAGGACCTTTGACCTCTTGATGGGGTCCTTGATCCTCATCGGACCCTTGATCCTCATCAAAAGAGGTAGTGCTCGTAAGTGTCAACAAGTCCAAAAAGAAGTGTGGGTATTTCGCAAAGAAAAGAGAGGTCACACGTGCACTTTATAACAACCAAACTGTCCTCATCATCATCCCAAAGTCGTGTCACATTGCCCTTGAAGAACTCCCACCAAACTTACCTATCTCAGTTGCGTCCCTTATCCAAGAATATGAAGTTCTATTTCCCTCCGAACCGCCATCCGCATTACCACCCATTAGAGGAATAGAACACCAAATCGACTTTGTCCCAGGAGCCGTGTTATCCAATCGCCCAGCCTATCGAGCCAACCCTGAAGAAGCCAAAGAAATCCAAAGGCAAGTAGAGGAGCTCCTAGCGAGTGGACAAGTCCGAGAGAGCCTAAGCACATCTGCCGTCCCCGTCATTTTAGTACCCGAAAAGGATGGAACGTGGAGAATGTGTATCGATTGCCAAGCCATAAACAAAATTACCGTCAAGTATAGGTACCCCATACCTAGGCTAGACGATATGTTGGACATGTTGCACGGATCTAAATTCTTCACCAAAATCGACCTTAAGCAAGGGTACTTCTGTAGCGCCCAGGCCCGATACCGTCATCGGAACCAGTGCACCCGCCGTAGCCTACTATGAGAACTACGAAGCGTCAAAGCCGATCAAGCGAACGTCATTCATGACGTAAGATAAATCAGCGGAAACGTCATAAAATCTAAACCTTCATCGTCAATAATACAACCAGAAAATGCAGCGGAATTAAAAGGTGTTTGTTCATCTAGCCAACATAAGTTTTAGAACAACATAATAACAATGAGTTTCCAAACTTAAAGAAAGTAGTCCAGCATCTATCTATTCCCATGTTCATCATCCCATTGAGCCCACTCGCCGTCGTCTTCGATAAATATCAACTCATATCCAGGCTCACCTGAAAAGAGATAGAGTGACTGTTCTTAGCGAAATTATCGCCAGCAAGTAACCCGTCTATACACCTTACGGAATCACACACGTCGAGTCACCAGTGTATAAAACATTGCCCAAAAATAAGGTGCTCGGGTTAGCAAATAGCATCTTAATAAGAATTCCTCAAAACCGATAAAGCACATATATGTACACAGATACGGGAACCAACATGTATTTAAACCACGTATCACATAAGCAAATCATAGACTAACCACGTTTCTTGCATGTAATGTCTTATGCTTCGTGTATCATGATGCATGTACTTCTTTAAAATCACACACAACACCCATGCATATGTCTTCTTTCATAAACATGTCATGCATGTCATTTCACAAAACATTTCATCACTTTACATATCATATTCTTCGCGTAGCAGAACTTTATACCCTGTGGGTGATCAGTCCACAGCAAACATTACTTTATACCCCGTGCTGAAAGGTCCACGGCCCCATAACATATACTTTATACCCCGTGCTGAAAGGTCCACGACCCATTACATATATCATATATCCGTGCTGAAAGGTCCACGGCCCCATTACATATATCATATATCCGTGCTGAAAGGTCCACGGCCCCATAAAATAACTTTATTTTCCGTGCTGATAGGTCCACGACCCCATAAAATACTTTATACCCTGCTGTTGATTCACAGATCACGCTTTTATACCCTGCTTTCGCAGGCGTGACTTTTATACCCTGCGATCAACCAGCAGCCATCTTGTCTTTCGAAAACTTCAAACTTTTCTTGTAAACACATGTTCTTTCGCAAAGCAATTCTCAAATCAAATGCAAGTGCCCATGTCATGATGCAGAATGCTCGTGTAACATCATATCAAACGTATAAACATGCACACACACTTTACATATCAAGTACAAAGTCCTGAACCCCTATCACATTCTGCTCGTATCATTTCATATCCCTTCGTATTACGAAATCATCTTTAGTTCACACTTAACCTTGCTCGTTCATACTTCCTCAAACACACCCTTTTCGTACCATTTTGTGCTCTTTCATATTGCTAACTCACTTTGGATTCATACCTAACTTTACTCATTCACACTTAACGTTTACTACTCAAACACACCTCATTCATACCACTTCATGCCCTTTCGTATCACGACTCCTCTTCGAATTCATACTTAACCCTACTCATTCACACTTAATGTTTACAACTCTAGCACACTTTCAAACACTTTGTAATTCATGAACGATGGAAGATAATAAAGGTATCCCACACACTCATCTTACATATCAAGTATACGGTCTTGCACCTCAAACACTCCCTGTTTGTATCTTTCCAAGTCCGTTCGTCTCACTAATTCACTTGAGATTCAATCTTATTCTTACTTAGTCAATCTTACCATCTATTCCTCAATTACACCTCAAATACCCTTGCATTTTATGTTCAAAGAAAGTGTATAAAGTTGCTACACTTACATAGGGCACCTAAAGGGTCAAAAAAGACTTCCAGTATACTTGGAACGCCACATGAGGCGCCTAAAGTGACATAGAGCGCCTATACTAGGCGTTCGAAGTGTTCGGGGATGTGCCGTAGACATTGAACGCCTACATGAAGCGCCTAATGTGACATTGAACGCTACATTAGGCGCCTAATGTGACTTGAAGCGCCTAATGTAAGTGTTCGAAGTGTTCTGACGGTTCTAAATTGCAGTTTTTCTGTACGGGAAAGCTTCAGGACACATTGAACGCTACATTAGGCGCCTAATGTGACATAGAGCGCCTAATGTAGGCGTTCGAAGTGTTCTGACGATGTCAAACTGCAGTTTTTCTGCAGTAATTTCCTCTCCGACACCCTCCTTCTTCAACCCTTCCATTTTCAACACTCAAAGATCCATCTTAACATCTAGATTCATCTTACTTAACACACATCTAAACATGAATTGATGCCTAGTCATGCCTAGCAATATCTACTCTAGCCTTCAATCATTCACAACCTTCAAAAGATCTCATCAACTTTCCCAACAAAACAAGACTACAGCAATGTCATCACTCATCTCTCAATTTCCTGCACTTACTCTCAACATCTAAGTGTAGACAATCAACATAAGAGTAGCGCAAGACAATAAGCACGTCGAAATATACACTTTTATGGGCATGCTTGACAACAACGAAGCACCACACAACTATTTTCATAAATATGGCCCAAAGAACAAGACTTTACACAATTAACAACAAGACTTACATATAGCAAAGCATTTAAGATGGACAAGACAAGAATACTAATGTGTGATTCATGTTTTCTGTTTGTAAGAACATAGGGCCTTAAGTATCAAAATTTGCGTAAAGCGTATAGAAAGATTACTTGCCTTTGTTTCTAGTTACGCTTACAAGTGTATGGCAGAATTTCTGTAAGGATTGGAACTAGGTTGACCTTCTTCCTTCCTTTTCCTTCTCCTCTTCTTCTTCTTCTCTTCTCTCTCTTTTCCTCTCTTCTTTCTTCTCTCTTTTTCTCTGCAGCCGTTTCTCTCCCCCTATGGCTCTCTTTTAACCGTCCCCCTTGTATGAATGGGGAGTTACACTATGTATTGTGTAACTTCCCTATCCTTTAGTAGAGACTTTTAGGCAATTTCCTTAATTATCCTTAATTATATTTTTGACCCCTTTTCTTATTCTTCTATGCTTTATGTAACTAGGTCCCATAACCTAAAAAATTAATTAAATTGCATTTAAGGTTGACCTAACATATTGAAAGTCGTGCTTAAAAGTCACGGGGTGTAACATTCCACCCCCCTTACAAAAAGTTTCGTCCTCGAAACTTACGTACCTTAGTCAAAGATTTGAGGGTACTTCTCCCGCATTTGTTCCTCGAGTTTCCAAGTGGCCTCACGTTCCGTGTGGTTGCTCCACCGGACTTTCACATAAGGGAGCACTCGCTTCCTCAACACTTGATCCTTTCGGTCCACAATTTTCACGGGTACCTCCTCATATGTAACATTGTCCTCGAATTCCAACGGTTGAGCTTCAAGTACATGACTTGGATCCGCCACGTACTTCCTTAATTGTGACACGTGGAACACATTGTGAACTTGCGCCAATACCGGAGGTAATGCCAACCTATATGCCAAGGCTCCTACCTTCTCAAGTATTTCATAAGGACCAATAAAACGAGGGCTTAACTTGCCTTTTACTCCAAACCTCATGATGCCCTTCGTGGGTGATACCTTCAAATAAACTTTTTCACCCACATCAAATTCCAATGGTCGTCGTTTGGAATCTGTCCAACTCTTGCTGCGATCCTGAGCCGCCTTGAGTCTTTCCCGGATAACTTTCACATTCTCTAACGTTTTCTCCAATAGTTCAGTTCCCGTGATAGTTCTCACACCCACTTCGTCCCAATAAACCGGGGACCTACATTTCCTTCCGTACAACGCTTCAAAAGGAGCCATGTCAATTGCACTGTGGTAACTATTGTCATAAGAAAACTCCATCAGTTTCACCATTCCGTCCCAACTCCCTTTGAAATCCAACACGCAAGCCCTTAGCATATCTTCCAAGGTCTGAATAGTCCGCTTGGACTGTCCATCGGTTTGTGGATGATAGGATGTACTCATCCTTAACTCCTTACCCAGGGCTCTCTAGAATACTATCCAGAGCTTGGAAGTGAACCGTTGATCTCGGTCAGACACTATACTTATTGGAACACCCTGTAGGCTGACAATGTTGTCCATATCTAAACTTACCAACTTCCGAGAAATACTTCCCTGGAGACCGATAGAAAATGTGCAGATTGGTCGATCGATCCACAATCACCAAAATCATGTTATATCCACTTCTTGTTTTCGGTAATCAACCACAAAGTTCATAGTAATAAGTTCCTATCTCTACCCTGGAAGCTCCAACAATATCACTAATCCACTAGGTTCTTGGTGTTTAGTCTCAACTTACTGACACGCAGACCTCTCCCAATGAACTCCGCAATGTGTCTCTTCTTCTTACACCACCAATAATATTGTTAGCGATCCTTGTACATTCTGGTGCTACCATGATTTATTGATAACCTTGAGCTGTAAGCCCCCTTGCAAAATTTCTTCCCTTAGTTCGTCTAAATCATGTACACACATTTTTCCTCTAACATAAGTTCCTGTCCACCTTGGTCTGAAATCCATCAATCTGACTATACCTCAGTTTCCCCGCAATATCACCCACAGTCCTATTCTTCTTTCGAGCTTCTTTCAACCAATCCGTCAAACTCGGGGTGTCGGTCAATGACGCGAAAACATTACTATAGAGTCAACAGAAACCAAGCTAAATTCTTCTATTCCTCTCTCAAGTGGTGACTGTCGCGCATGGTTAGATTTTCCGTTTAATACATTGGCCACTTTATTAGCTCTTCCTGGATGGTAATTAATGGTTAAGTCGTAGTCCTTTTGTAGTTCCAACCCTCTTAGCTGTCTCATGCTTAGCTGTCCTGAGGCATACGCGATAACTCGTTCGTATTGCATCAAAACACAGTCTACCAGTGAAGTATCAACTAAACTCAATTTGGGTGGAAAGTCATAACTTACGCTACAGTTTATGTACCTAGACTTTTTTTTTGACCCATCACTACATATCACAACCCATCAATACCAGAAGGTTGAGCCAATACTGGAGCTATGGTTAACCTCCTCTTACGATCCGTAAAGATTTTATCGCATTATGCCGTCCACTCAAACTTGGACTTCTTTTGAGTAAGGCAATTGAGAAACATCGCTATTGTCGAGAATCCCTCGACAAACTTCCTATAATAACTAGCTAGACCCAAGAAACGCCGACTTCGATGTCATTCGTAGATCTAGACCACTTGGTAATAAGTTCAACTTCCTTCAATCAACAGCAATTCCCTTCAAAGGTTATACCTTCCATCACAGAATTCTTAACTGTCACTTGTTTTAATCGATAGTCAATGTTGATGTGAAATCGTAATTTGATTTTGGAGGCTTGGACACAGTATGGAATCTCCGACTATTCTGGTGAACCACAAAGGCGCTTAACAAATCCCTTTGCCACAAAAGAGGGGTTCACACCGCTATCAAGAGTACATTGGTGAATATCTTGTTCACTAAAATTGTACCTCATACCACATCGGCGACTTCCAATATCCATGGCAATCATGACATTGACGCGGACATTCATCCTCGGCTGCTGAGCCGCTTCCCCCAGAGCATTCTTCCTCATCTCTGGACAATCTCTAACGAGATGACCTACCTATCCGCATCGATAACACACTCTTGCCAACTCCTCACATTCACCATCATGGCTCTTATTGCAATGCGGAAAACTCCAACAGCCTAATTTACATCTGGGTTCTATGGTGGGGGTCTCTAAAATTTTCCGACCGGACATCTCTTCTGAATCTTGATCCAAACGTCCTGGCCTGCCACTAACTCAATCTCTTCTCTTAATCTCTTACCTTTGTTGGAGTATCCTGCATCGGCCTTTCTTGCCGCCACTCTGCTAAAATCACCCTCGACGTGAGAACATGCATCCATCATGTCCTCGTATGTTCTCATCCATGCGTTTACAATTGCTGACTGAATTCTTGAGTCCAAACCTCGTTCGAACTTTGTCATCTTTAAGCGATTATCAAGCATAATCGCAGGAGCGAACTTACCCAAAGCATGGACATGGTCGGCATACTCCGACATTATCATCCGACCCTATTTCAGCCTGTCGGACGCCCTTATCTTGTCTAAGCTGGCTATCTTGGGCACGTAATACTGCAGAGAGGCATATCACAGAATTGTGTCCTAGAGATCAATGGGGTCTGAAATTTAAATTATTATAGAAATTTAAATAATATACGCGCTCACACACACCCAGCCCAGATCATACTTATACTCTAGGAAATCATCACTTATACATAAGGGTCAAACTTAAGGAAAATCACATCTTAATTTGCTATAAGATCATGAACCTAAGTTTCCGAGATAGATCTGAAGCCTAGGCTCTGATACCACCTGTAGCGCCCCGGCCCGATACCGTCATCGGAACCAGTGCACCCGCCGTAGCCTACTATGAGAACTACGAAGCGTCAAAGCAGATCAAGCGAACGTCATTCATGACGTAAGATAAATCAGCGGAAACGTCATAAAATCTAAACCTTCATCGTCAATAATACAACCAGAAAATGCAGCGGAATTAAAAGGTGTTTGTTCATCTAGCCAACATAAGTTTTAGAACAACATAATAACAATGAGTTTCCAAACTTAAAGAAAGTAGTCCAGCATCTATCTATTCCCATGTTCATCATCCCATTGAGCCCACTCGCCGTCGTCTTCGATAAATATCAACTCATATCCAGGCTCACCTGAAAAGAGATAGAGTGACTGTTCTTAGCGAAATTATCGCCAGCAAGTAACCCGTCTATACACCTTACGGAATCACACACGTCGAGTCACCAGTGTATAAAACATTGCCCAAAAATAAGGTGCTCGGGTTAGCAAATAGCATCTTAATAAGAATTCCTCAAAACCGATAAAGCACATATATGTACACAGATACGGGAACCAACATGTATTTAAACCACGTATCACATAAGCAAATCATAGACTAACCACGTTTCTTGCATGTCATGTCTTATGCTTCGTGTATCATGATGCATGTACTTCTTTAAAATCACACACAACACCCATGCATATGTCTTCTTTCATAAACATGTCATGCATGTCATTTCACAAAACATTTCATCACTTTACATATCATATTCTTCGCGTAGCAGAACTTTATACCCTGTGGGTGATCAGTCCACAGCAAACATTACTTTATACCCCGTGCTGAAAGGTCCACGGCCCCATAACATATACTTTATACCCCGTGCTGAAAGGTCCACGGCCCCATTACATATATCATATATCCGTTCTAAAAGGTCCACGGCCCCATTACATATATCATATATCCGTGCTGAAAGGTCAACGGCCCCATAAAATAACTTTATTTTCCGTGCTGATAGGTCCACGGCCCCATAAAATACTTTATACCCTGCTGTTGATTCACAGATCACGCTTTTATACCCTGCTTTCGCAGGCGTGACTTTTATACCCTGCGATCAACCAGCAGCCATCTTGTCTTTCGAAAACTTCAAACTTTTCTTGTAAACACATGTTCTTTCGCAAAGCAATTCTCAAATCAAATGCAAGTGCCCATGTCATGATGCAGAATGCTCGTGTAACATCATATCAAACGTATAAACATGCACACACACTTTACATATCAAGTACAAAGTCCTGAACCCCTATCACATTCTGCTCGTATCATTTCATATCCCTTCGTATTACGAAATCATCTTGAGTTCACACTTAACCTTGCTCGTTCATACTTCCTCAAACACACCCTTTTCGTACCATTTTGTGCTCTTTCATATTGCTAACTCACTTTGGATTCATACCTAACTTTACTCATTCACACTTAACGTTTACTACTCAAACACACCTCATTCATACCACTTCATGCCCTTTAGTATCACGAATCCTCTTCGAATTCATACTTAACCCTACTCATTCACACTTAATGTTTACAACTCTAGCACACTTTCAAACACTTTGTAATTCATGAACGATGGAAGATAATAAAGGTATCCCACACACTCATCTTACATATCAAGTATACGGTCTTGCACCTCAAACACTCCCTGTTTGTATCTTTCCAAGTCCGTTCGTCTCACTAATTCACTTGAGATTCAATCTTATTCTTACTTAGTCAATCTTACCATCTATTCCTCAATTACACCTCAAATACCCTTGCATTTTATGTTCAAAGAAAGTGTATAAGTTGCTACACTTACATAGGGCACCTAAAGGGTCAAAAAGACTTCCAGTATACTTGGAACGCCACATGAGGCGTCTAAAGTGACATAGAGCGCCTATACTAGGCGTTCGAAGTGTTCGGGGATGTGCCGTAGACATTGAACGCCTACATGAAGCGCCTAATGTGACATTGAACGCTACATTAGGCGCCTAATGTGACTTGAAGCACCTAATGTAAGTGTTCGAAGTGTTCTGACGGTTCTAAATTGCAGTTTTTCTGTACGGGAAAGCTTCAGGACACATTGAACGCTACATTAGGCGCCTAATGTGACATAGAGCGCCTAATGTAGGCGTTCGAAGTGTTCTGACGATGTCAAACTGCAGTTTTTCTGCAGTAACTTCCTCTCCGACACCCTCCTTCTTCAACCCTTCCATTTTCAACACTCAAAGATCCATCTTAACATCTAGATTCATCTTACTTAACACACATCTAAACATGAATTGATGCCTAGTCATGCCTAGCAATATCTACTCTAGCCTTCAATCATTCACAACCTTCAAAAGATCTCATCAACTTTCCCAACAAAACAAGACTACAGCAATGTCATCACTCATCTCTCAATTTCCTGCACTTACTCTCAACATCTAAGTGTAGACAATCAACATAAGAGTAGCGCAAGACAATAAGCACGTCAAAATATACACTTTTATGGGCATGCTTGACAACAACGAAGCACCACACAACTATTTTCATAAATATGGCCCAAAGAACAAGACTTTACACAATTAACAACAAGACTTACATATAGCAAAGCATTTAAGATGGACAAGACAAGAATACTAATGTGTGATTCATGTTTTCTGTTTGTAAGAACATAGGGCCTTAAGTATCAAAATTTGCGTAAAGCGTATAGAAAGATTACTTGCCTTTGTTTCTAGTTACGCTTACAAGTGTATGGCAGAATTTCTTTAAGGATTGGAACTAGGTTGACCTTCTTCCTTCCTTTTCCTTCTCCTCTTCTTCTTCTCTTCTCTCTCTTTTCCTCTCTTCTTTCTTCTCTCTTTTTCTCTGCAGCCGTTTCTCTCCCCCTATGGCTCTCTTTTAACCGTCCCCCTTGTATGAATGGGGAGTTACACTATGTATTGTGTAACTTCCCTATCCTTTAGTAGGGACTTTTAGGCAATTTCCTTAATTATCCTTAATTATATTTTTGACCCCTTTTCTTATTCTTCTATGCTTTATGTAACTAGGTCCCATAACCTACAAAATTAATTAAATTGCATTTAAGGTTGACCTAACATATTGAAAGTTGTGCTTAAAAGTCACGGAGTGTAACAACTTCCAGGTACGCATTAGAGAAGGGGGCGAATGGAAGACTACATTCAAAACCAAATTTGGGTTCTATGAGTGGTTAGTGATGCCCTTCGGGCTCACCAACGCCCCTAGCACCTTTATGAGGCTAATGAATGAAGTCTAATGCGCGTTTGATGAGCTACAGCCTAACCTTGTGGATACAAACACTGATGATGACACAATGGTCCCATAACAAGGAGTATGGCTAAGAAATTGTTGCATTGTGCTGAATCATTTCTTTACAGGCATGAAGAGGATGATCCAAGCAAAGATGATGTCCATTGTGTTTATATGATACAAGCTATCATTTAGTTGTATCAAAAACATGTTGTACATATTTTTAGATGTTCTTTTAACATTGTTGGTTTGTTAACTTTGTTTTAGGATAGTTTGTGTTGCATTCTTGCCTTGTCTTTCAGGTACACGTTTTTAGCTTGAAGATGCAATTCAAACCTGAATTTTTGTCCAAGCAAAGAGGTGAAATGCAAGTAGCTTACAAGCAAGGTGGTGACAAGCACTCATGTCAAACACAAGCTTTGTCCTCCACGCAAATAATGACCAAGACAAGTTGCTCCAAGCTTTAACCAATGAAAAGAAGTCTTGCAAATTCAAACCAATCAAAAACAAGCAAGGAGACAACCAAGCAAGCTGCACAACAAATGAACCAATCATACCCTTGTTCTTTGAAGGCTTCACCACGCAAGGGCCCTTTGAAAATTCAAAGCCACACTCTCAACCAATCAAAGCCAAAGTACTAAGCAAGCTGCTCAATGAATTATCCAATCAAATTGATCAAGAAAAGAAGGCTGAATATAGCAAGGAACCAACGGCAAAAGCAACCAGCTTTCTAGGAACTAAAGTTGTTCAAACAAGTTACCAAGCAAGCATGTCATTTTTTAGTCTAGTACTTTGTACTTTAAGCTTTGTACTCTTTGTAAATTTCGTTTTCTATAAGTAAGGTAGGAACCTGAATGTACAAAGACACAATTTCAAGAAAACATTTCAATCAAACATTCCTTTAAGGAGTTCTCAACTTTCTAGTTGAAGCTTAAGCCACTAACGGTTTCTTTCAAGTTCATAGCCTAGAACTTGCTAAGTATTTGCTTCATCTTTTGGATGACAGCATCTTAGGGTCTCATTGAGGTTTTAGATGTGTTGGAGTGCCAAAGGACGTGGTCACATAGGAAAAGAGTGTCCTAATGCAAAAAGAATCATGTTAAATGAAGAGACCAACGAATATGTGTCCGAGTCCGAGCATGAAAACGAGTCCGAGCATGATAATGAAATTGAACCTAAAGAGGATCTAGGCGCATTAGATGATTTTGACACTAAGGAGTTTCTTGTTGTGCGTAGAGCTTTAAATGCATATCCGAAATTAGATGATCACGAATAAAATAGTGATGAGCTACAGCCTAACCTTGTGGATACAAACACTGATGATGACACCTCACTGCCCCGCACAGGTCCCATAATAAGGAGTATGGCTAAGAAGTTGTTGCATTGTGTTGAATCATTTCTTTATAGGCATGAAGAGGATGAACCAAGCAGAGATGATGTCCATTGGGTTTATATGATACAAGCTTTGATCTAGTTGTATCAAAAACATGTTGTACATATCTTTAGTTGTTCTTTTTAATATTGTTGGTTGGTTAACCTTGTTTTTGCATAGTTTGTGTTGTATTATTGCCTTGTCTTTCAGGTACACGTACTTAGCTTGAAAATGCAATTAGAACTTGAATTTTTGTTCAATCAAGGAGGTGATAAGCAAGTAGCTTACAAGCAAGGAGGTGACAAGCACTCATGTCAAATTCAGAATTGCTCTTCACGCAAACATGGATGTATAAGCTGCTCAAAGCTTTAACCAATAAGAAGAAGTCTTGCAAATGTTCAAACCAATCAAAATCAAGTTGGAGACAAGCAAGCAAGCTGCACAACAATTGATCCAATCAGATTAAGGCTGTTTAAGGCCTAGATCACGCAACAGAAGGTTTGAAAATTCAAAGTCAAACTTGCAACCAATTAAAGGCATTTCAAACCAAGTTGCTCCAAGTATTATCCAATCAAAATTGATCTACAAATGCGGCTGAAACAAAGCAAAGAAGCACGACAAGGAAACCAGCTTTCTTGGAACCAAAATTGTTCAAACAAGTTACCAAGCAAGCATGTTACTTTTAGACTTATACTTTGTACTGTAAACCTTGTACCTTTGTAATTTTCGTTGGTTATAAGTAGAATAGGAACCTGAATGTACAAACAACCACAATTCAAATACATTTCAATCAAAATTTCCTTTTAGGAATTATCAACTTTTCTAGTTGAAGTTAAAATCACTAAACGGTTTTTTTCAAGTTCAAAGCCTAGAACTTGTTAAGTATTGACTTCATTTTTGGTTTACAGCATCTTAGGGTCTCAATGAGGTTTTAGATGTGTTGGAATGCCAAAGAGGAAGAGGTGTTGATATAAATTGAGCCAAGAACAAACGGTTACAGTTCAAGGGGTGTCATTGTGATGTTCTTTGCCATAGCTGAAGTTCAAATCAATTTGGAATAGAGGACAAAGTCTTGGAAACGTTTCCTAGCCTTTATTTGGCTCATCAATTGGTATCAGAGCTTTGGTTAGTCTTCTATTCATGTTTACATTGTTTAACTTGCATAACAATGATGCTGCCCAAAACCGTGTAGTAGACTGTTTTGTTGTCCATTTAGAATCTATTAATTTAGATAGTTACTATATGTTTTAAAGTATTTTTTAGTTAGTTTACAACAGTTTGGAAAGTTAGTTTTAAGTAGCAAAACCGAAAATACCACAAAAAAAGAACTTAGACTAGACTTAAGTGTTGTTAGAATCCATTTGTGTAGTTTAGATTACAACCGTGTGTAACTTGTTGTTCTTGTTCAATCTAGCTTAGACAATGTTCATTAGGTCCTAATCTGGAAGTTTAAATGGTAGTTTAGTTGAGTCCTTAAAACAGAAAACTTTGAACACAAAAATAGATTAGTTGGTAGTTTAGTTTGTAATCAAGTCATTAAATTCTGTTTTTTTAGTAGTTGTGTGCAATCTGTTTTAAACGTTTTAGTTGCTGCCTTATTTAGCTTAGTTAGACTAGTTTACAACATAGTTTAAAGGTTTAGTTGGTTCTTTAGTTAAGAACAAGAAAACATCTGAAAACTAAGAACAAAAAAAGTAGTTTTAATTAACTATGTTTGCTGCCTAGTTTCTAGTTGATATACGTGTGTTAAGTAGAATACAAAGACTTGCATCTAGTATAATCTAGTTTAGAAACTGATTGCATCATACAAACGAAAACCAAAACAAAAACAAGTAGAACAGATAACTTAAAAACAAAACAAAACAAGTTAGCTAGTTTGCATCAAAACTGATTTCCATTAGTTGTTAGAGTAATCAGCCCTTATAATTGAATTTAGAAACAACTAAGTTGCATTTAGCTATCTTAAGATTAGTTAGATCATTTGCATCAAAAACAAAAAAAAAGAAAAAAGGACAATTGCCCAAACCGTGTGTTTAGAACAACTCTTTAAAGCTCATTTGAAATCTTGGTGAATGCTAATAGCTATATCTTTTTGTTGATTTCAATTGTTTCAAACAACTTGTTGGACTTAGATACATCCTGGAAGTTAGGAATTGTTTAAGCCCCACACTGTTAAAGAGCTATCCAATTGTTGTTTTAGATCAATTTCTGAACTTACCTTGCACTATATTCAATTTGAACTTGTTGTAATTGTGAATTGATTTCTCACTACATAGTGTTTAGCCGTGTTGTGTACGAGAAACTTTCAAATTCCAAATACAACAAACCTTGTGCAATTGAAGGCCGAGAGCAATGACTCATGTAGGCCGTGAGGAGTAGTCTCACAACAATCAAGCAAACCCCCCCCCCCAAAGAGAGAAAATTAAGCTTGATTGAGAAATATACGAGAGAAAAGCCAATATTTGTCAACAAGTAAGAGGCAAGACAAGAGAGAATTGCACAAAAAAGAAAGTGTGGAAAAGCCCAAAGTTGAACATTGCAAAAGGGAAATTCCTGCGCAAAGCTCAAAAGAAAGAAAGTGCCCAAAAGAACCAAACTGTTGTAGTTTTGAAATATTGAAAGTTTCTAAAGCAAACCCTTGCTGACACTTTGTTTGTGTGCTTTTACTTTCACTTTACTTCATTTGATAATTGCATATGCTGTAAAGTAAATTGAGGGATTGTCTTAAACAACCCCGTAGATTTCATTCAGCCAGAACAACAATTTGACTTCTGTGATTTTCTTGAATCCTTAGGAGAAATAGTCCAAATTGCTGTTTTGAACAATTGTCAACATAAAGTAGAGTATTTGCATCTTGTCAATATTTTAATTGGCTTTTGAGATTGTTTTCTGAATCATGGGTCCCTAACAGAAAGATAATGCACCATCCCCGTCCCCATCTACTCCTGTCCCATCCCCAGTCCCTGTTACCCTAGAGAATATACAGCAAACACTCACTTTCCTTGTTAATCAGTTTGGTTTAATGAGAAGTGACATAGAGGATAACAAACAGAGGATAAGCAAAGTAGAAAAGCCAACCTCGTATCAAAAGGAACCTAGTATACCTTTTCAAGAAGGCACCTCTTATGGTAATGAGTCTCATGTTGAACGTAGAAAAGTCACATCACTTAGAGGTAGAGGTAGAGGTCGAGGTAGTAATGGTGGTCGTAGGAACATTTCTTTTGAGGAGAGATTTGACTATCTCCCTGAGTACAATGAAGAACCCTATCCGGAAGAACGGTATGATGAACGTCAGCCTGATAGAGATGAACATCTTGAAGAAGAGTTCATTACTACTAAACTGACAATACCCTCCTTCCAAGGGAAAAGTGATCCTGAAACATATCTGCAATGGAAAACAAAAGTAGATCATATGTATTCTTGCACTAACTATTCTGAATTGGCCAAAGTGCGGTATGCAACTTTTGAATTTGTAGATTATGCTTTACTTTGGTGGGAACAATTGAAGAACACCAGGAGAAGAACAAGACAGCCCCCTGTTGTTACTTGGTCCGAGCTGAAACAAGAGATGAGGAAGAGATTCATATCTCCTTCCTATGAAAGAAGCATTTTCCAGAAATTACAACAACTTTCTCAAGGTAATAGATCTATTGATGAATTTTATAAAGAATTAGAACATCTGCTTACTAGGGCTAACATAGAAGAAGCTGAGGAAGCCACAATGGCTAGATTTCTAGCTGGTCTGAACAAAGAGATTGCATTTAAGGTGGAATTTACACCTTACTCTGATCTGGCTTCTATGGTTCACATTGCTGAGAAAGTGGAAAGACAATTGAAGGTAAAAACTTCTAACCCTTCTTTTCGGACTAATCCTCTGAGTTTTCCTAGAACACAGCCCAGGACGCCTTACCGTCCACAACAAGGTCAAGGCCGTGGATTCCAAGGAAAATCAACCCAGAATATCCAAAATCGTCCAAAGCTTCCAATCACTGACAAATGCAAAGCCAAGGTGGAAGGTATGCCTAATTTTAAGACGCGTGATATTCAATGTTTTAAATGCTTAGGAAAAGGTCATTTTGCTAATCAATGTCCCAACCCTAAATGCATCTTGTTTATTGAAGAGTCTAATGAGTATTATTCTGAAGAAGAATTGGATGAGAGTGAAGAAAACAATGAAATTGAACAAACATGTGAGGAAGAAGAAGAGCTAAGTGGAGAGATTGATGAGTGTGAAACAAAAGAGTTCTTAATTGTCCGTCGAGCTCTAAGTGCCCAAATTAAAACTGAAGAACCTAAAATGCAAAGAGAGAACATATTCCACATTCACTGTATGATTAAAAAGAAAGTCTGCACTTTAATCATTGACTCCGGTTCATGTACCAATGTTGCAAGTTTTGAACTTGTTAGGAAACTTGAGTTACCTTTAATTAATCACCCCCGTCCTTATAGACTTACGTGGCTTAATGAGTGTGGTGAAGTTAAAGTAACAAAGCAAGTCCTAGTTCCTTTATCAATTGGTGGGTATTCTGCTGAGGTGTTATGTGATGTAGCCCCTATGCAATCAAGTCATATCTTATTAGGTAGACCGTGGCAATTTGACAACAAGGTTACATATGATGGTTACCTGAATAGATATTCCTTTAGGCATAACAACAAACTGTTCAAATTAAATGCCTTGCCCCCGCACAAAGTCTTTGAGGATCAACAACGAATGTTAAAAAGCCATAATGATCCAAAAGAAAAGGAACTGGAAAGGATTTTCATCAAAGAAAACCAACTGAAAACTTCTCATCTTAAAATTGAACCGAAAGAAATCAAAGTTTCTGCTGAACCATCTCTAAAGAAAAGCGCATTCTTTGCATCTCAAAGCGAGGTATTCCTTCCTATCAATTCAAACAAAACTGTTTATATATTGCTTTACAAAGCAACTCTGTTCTCTTCATCTGAAATACCATCTACTTTACCAGGTGAAGTTGCATCTTTACTTCAAGAATTTTCTAGCTTGTTTCCTGAAGGAGATCCCCCAGGTTTACCACCTCTAAGAGGCATTGAGCATCAAATAGATTTCATTCCAGGAGCTGTTATACCAAACAGACCTGCCTATAGAGCCAATCCAGAGGAAACTAAGGAAATCCAAAAACAAGTTGAGGAATTATTGACCCAAGGTAAAGTAAAAGAGAATATGAGTCCTTGTGCTGTTCCTGTTATCATTGTCCCTAAGAAAGATAGAACTTGGAGAATGTGTACTGATTGTAGAGCCATCAATAAGATCACTGTTAAGTATAGATACCCTATTCCTAGGTTGGATGACATGTTGGATATGTTGCATGGGTCTAGATGCTTTAGCAAAGTAGATCTTAAACAAGGTTATTTCCAAGTGAGAATTAGGGAAGGTGATGAATGGAAAACTGCCTTTAAGGCTAAATTTGGATTGTACGAATGGTTAGTTATGCCCTTTGGTTTAACCAACGCCCCTAGTACTTTCATGAGGTTAATGAATGAGGTCTTAAGGAAATTCATAGGGAAATTTGTAGTAGTCTACTTTGATGACATTCTTATCTACTCCAAAACCCTAAGTGAACATCTGATCCATCTTAGAGCTGTTTTTGTCACCCTACAGAAAGAAAAGTTGTATGCCAATTTCAAGAAGTGTTCTTTCTGTCTGGAAAAGGTTACATTCTTAGGATTTGTGATTAGTGCTGAAGGAATTGAAATGGACCAAGAGAAAGTTAAATCCATAACTGAGTGGCCAACCCCTAAGTCTGCTGGAGATGTTAGGAGTTTTCATGGATTAGCTAGCTTCTATAGACGTTTTGTGAAGGATTTCTCTACCATAGTTGCACCCTTGAATGAGTTAGTCAAGAAAGATGTAAGTTTTGAATGGGGAGAATCACAACAACAATCCTTTGAGGAACTTAAGAAACGTCTAACTTCTGCACCTATCCTGAGATTGCCCAACTTTGATGAAATGTTTGAAGTTGAATGTGATGCCAGTGGAGTTGGCATTGGAGCTGTACTGCATCAAGGTAACAAACCTGTTGCCTACTTTAGTGTGAAATTGAAAGGAGCTTCCATAAATTATTAAACCTATGATAAAGAATTGTATGCCCTTTTCCGTTCTTTACAAACTTGGCAACATTATCTGCAACCTAAGGAATTTGTGATTCATACTGATCATGAAAGCCTTAAGTATCTAAAAGGTAAAGGAAAATTGAACAAAGGACATGCCAAATGGGTTGAATTCATTGAACAATTCCCTTGTGTGATCAAGTATAAGCAAGGAAAAGAAAATGTTGTTGCTGATGCATTATCTCGTCGCTATACTTTGATTACTACTCTTTCATGTAACATGTTTGGATTTGAGTCTATCAAAGAGATGTATCATTCTGATCATGACTTTAGTTCTATATATCAAGCATGCACTGATTCCCCTTTTGCTAAATATTACTTGCATGATGGTTACTTGTTTAAAGAACATAAGTTATGTGTACCAATGTGTTCATTAAGAGAGTTGTTGATAAAAGAAGCTCATGGAGGAGGATTAATGGGTCATTTTGGCTCGTTAAAAACATTGGAAACACTTAAGGAACATTTCTTCTGGCCACATATGAGAGCACATGTTGATAAGGTATGTGACCAATGTATTACTTGCAAGCAAGCAAAGTGTAGAACATAACCACATGGATTATACACTCCTTTATCTGTTCCAAACTCACCTTGGACTGATATTTCTATGGACTTTGTATTGGGATTGCCTCGATCCAAAACTGGTAAAGATAGCATCTTTGTTATTGTTGATAGATTTTCCAAAATGGCACATTTCATTGCATGTAAGAAAGTTGATGATGCTATTCATATTGCTGATTTGTTCTTTAAGGAGATTGTTAGATTGCATGGCATGCCACGTACGATTGTTAGTGATAGAGATACAAAGTTTCTAAGTCATTTCTGGCGAGTTTTGTGGAGTAAACTTGGTACTAAATTGTTATTTTCTACAACTGCTCACCCACAAACCGATGGTCAAACTGAAGTTGTTAATAGAACTTTGTCTCAACTGTTACGTGTTGTCATTCAAAAGAACTTAAAGAATTGGGAAGATTGCTTAGCTTATATTGAGTTTGCATACAATAGAGTTGTTCATAGTGGAACATTGCATTCTCCTTTTGAAGTTGTTTATGGCTTTAACCCTTTGTCCCCGCTTGATCTTGTTCCCATACCTGTTCATGAACGTGTTAGTTTAGATGGTGAACGAAAAGCAAAACTTGTGAAAGAATTGCATGAAAAGGTTAAGTCACAACTTGAAGCTAAGAATAAAGTGTATGCCAATAGAGCCAACAGGAATCGTAAAGTTGTTATATTTGAACCTGGTGATCTTGTTTGGTTACACTTGAGGAAAGAAAGATTCCCTAAGGAAAGGGACTCAAAATTGAAGCCAAGAGGCGATGGACCGTTCAAAGTGTTGAAACGGCTTGGTGATAATGCCTATGTTCTCGATCTTCCTGAAGAAAGGTATGGTCCTATCTCTAAAACTTTTAATGTTGCTGACCTTTCTCCGTTTAGTATTGATTCAGATTCGAGGACGAATCCTTCTCAAGTGGGAGGGAATGATGATACAGCCTAACCTTGTGAATACAAACACTGATGATGACACCTCCCTGCCCCGCACAGGTCCCATGACAAGGAGTATGGCTAAGAAGTTGTTGCATTGTGTTGAATCATTTCTTTATAGGCATGAAGAGGATGAACCAAGCAGAGATGATGTCCGTTGGGTTTATATGATACAAGCTTTGATCTAGTTGTATCAAAAACATGTTGTACATATCTTTAGTTGTTCTTTTTAATATTGTTGGTTGGTTAACCTTGTTTTAGGATAGTTTGTGTTGTATTATTGTCTTGTTTTTCAGGTACACGTACTTAGCTTGAAAATGCAATTAGAATCTGAATTTTTGTTCAAGCAAGGTGGTGACAAGCAAGTAGCTTAGAAGCAAGGAGGTGACAAGCACACATGTCAAAAATCTGAATTGTTCTTCACGCCAAACATGGATTGACAAGCTGCTCAAAGCATGAACCAATTGGGAGAAGTCTTGTAAATGTTCAAACCAATCAAAAACAACTTGGAAATTCAAAGCCAAACTTGCAGCCAATCAAAGGCAATTCAAACCAAGTTGTTCAAAGTATTATCCAATCAAAATTGATCAAGAATTGTGGCTGAGAACAAGCATGGAAGCACGGCAAAACAATTCAGCTTTCTTGGAAACAAAATTGTTCAAACAAGTTACCAAGCAAGCATGTTCCTTTTAGACTTGTACTTTGTACTTTAAACCTTGTACCTTTGTAAATTTCGTTGGTTATAAATAGATTAGGAACCTGAATGTACAAATGACCACAATTCAAAAACATTTCAATCAAAATTTCCTTTAAGGAATTTTCAACTTTTCTAGTTGAAGTTTAAACCACTAAACGGTTTCTTTCAAGTTCATAGCCTAGAACTTGTTAGTATTTACTTCATTTTTGGTTTACAGCATCTTAGGGTCTCAATGAGGTTTTAGATGTGTTGGAATGCCAAAGAGGAAGAGGTGTTGGTATGAATTGAGCCAAGGACAAACGGTTACAGTTCAAGGGGTTTCATTGTGATGTTCTTTGCCATAGCCGAGGTTCGAATCAATTTGGAATAGAAGACAAAGTCTTGGAAACGTTTTCTAGCCTTTATTTGGCTCATCACAATGCGAATCACAAGATGCATACAATCATCACCAACTAAAAGCTTCGGTAGCAACAAGATGATTTGAAACCGAGGTAGCTTTATAGGTTAATGGTTGGAATATTTTAAAGAAGGCTGAATGTAACCTAAATGCAATGAACCCTAATTTGTTCAAGTTTGAACGACTCAAAATCAGATTGTGATGCGAAAAGGAAATAAAGGAAATGACACTTGAATGATGAAAAGCAAAATGCAGCCACGTGACTCAAAGCAAATGTGGACGTTTTGTTTTTTTTGTATGAGATGCAAGACAATCGCGTGTAGAGTGAGGGGTAGAAGAAGGACTCAACTGCAATTGAAATGACTAGACTCAAACGAAAAGGAAACGATAGATGGCGGAATAGAGTAACCTCGCTCTGATCCCAATTTGATGCGTGCAACTCGTGGGCTCCAACAATTCCACCTTCCAAACGTCCTTCACAAAGGTTAGGCACAAGGAAGAAGACTTCCCCTTGCTTCCTTAATGAACAAAACGTATGGATTAAAACGAGCAAGACAAACACTTCAAGATGGTCGTTGATCAGGCAAACCAATAAGGCCCTCCTGGACGACACCTTTAAGCAATGGCAACACCTTCAAAATGCTCAACTCGGAAGGATCTTAACCTAGGTTTTTAATGCAAAACCAAGAAAACAAAGTCTCACACAAAGTGAAAGAAATATCAAGAATTCTTATTCATCAAAAGTTGTGTTTACAATCAGCCAAAGGGGTCTATTTATAGGCCTAAAATCGTCCCCCTTCAGCCTTGAAATGGCTAGAAATAATTCAAATAAAGCTATCTAACAAATGTTTAAATTTGAACTTTGCTTGAATTTCAAAACTAAGATAATTCTAGCTAAAACTTGAAATGCTTGCAAGATGTTATCTCCTCTATGTCCAGCCGTGTTTGAGGAGCCAATGGTATCTTGGAGAAGTTGATTTGTTGAGTGGGATGAGGCCTGAAGTTGATTTCAAAAGTTAGTTGAATTTGAATTCAAGTTGAGTTTGAATTTGAGCTTGGTTTGAACTTGGCTCTTGGATATCTTTTCCCCACTACTCCAGCCATGTATTGGAGATGAATGGAGATTACAAAACCTAATTTGATGTTGATAAGCTGGCTGGAATTGAATTCAAATGATGGTTGAAGTTTGAATTCAAATTGAGTTTGAATTTGAATTCAAACTTGGATTCAATTTGAATTGGAATCTATCCTCCTTTTTTATCCATCCAAGTGGCGTGTGAATATATGGATATTCTGGCTGGATACATCTTGAAATTTAACTCTCCAATTGGTTGAAGTTTGAATGCGAACCGTGGTTGAATTTAAATTCAAGTTTGGAGTTGAATTTAAATTCAATTTGATCATCACCTTATCTTCATCTTTGGATTCAAAGTGGCCGGCCTCTTGGATGATATTTGGGAATGCTTTTGATTTTAATTTGAACTAGAGATTCCATCTTGGACACATTTAAATTTGTCTTAGTGGAGACAAACATTCTCTTCAAGACAATCATTCTTTTTCTCTCTCTTTTTGGTAGCACACGCCTACAAGAACATTTTGGACTTCCATTTGGCTTTGAAACTTCATGTACCTAATTTACCTACAAAGCAAATACATAAAACCAAGATCACAAGACACAAGATAAATTCAAAGACAAAGAATGTAGACGTGCATGCTGATACACGCTCAAGTTGAAGGTTCAATAAAATGAACCCAAGGAGTCTTAGGTTCATCTTGAACATGCTTGTACAAGAAGGTGGCAACTTGATGACAAAGTTCTCTTGCCCTCCTTCTTGTCATAGGACCTTTGACCTCTTGATGGGGTCCCTGATCCTCATCGGACCCTTGATCCTCATCAAAAGAGGTAGTGCCCGTAAGTGTCAACGAGTCCAAAAAGAAGTGTGGGTATTTCGCAAAGAAAAGAGAGGTCACACGCGCACTTTATAACAACCAAATTGTCCTCATCATCATCCCAAAGTCGTGTCACATTGGCCTTGAAGAACTCCCACCAAACTTACCTATCTCAGTTGCGTCCCTTATCTAAGAATATGAAGTTCTATTTCCCTCCGAACCGCCATCCGGATTACCACCCATTAGAGGAATAGAACACCAAATCGACTTTGTCCCAGGAGCCGTGTTACCCAATCGCCCAGCCTATCGAGCCAACCCTGAGAAACCAAAGAAATCCAAAGGCAAGTAGAGGAGCTCCTAGCAAGTGTACAAGTCCGAGAGAGCCTAAGCCCATCTGCCGTCCCTGTCATTTTAGTACCCAAAAAGGATGGAACGTGGAGAATGTGTACCGATTGCCGAGCCATAAAAAAAATTACCGTCAAGTATAGGTACCCCATACCTAGGCTAGACGATATGTTGGACATGTTGCACGGATCCAAATTCTTCACTAAAATCGACCTTAAGCAAGGGTACTTCCAGGTACGCATTAGAGAAGGGGACGAATGGAAGACTGCATTCAAAACTAAGTTGGGCTCTATGAGTGGTTAGTGATGCCCTTCGGGCTCACCAACGCCCCTAGCACCTTTATGAGGCTAATGAATGAAGTCTTACGCCCGTTCATAGGACGATTTGTCGTTTTCTATTTTGATGATATCCTAATCTATTCCCAAACCATAGAAGATCATCTTGACCACATTAGAGCCGTTTTTGAAAAGCTTAAGCAAGAACAACTTTACGCCAACTTTAAGAAGCGCTCCTTTTGTTTAGAACGTGTTGTTTTTCTAGGCTTTGTCATTTCGGCTGAGGGAGTAGAAATGGATGAGGAAAAGGTTAGGTCAATTGTGGAGTGTCCTATACCTAAGAATGTAGGGAAAGTCCGTAGTTTTCATGGACTAGCAAGCTTTTATAGACACTTTGTCAAAGATTTTTCTTCCATAGCTGCACCCCTAAACAAAATTGTGAAAAAAGATGTGCCTTTTATGTGGGAAGAGCCACAACAATAGGCATTTGATGAGCTCAAGCGTAGACTGACCACTGCACCCATACTTAGGCTACCAAACTTTGACGAGACCTTTGAGATCGAGTGTGATGCAAGTGGAGTGGGTATAGGCGCAGCTTTAACCCAAGGTAAGAAACCCATAGCCTATTTTAGTGAGAAATCGAAAGGAGCTGCATTGAATTACTCTACCTACGATAAGGAACTTTACGCCCTCGTGAGATCACTACAAACTTGGCAACACTATCTTCAACCCAAAGAGTTTGTAATCCACACTGACCACGAAAGCCTTAAGTATCTTAAAGGACAGGGAAAGTTGAACAAAAGACATGCCAAATGGGTAGAGCTCATAGAACAATTTCCTTACGTGATTAAGTACAAACAAGGAAAGGATAATATAGTTGCTGATGCCCTCTCTAGGAGATACATGTTAGTGACTACATTATCTTCAAGCTTCTTAGGATTCGAATCACTTAAGGAATTGTACCCCAATGACCATGACTTTGGCACCATTTTCGAGGCATGTAAAGAAGCACCATTTGGGAAATTTTACTTACATGAAGGTTATCTTTTCAAAGAACAAAAATTGTGCATTCCCCAATCATCCCTACGAGAAGCATTGACTAGAGAAGCCCATGGGGGAGGTTTAATGGGTCTATTGGCCCCACATGCGAGTAGACGTCGAGAGGTTGTGTGGTAGTTGCATCACTTGCAAACAAGCCAAATCCAAGTCCCAACCACATGGCCTTTACACGCCTTTACCCGTCCCTGATGCCCCTTGGATTGACATTTCTATGGACTTTGTATTAAGACTTCCTAGGTCTCGGGGAGGACGCGATAGCATTTATGTTGTGGTTGATCGATTTTCAAAAATGGCACATTTCATTGCATGTCGAAAAGTTGATGATGCCACACATGTTGCTGATTTGTTCTTCAAAGAAATTGTTAGATTGCATGGAATGCCACGTACAATTGTAAGTGATAGAGATACGAAATTTTTGAGTCATTTTTGGCGTGTTTTGTGGGCTAAACTTGGTACACAATTGTTGTTTTCAACCACCGCACACCCACAAACGGATGGACAAACTGAAGTCGTTAATCGTACTCTTTCTCAAATTTTGCGTGCCATTTTGCAAAAACACATTAAACATTGGGAGGATTGTTTACCATATATCGAATTTGCATATAATAGGAGTGTCCATCACGGTACTTTGCATAGTCCATTTGAAATTGTGTATGGCTTTAATCCCTTGTCTCCCATCGATTTGATTCCTATCCCCGTGCATGAGCGATCTAGTCTTGATGGTAAACAAAAAGCGGAAAAGATAAAGAAACTGCATGAACAAGTTAAAACACAACTTGAAAAGAAAAACAAAGCTTATGAAAGACGAGCTAACAAACATCGGAAACGAGTTGTGTTAAAACCTGGAGATTTAGTGTGGTTACATTTGCGCAAAGAAAGATTTCCCAATGAGAGAAAGTCAAAACTGTTACCTCGAGGAGATGGACCTTTCAAAGTTTTGAAACGAATAGGTGACAATACATACATACTTGATCTTCCCAAAAGGTATGGTTCAATTTCACCTACTATTAATGTTGCTGACCTCACCCCTTTCACCGATGACCTTTTTGATTCAAGGACGAATCCTTTTGAGGAGGGGGGATTGATGAGGATCAAGGGTCCGATGAGGATCAAGGGCCCCATCAAAAGGTCAAAGGTCCTATGACAAGAAGGAGGGCAAGAGAACTTTGCCATCAAGTTGCCACCTTCTTGTACAAGCATGTTCAAGATAAACCTAAGACCCCTTGGGTTCATTTCATTGAACCTTCACCTTGAGTGTGTGTAAACGTGTGTGTGCTTTCTTTATCTTGAAGTTTATCTTGTTTTCTTGTGATCTTTGTTTTATGTGTTTTCTTTGTAGGCAAATTAGGTACATGAAAGATTCAAATAAAATGGAGGCCCAAAAAGGAACATTTAGGCGTGTACCACAAAAGAAGGGAACAAAAAGAATGTTGTCTTGGAAGGAATGTTGTCTCAACAAAGACAAATTCAAATATGTCCAAGATGGAATCTCTTGTTCAAATTGAGATCAAAATCATCTCCAAATACAATAAGGGGGCCGGCCACTTTAAAGCAAAAGGATGATGATCAAATTGCATTTAAGTTCAAAGCTAGACTTGAATTCAAATTCAACCATGATTTTAATTCAAGTCTCAACCAATTGGAGACTTAAATTTCAAGAAGCTCTCAACCTTATCCTCGCCATCTACATGCCATTCTTGAAGCAAGAAGTGATAAGATCACAATTCAAAGTGGAATCCAAGCTTGAATTCAAATGCAAGTTCAATTTAAATTCAATCTCCAACCAACATTTGAATTCAACATCTCATCCTCTTGGAGACCTTCTCACACGCCAAATTCATCCCTTCCCACGCCAACTTGGAGATCAAAAGAGGAGAGATCGAAATTTAAAGATTGAATTCAAGTTTGGAATCAAGTTCAAATTCAATTTGAATTCAATCTTCAACCAACCTTGGAATTCAATTGCAACAACTTCATCTACATCAAAACCAAGTCTCAAATGCCAATTTCATCATCAAACGCGGCCAGATTCATTGAGGATAGCGTTTTGCAAGACTTCAAGATTTTAGCTAGAATTTATTTTAGTTTTGAATTCAAATAAATTTCAAGTTTCAAACATTGCTAGCTAGCTTTATTTTGAATTAGTTCTAGACATTTTAAGACTCAAGCTCAGCCTATAAATAGAGCCTTAGGGGACGCATGAAAAACCAACTTTTGATGAATAAGAATTCTTGATATTTCTTTCACTTTGTGTGAGACTTTGTTTTCTTGGTTTTGCATTAAAAACCTAGGTTAAGATCCTTCAAAGTTGAGCATTTTGAAGGTGTTGCCATTGCTTAAAGGTGCCGTCCAGGAGGGCCTCATTGGTTTGCCTGATCAACGACCATCTTGAATTGTTGGTCTTGCCCATTTTAATCCATACGTTTTGTTCACTAAGGAAGCAAGGGGGAAGTCTTCTTCCTTGTGCCTAACCCTTTGTGAAGGACGTTTGGAAGGTGGAATTGTTGGAGCCCACGAGTTGCACGCATCACTCCAAGGATTCCACCTTCCAAACGTCCTTCACAAAGGGTTAGGCACAAGGAAGAAGACTTCCCCTTGCTTCCTTAGTGATTAAAAACGTGTGGATTAAGAATGAGCAAGACCAACACTTCAAGATGGTCGTTGATCAGGCAAACCAATGTGGCCCTCCTGGACGGCACCTTTAAGCAATGGCAACACCTTCAAAATGCTCAACTTTGAAGTATCTTAACCTAGGTTTTTAATGCAAAACCAAGAAAACAAAGTATCACACAAAGTGAATGAAATATCAAGAATTGTTATTCATCAAAAGGTCTGCTTTACAAATCGGCCAAAGGGGCTATTTATAGATGCCTAAGACACTTAAAATAACCAGATATTATCTAAAAGAAATAGCTAGAAAAACATTTGAATTGAACTTGAAATTGCTAATTATTTGAATTCTAAAATAACTTGAAAATTCCTAGCTGAAATCCGGTTGAATCCTCCTTTGTTTGGGCGTGTATTTGGTCAGCAAATGAGGCCTTGGGGAGCTGATTTGATGAGTAGGATGGAGCTGAACTTGAATTCAAAAGTTGGGTGAAATTTAAATTCAAGTTGAATTTGAATTTGAGTGCATTTTGAATTTGATTGTTGGATATCCTTCCCACATTCTTCCAGCCGTGTTCCTTGAGTAAATGAGGTGTAGAAAACCTGATTTGATGATGATAAGATGGCTGGGATTGAATTCAAATGATGGTTGAAGTTTGAATTCAAATTGAGTTTGAATTTGAATTCAAACTTGGATTCAATTTGAATTGTGATCTATCTCCTTCTTTTTCTTCAAAATGGCGTGTGGATGGCAGGTTATTTTGGCTGAATTCATCTTGAATTTGAAGCCTCAATTTGGTTGAAACTTGAATTCAAATCAAGGTTGAATTTAAATTCAACTTTAACTTCAAGTTGATCTTCAATTTGTCTTCATATTTGGGTGCCCCTTTTGCTGGTGGTTTGGGATATTTTGAGCTTCATTTTGAACATGAATTCCATCTTAGACCACATTTGAATTTGTCCTTGTGGAGACAAACATTCTCCTCAAGACAATATTCCTTTTGTTTCCTTTTTGGGTGCACACGCCTCTTAAGCCATTTGTGGTTCTCCATTTGGCTTGTCACTTGTCATGTACCTACTTACCTACAAAGTAAACACAAAGAAACAAGGATCACAAGAAAACAAGACAAAAATTTCAAAAATAAAGAACACATGTTTTGGGGAGGGGAACATGTTCATAATATGGGTTCAATGAGGTGAGCCCAATGAGCCTTTGGTTCGTCTTGAACATGCTTGTACAAGAAGGTTCCTACTTGATGCCCAAGTTCTCTAGCTCTCCTTCTTGTCATAGGACCCATGACCTCTTGATGGGATCCCCGATCCTCATCATTCCCCCGCTCCTCAAGAGGATTCGTCCTCGGATCGAAGGGTTTATCAGTGAAGGGTGTGAGGTCAGCAAAAGGATACCTCAAATCTAAACACACAATTGGATAAGAGTGATACTCCACAAATGACTCATAAGCTATGTAAGATACAAGTTCAAGCAAATCAAGTGCAATGATCGTACAAAATTTAAGTCTTACATGCTTAGGGTGAGCAATCAATTGAATGATGACATATACAAATAAGGACACATCATAGCACATATCTACATGAACACTCAACAAGAATCACCTTTTCCTAATGTGTTTAGGACGCATTAACATGGTAGGTAGAAGACTCTTCACATAAGATTTGTCATGCATGAAAAAGAATGTATGTAAAACATAAGGAATAAACAACGTACCTTGTACGCCGCTCCTTAGAACCTCGAAATCAGATGTATTTGAGCTGTCATGCTCAACCAAGCACAAACCAGCACTAACATGCAGATTATCATCCTCAAAATCAGTTTGCAATGTAACGTCAAGTGGAATTTCAAATTCATACGCACGCAAATTAGAAGTCTCAGCACTATCATATGGAAGGTTACTATCAAGACACTCAAACAAAGGGTTATTATGGACAACCCATTCATGCTTCTCAACGTTATCATGTTTGTCACCTAAGACATCATTGTTCTCACTTGAAATGTCACTCTAATCATCTTGTAAATCATAATGTAAGTCAAGCAAATCATGTTAATCATGCGAAGCACCAATAACTTTAGATTCAAGCTCATCATTTTCGGCAAGCAAGTCAGTCTCATGAACATTATAAATATCAACAAGTCTCCTAAGACCCTGCAATTTATTAAGGATGTCTATTCTGCGCACCTTTTGTTCTTCTACTTCTGTAAGGATCTCAAAGTTACGTTCTTTTTGAGCGAGAAGTCTCTTACGAATGTCATAGTTACGTTCTAAGAACTTCTCACAGTCATGTTCAACTTCAACATCATCATGGAAACAAACACGCAATTTCTTGTCAAGTTCACACACTTAAGAGTGCAAAACAACATCATTACTGGAATCAGATTCGGACAAAGAACATTTAGACGATTTAGGATCATGCAATTTAAGAAGCTTATCATGTAAGTCATGTTCATTTGGCACATCAACTTTATCATCATGAACAACATGTGTATCAGTTGAAATTTCAGCATCATCATCATAAGAATCATGCGCAGTATCATCACTGAAATCATCTAATTTCGGATATGCAGTCAAAGCTTTACGCACAACAAGAAATTCCTTAGTGTCATATTCATCTAGTGCACCTAGATCCTCTTCAAGTTCAGTTTCATTATCATGCTCAGATTCATTTTCATGCTCGGACTCAGTCACATATTCATTAGTTTCCTCAATTAACATGACTCGTTTAGCATTAGGACACTCTTTTCCTATGTGACCACGACCTTGACATTTATAGCATTTAATGTCTCTAAACCTGTTCGAGAGATCAGAAGAATTCCCTGTAGGGGTCTTTTGTTGGGCTCGGTCATCTCGCGTTTGTGTGCCCTGCACACGGTTGTCAAACTTTTGTGTTGCGTTTTGATCACATGTTTGGCCTTCTGTAGGCCATGAGCTTCTTGTTCCTGAAGGCTTGCTGGGAAATCTTGATGAAGAGTGATTAGTACGATAAGTAGAATTGAAATTGGAGGAACTACGTATCTTTAACTGGTTTTCAATCTTTTCAGCCATATGGACCATGGTTGTGAGGTCGAGATAAGGTTGAAGGTCAACCCTTTGCACAATCTCCCTATTTAAACCATGTAAGAAACGAGCCTTGGTGGCTTCTTCAGGTTCCTGCAAGTTAGACCTTTCGAACAAAATTTCTAACTCTTTATAATACTTGTCTACACTTTTGGAACCTTGACGTAAGTTTTGCAAACTCGTGAAAATAGAACTCTCATAATTGTTTGGGATAAAACGTTGTCCCATTTCAAACTTCATTTCTTCCCAAGTAGCAATTGGAGGTTGCCTTGTCTTAGTTCTATTTCTATACAAGAGTTAATTGCACCTGGTATCCATTTTTTTCCACCAAGTTTTAAGTAGCATCCAATGTTTCATGAAACACACTTGCCATCCAGACTTATAGGGTTAATAGACACCTGGCATCCATGCTGACGTCATAAAGGCAATTTTCATTTATTTTTTAAAATTCTATAGAAAAAATAATTCAAAAATAAAAAGAAAAACCCCACCCCACCCCCACACCCCCACCATCGACCTCCCTCCCTCATCTTCATCTTCTTTCTCCATCTTCATCCTCCCCATATGAATCTACATTAGTCTATCTTCATCTTCATTCTCCATCTTCATCTTCTTCATCTCTTCTGAATACATGACAGCGTACTGTGAATAGCTGCTGATTCATCTGGGTCCAACTCCGATAGCCGGCCTAAATTCTTCACCAAAAGCTCAAGTGCATTGTTTTCAATCAAAGCATCAACAAGAACATTAGCCGGCTCGTCATTCTCATCATCATCGAGAACCTCCTCGTCAGTAAGATCTTGTATAAGAGTAACAACATCAATAGCAATGTCGACATTATCATGATTCAGAAGCTGGGTAATAGAAGCAACAACACCCAGAGAAGCTGATCTGGCGCAGAGTGCCACGCTGGCTTGAAGGTCCTTGTCGCTTTTCTCGCCGCCGCTGCCGTTGAATTGTATTACCGATAAGGAATACACAGCCTGCGCATGAGAATTAACAGCCGCCTTTGCCATCAAAGATGCACCACTTCTCCAGTTGTTGAAACAATAGAAATGAATTTGTGTTGACAACATATCTTCACAATATGGAAACATAATTATTCTCCACTTCTCCACTTCTCCAGTTGTTGAAACAATATGGAAACATAATTATTCTTGGAATGAAAAAAATCATACCGTTCCAAGGATAAAACAAGCTTCGGCATTTCCGACGTCGACAAATAATTTGAGAAATTTGTGGGCGGATTCACACCAGTTTTTAGCTTTGATTGACAACATATCTTGACAAGCCTTTGATAATACCAAACGATTCAGGGCTATTTCCTTGACAAGCCTTTGAAAAATTAAACTTAGATTCATATGGGAGGATGAAGATGGAGGAAGATGGGGGAGGGAGGTAGATGGTATGAGTGGTGGGGTGGGGGTGTGGTTTTTCTTTTTATTTTTGAATTATTTTTTCTATAGAATTTTAAAAAATAAATGAAAATTGCCTTTATGACGTCAGCATGGATGCCAGGTGTCTATTAACCCTATAAGTCTTGATGTCAAGTGTGTTTCATGAAACATTGGATGCTACTTAAAACTTGGTGGAAAAGAATGGATACCAGATGCAATTAACTCTTCTATACAAATTTGTCCACCAATTAAGTGCATAACCAGAAAACTCAATAGAAGCATACCTCACTTTTTGTAATTCACTATAATTGGTACAATAAAAGATTAAATCCACTTTGGTTTCCCATTCTAAATATTCCTCCACATTACTTTTACCATAAAACATGGGAATATTTATTTTGATTTTGAGAAAATCGTCATCTTGCGGGAAAAGGGGATTTTGGCGTCTTTGGTAACCACATGGAGGGTGGCCATCAAAGTCATACTCATCATGCTCATATGGAATGTAATCATTGTTGTACCTTCGTGGGACGTACCTTCTTGGCTGTGTAGGAGGAACAAACCTTCTTGCCTCGATGTGTGGCGGTCTAAGGTTGTCATCTTCAACTTTCTCTGGTGGGTGGTGCCTAGGTTGTGGGAGGGGAACGGCCCTGCTTGTACCTTGGTCATCACTCGTTTTGTAGCTTCGCTCCACGTCTTCCAAGCGATGCTTAATTACCTCATTGTCATGCATGAGTTTCTTAAGCATCTCCAGCATTTGTTGTTGCATGTTGTCAACAGTTTCAGCCTCTTTTGACTTGCTAGATGCTGAATGAGTGCTGCTATCCATGTGTTACATAAAGTGATCAATTAAAAACGAAAAGAGAAGAAAAGAAGCAAACTAACACAAAGACAAGCAAACGTTAAGGGATTAGTAAAAAAAAACACATTATGAACACTCCGCTTTCTCGTCTTTCCACTCTTTTACCACTTTGGTTCTTGGATAACCTGAAGTTAAGAAGGATCAAAGTGATCAATAAGGAAGTGTATTGCCAATGCTTCTTCAAATCGCAATGTTCTCCACTTGTTCTTCCTTTTTGTGTTCAAGTTGCACCAATTAGTATCAAAGTAGAATCAATTAATGAACACAAACTTGAACTTTCTACTAAGATTCAAAGAAAATAAGCAACCGAAGTTGATGTATAAGGCTGAACCAAAGATAAACTAAGGCTTGCCGTAGGCAATCTTTAGTTAATTTTGATTCTATGCACTTACTATCCACAAAATGGTTCAAGTCATGCAACAATCGAGCAACCAAATGTGTGATTGGTTCAAAAAGATCAGGAGATGGAGAATAAGGTATATAGGGGACGACAATGTCGGGTTAAAGGAAATATGGTATCCAAGGTTTGCAAATCGTACCAAAAATTTTCCACGCAATGCACAAACGTTTTCCCCTTTTTCTTTTCCCTTGTTCTTTTGTTTTTTTTCTTTTTCTTCCTTGCTATTTCAATGGAGCAAGGTTCAGATTCTCTCTCTCTTTTTTTTGACTAAGGGCAGAACTGAAATTTCACGCGGTTTGCACTTAGCACTTGCGTTTTTGGACAGAATAGTGCAATGTATTTAAAATGCAATTTGTATCTTGGACTTGCAACAAAAATAACCTTGGAAAGTGAGGAAAGTTGGGGTAGGGCCGAATGGGTTAGGGTTAGGGTTTTTGATTTAGGGTTTTTTTGAACGTTTTGGGAATTTGCGGAATGGGATTTTGGGAATGGAATGGGCGGTGTAAATGGACTATTTGGGTTGGTAATTGATGATTGGCGAGGTCAATTTGGATATTGGTTGGTTTAGGGCAGAATTTGAACAAAATTCAAATTCTAGGGTTAGGGTTTATTTGAATGAATTGGGGTCTTTAGATTCTGATTGTGTTTGGTAAAATGGGTTTGGGCTTTTTGTTGGGGGTGTAAATAGGATTGTTTGGGATCAGGTGGGTGAGTTTTTGGGTTTGGTTGCGGTGGGGCTGGTTGGGCCATGGGGTGTGGGGGTAAAATTAGGGTTTTGTTGTTGAAGATGGTTCGTGAAGGCAAACACACATATGACTACTTGTCTTAAAGCATGAAATCAATCACAATGCGAATCACAAGATGCATACAATCATCACCAACTAAAAGCTTCGGTAGCAACAAGATGATTTGAAACCGAGGTAGCTTTATAGGCTGATGGTTGGAATATTTAAAAGAAGGCTGAATGTAACCTAAAATGCAACAAACCCTAATTTGTTCAAGTTTGAACGTCTCAAAATCAGATTGTGATGCTAAAAGGAAATAATGGAAATTACACTTGAATGATGAAAAGCAAAATGCAGCAATATGCAAGGACTCAAAGCAAATGAGTTGGACGTTTTTTTTTTTGTATGAAATGCAAGACAATGGCGTGTAGAGTTAAGGGTAGAATAAGGACTCAACTGAAATTGAAATAACTAGACTCAAACGAAAAGGAAATGATAGATGGTGGAATAGAGTAACCTGGTCTCTGATACCAATTTGATGCGTGCAACTCGTGGGCTCCAAGGATTCCACCTTCCAAACGTTCTTCACAAAGGGTTAGGCACATAGAAGAAGACTTCCCCTTGCTTCCTTAGTGATTAAAAACGTGTGGATTAAGAATGAGTAAGACCAACACTTCAAGATGGTCGTTGATCAGGCAAACCAATATGGCCCTCCTGGACGGCACCTTTAAGCAATGGCAACACCTTCAAAATGCTCAACTTTGAAGGATCTTAAACTAGGTTTTTAATGCAAAACCAAGAAAACAAAGTATCACACAAAGTGAATGAAATATCAAGAATTGTTATTCATCAAAAGGTCTGCTTTACAAATCGGCCAAAGGGGCTATTTATAGATACCTAAGACACTTAAAATAATCAGATATTATCTAAAAGAAATAGCTAGAAAAACATTTGAATTTAACTTCAAATTGCTAATTATTTGAATTCAAAAATAACTTGAAAATTCCTAGCTGAAATCCGATTGAATCCTCCTTTGTTTGGGCGTGTATTTGGTCAGCAAATGAGGCCTTGGGGAGCTGATGAGGATCAAGGGTCCGATGAGGAACAAGGGTCCCATCCAGAGGTCAAGGGCCCTATGACAAGAAGGAGGGCAAGAGAACTTTGTCATCAAGTTGCCACCTTCTTGTACAAGCATGTTCAAGATGAACCTAAGACTCCTTGGGTTCATTTCATTGAACCTTCAACTTGAGCGTGTATCAGCATGCATGTCTACGTTCTTTGTCCTTGAATTTTATCTTGTGTCTTGTGATCTTGGTTTTATGTATTTGCTTTGTAGGTAAATTAGGTACATGAAATTTCCAAGCTAAATGGAAGTCCAAAATGTTCTTGTAGGCGTGTGGTACCAAAAAGAGAGAGAAAATGAATGATTGTCTTGAAGAGAATGTTTGTCTACACAAAGACAAATTCAAATGTGTCCAAGATGGAGTCTCTTCAAATTGAAATCAAAAATCATCTCCAAAACACAATAAGGGACTGGCCATATTCAAGCAAAAGGATGATGATCAAATTGAATTTGAATTCAAAGCCAAACTTGAATTTAAACTCAACCTTGATTTGAATTAAAGTTTCAACCAAATTGAGGCTTCAAATTCAAGATGAATTCAGCCAAAACAACCAGCCTTCCACACGCCATTTTTGAAGAGAAAAGAAGGAGATAAAATCCAATTCAAATTGAATCCAAGTTTGAATTCAAATTCAAACTCAATTTGAATTCATACTTCAACCATCTTTTGAATTCAACTCCAGCCATGTTATCATCATCAAATTCAGATTTCAAGACCTTCTTGGACTTGTTATACACGGCTGGATCAAAGGAAAGGATGTGCAAGAAACAAATTCAAAGCAAGCTCAAATTCAAACTCAACTTGAATTCAAATTCACCCAACTTTTTGAATTCAAGTTCAGCCCTATCCTACTCATCAAATCAGCTTAATATGCCTCATTTGCTGAACACATACACGGCCGGACAAGGAGGATCTCAACCAGATTTTAGCTAGGATTTTTCAAGTTGTTTTTGAATTCAAATAGTTAGTGATGAGCCAAACGAAGGCTAGAAAACGTTGCCAAGGACTTTGTCTCCTATTCCAAACTGATTTGAACAATAGCTATGGCAAAGAACATCTCAAAGACACCCCTTGAACTGTAACCGTTATTCTTGGCTCAATTTATGCCAACACCTCTTCCTCTTTGGCACTCCAACACATCTAAAACCTCAATGAGACCCTAAGATGCTGTAAACCAAAAGATGAAGCAAATACTTAGCAAGTTCTAGGCTATGAACTTGAAAGAAACCGTTAGTGGCTTAAGCTTCAACTAGAAAGTTGAGAACTCCTTAAAGGAATGTTTGATTGAAACGTTTTCTTGAAATTGTGTGTTTGTACATTCAGGTTCCTACCTTACTTATAGAAAACGAAATTTACAAAGAGTACAAAGCTTAAAGTACAAAGTACTGGACTAAAAAATGACATGCTTTGCTTGGAAATTGTTTGAGCAACTTTTGGTTCCAAAAGGCTGGTTGCTTTGCCGTGTATTCCAAACTGTTTTTCCAGCCTTTCTCCTTGATCAATTTGATTGGTTTAGACATGGAGCAGCTTGCCTTGGAATGGCCTTTGATTGGTTGAAAGTTGGCTTTGAATTTTCAAAGGTTTCAACGTTTCTTCCATGCTTGATTTTCAGCCAAAGTTTTGATTGGATAATGTATTGAGCAGCTTGCTTAGTAATGCCTTTGATTGGTTGTATTTGAGGCTTTGAATATTCAACTCAAGTTTGCCTTCAACCAGCCGAATCCCTCATGGCTTTTGATTGGATCTTTTGGTGTGCAGCTAGCTTGCTTTCCTTCAATTGTTTTTGATTGGTTTGTACATTTGCAAGACTCCTTCCTATTGGCTAATGATGTGAGCAGCTTGTACACCCATCTAACGTGAAGAACATTGCTTGAATTTGACATGAGTGCTTGTCACCACCTTGCTTGTAAGCTACTTGCATTTCACCTCTTTGCTTGGACAAAAATTCAGGTTTGAATTGCATCTTCAAGCTAAAAACGTGTACCTGAAAGACAAGGCAAGAATACAACACAAACTATCCTAAAACAAAGTTAACAAACCAACAATGTTAAAAGAACATCTAAAAATATGTACAACATGTTTTTGATACAACTAAATCATAGCTTGTATCATATAAACCCAATGGACATCATCTTTGCTTGGATCATCCTCTTCACGCCTGTAAAGGAATGATTCAACACAATGCAACAATTTCTTAGCCATACTCCTTGTTATGGGACCATTGTGGGGCAATAAGGTGTCATCATCAGTGTTTGTATCCAAAAGGTTAGGCTGTAGCTCATCATTCCCTCCCACTTGAAAAGGATTCGTCCTCGAATCTGAATCAATACTAAACGGAGAAAGGTCAGCAACATTAAAAGTTTTAGAGATAGGACCATACCTTTCTTCAGGAAGATCGAGAACATAGGCATTATCACCAAGCCGTTTCAATACTTTGAACGGTCCATCGCCTCTTGGCTTCAACTTGGAGTCCCTTTCCTTAGGGAATCTTTCTTTCCTCAAGTGTAACCAAACAAGATCACCAGGTTCAAATATAACAACTTTACGATTCCTGTTGGCTCTATTTGCATACACTTTATTCTTAGCTTCAAGTTGTGACTTAACCTTTTCATGCAATTCTTTCACAAGTTTTGCTTTTCGTTCACCATCTAAACTAACACGTTCATGAACAGGTATGGGAACAAGATCAAGCGGGGACAAAGGGTTAAAGCCATAAACAACTTCAAAAGGAGAATGCAATGTTCCACTATGAACAACTCTATTGTATGCAAACTCAATATAAGCTAAGCAGTCTTCCCAATTCTTCAAGTTCTTTTGAATGACAACACGTAACAGTTGAGACAAAGTTCTATTAACAACTTCAGTTTGACCATCGGTTTGTGGGTGAGCAGTTGTAGAAAATAACAATTTAGTACCAAGTTTACTCCATAAAACACGCCAGAAATGACTTAGAAACTTTGTATCTCTATCACTGATTATTTTGAAGGTCTTAGGCATCTATAAATAGGCCCTTTGGCCGAATTGTAACAGCAACTTTGGATGAATAAGAATTCTTGATATTTCTTTCACTTTGTGTGAGACTTTGTTTTCTTGGTTTTGCATTAAAAACCTAGGTTAAGATCCTTCAAAGTTGAGCATTTTAAAGGTGTTGCCATTGCTTAAAGGTGCCGTCCAGGAGGGCTGTATTGGTTTGCCTGATCAACAACCATCTTGAAGTGTTGGTCTTGCTCATTCTTAATCCACACGTTTTTAATCACTAAGGAAGCAAGGGGAAGTCTTCTTTCTTGTGCCTAACCCTTTATGAAGGACATTTGGAAGGTGGAACCGTTGGAGCCCACGAGTTGCACGCATCAGGAGCTGATTTGATGAGTAGGATGGAGCTGAACTTGAATTCAAAAGTTGGGTGAAATTTGAATTCAAGTTGAATTTGAATTTGAGTGCATTTTGAATTTGATTGTTGGATATCCTTCCCTCATTCTTCCAGCCGTGTTCCTTGAGTAAATGAGGTGTAGAAAACCTGATTTGATGATGATAAGATGGCTGGGATTGAATTCTAATAATGGTTGAAGTTTGAATTCAAATTGAGTTTGAATTTGAATTCAAACTTGGATTCAATTTGAATTGTGATCTATCTCCTTCTTTTTCTTCAAAATGGCGTGTGGATGGCAGGTTATTTTGGCTGTTTCATCTTGAATTTGAAGCCTCTATTTGGTTGAAACTTGAATTCAAATCAAGGTTGAATTTAAATTCAAGTTTAACTTCAAGGTGATCTTCAATTTGTCTTCATATTTGGGCGCCCCTTTTGCTGCTTTGTTTGGGATATTTTGAGCTTCATTTTGAACATGAATTCCATCTTAGACCACATTTGAATTTGTCCTTGTGGAGACAAACATTCTCCTCAAGACAATATTCCTTTTGTTTCCTTTTTGGGTGCACACGCCTATTAAACCATTTGTGGTTCTCCATTTGGCTTGTAACTTGTCATGTACCTACTTACCTACAAAGCAAACACAAAGAAACAAGGATCACAAGAAAACAAGACAAAAATTTCAAAAATAAAGAACACACGTTTTGGGGAGGGGAACATGTTCATAATATGGGTTCAATGAGGTGAGCGCAATGAGCCTTTGGTTCGTCTTGAACATGCTTGTACAAGAAGGTTCCTACTTGATGCCCAAGTTCTCTAGCTCTCATTCTTGTCATAGGACCCATGACCTCTTGATGGGATCCCCGATCCTCATCATTTCTTCTCTGACTCTGCTGAGGAATATAATCGATTGCTGCCGAGCTTTTATGATCCATATAAGTATTGGTGGACAAGGACACATGGATTGATCTTCTCGTTGTTGCCTGTGTTCATTTTGAATACAAGCAACGTCGTTATATACATGGTCTCCAGCTTACTCTCTTTATTATATCATGCTTATATTGTATTAACTGTTTCTTTATGTGGCATAAATGCATTCCGAGGGACAACCTGCTGGATACTCAACTGGAGCGACGACGGAAGGATGCTGAATTACTATACATAGATTCGACTCCTAGTGTAGATAGCATAGAATTTATATTTTATTGTCTTTTATCTTTTTGTAGCAATAACTTAGCAAAATTTCTTTCTTTGATTCGGTTTTGTGAGAGTCTTCTGCAACACATATAAGCACGGTATTCCTCCGCCACAAGTGAGAGCTTGGTATTATTAATAAAATCTCAGATGGTACTGCACGTCCTTCAAGAAAAAAAATAAAATAAAATGCATATATGCCGTGTGTGTATCCATGAGGTGTGGAGAAGAACTTTCCATGTTGAGATTTGTTGAAGAATAGTCATTTTCAAATATCTTCTTAAGCACTTCATTCGATGAACTATTTAGTTCATCTACTTAAGCATTCATTTAATGAACTAGTTTAGTTCATTTAACATGCCACCTGAAAATAGTGTAAACGCAACAAATGTTTGCCATATGATTTAATCCTTAATGCTTCTTGATGCGTTAGTACAACAATGATATATAAAACATATAAAACATATTTATCATGAACACATGTCATGTAGCCATTAAATCATGCATTTTGAAATCACGTAACATTTAAATCATGCATTTTGAAATCATTCAAACCCCATTTTCTCAAAAAATCTCCCTCTTTTGATGATTTGCAAGATAACCTCTAGTCATGATTTAAATGTGTCATAAGCACACCCCCTACAATCATGCATTCATAACTTGTATTTCAAAATTTGAATTTCAAAACTACCCCTTGAGTCATGCTCCCTCTGTTGGACCTGTATAGCACCACTAGAGGGGGGGGTGAATAGTGGGTTAGCGGAAATTACACTACAATTACCTTCAAAAACTTGTTTGAAGACCCCTTTGCCTCTTTAGCCTCAGATTCTGAAAATTCCAGAAACAGTTCACTACTTTGAACGTTTTGGTTGAACCACTTATACACCTGTGCAAGCTCTCAAACTTGGCAGAGATCAAATTTAGAATGTTTATGGTATGTCATAAAAATTTCAGACAATTCTAAACAAGTTAGCACGTTCAAATAAGCAAGATAAGAAAAGTGTGCAATTCTGGCAGTTTCAGGCAGAATGTTAGCTTAACTTCAAACAGCAATATCTCAAAATCTACCCGTGCTATTTTGATGAATCTTATGTCAAATTAAACCTCAAGATGTCTAGTTTAATTTGATATAAGGCTCACTCCAAGATTCGAAGGATAGCCTATTCAAATTGCACAAGTTTGCACACTGGTCAGAATTGTTCACAGAATGTAGCAACAATTTTGTGAAGATGATTTGAATATGCTAAACACCTTAGAATTTAGTGATTCTTGCGGCTAATGAAAGCTAACACATTGAAGTATAATATATCCAAAATTCATGCAATTCTAAGACTGTTTGCTCGTTCAATTATGCGTGCCAAGTTAGTGTAATTCTCAGGCAGAAAACAGTAAGTGCAGGAAATAAGTAAAGAACACAAGGAATTATCCTGGTTCGGTCAATGTGACCTACTCCAGTCCCAAGAGACACCTTCTCTTGGATTTCACTAAACACCAAACACCAAAGTCACCTTACAAAGCCAAAGGAAGAAGCTTTTCACCAACTTCTTCAAGAGGCTGCACCAAAACTGAAAATCAGCACTAGTATGTTTCACCTTTGCACCTTTGCACCTTTTGCTCACCTCTAAGGAGTAAGCTTTATACACCAGCTTCTCCCTTACAATATGTCGTTTAAAAGGTGTTGAAATGACAAGAAATGAAGAACTACACAATCATAAAGCTTGCTACAAATGTGTTCTTCAATAGAGAAGAGAAGAAGAAAAGAATGGAGACAAAGAGCTAATTGTCTTGCTTGCTTTCTTTGTTGCTTTCGTTGGTGTGCTTTTCCTCTTCATCTTTGGAGCTATTTATAGCCAAGAGGACAGCCTAAAGGCTCCTCAAAGTAGCCGTTTGGAATGGATGAGAATGGGAGAAAATTCAGCACCTTTTTAGCTACCAAAATTCATCATTTGACTTTCAAGATAAATCTGAATTTTTGAATGCTTTGAAATAGTCTTCCAACCTGAACTTTTATCCCATTATAGCCGTTGGAATGAGATAGACAATGGCTCCATTTGAATGTTTAAAAGACAGCTCCAATCAGCAATATCCATGTGTAAATAACTTGCCATGTATGCGTGTGTTTTGAACAGAATTTTTTCTCCTCATTTTGAATAATAAATGACGTTGGAAAGCCCTTGAAGATAGGCATTGAAGAATAGTTCAAATATAGTTAGAAATCAGCCAAGTTTGTTTGAGAATAAGTCTTCACCATTTGAATCATATATAGCCGTTTGCTATCTTCCTTGGTTGAGAGATTTTTGCTCCAACTTTGAATACATATAGCCGTTTGTATTGAGAGATCTTTGCTCCACATTTTAACCAAAATAGCCGTTTGAATCAGCTCCAAAATATAGAAGAATAATCACTTAAAATCAGCACCAAAATAGGATGTAATTCAACTTGCCTTGTCTTGTTCAAAATCTGAAAATTTGAACATGATATATGCGCCAACATCCGTGTGTAAACATATAATATATAGTCATTTATGTCTTCAACATGTAGCATAGAAAACCATATGAAGAATACCAAGAATTCCAAGAAAACCATAGATGTGATAACCATAACATAAGAATTCCAATTGAGATACCATGCTGCCCGTTTCCATAAAAATAGGGCACGTACCATATGTGACATAAACACATATAAACATCATATAAGCAATATATAACATGTTGGAAGATCCATTGGCAAGTGAAAAGACCAGAATACCCCTCAGCACAAAAATAGGAATTTTGTCCTAGGATGAACCTAGACATGGTGCTGCTCCAGATTCATTTTTGCCATGATGTGACATGACTTATAAATGTGTCATATGATCATATAAATCAGTTGGAAGAAGACCAAATAAGAATGAGAAGTCCAAATGGTGAAATTACCAAAATAGCCCTTATATAGGTCAATAAGCTTCCCACCGGGTCAATTCAGTTTTAACCCGTGCCAAGCATGCCTTTCCTCAGCCAATTAGATTCTAAATTGAATAAGGATCATGTGGGCTTTTGAATGACTCAATTTGGAGTTCATTTGCTCAAGATATGAACCAAAACCTGCAATAGGATACTAAACCGAGCAATTTGCCTTATATTGTAAGTCATGTGACTTCAAGGCTTGGTTAGATCATATAATTAACATGTATTGGCATATATATCATCTAAGATCAGTTTGAACATGTCTTGATTTAGACATGTGATTGAATTGGCCAAGTTCAATCTCATGATCTTAATCAAACTTGTTCAATCTTGATTCATTCAATCAATTTCACATTTAGCTCATAAATTCTAGCTCATAAATTCAATCTCATGCACACATATACTTTAAACGTTATACACACATACATGCTCACATATACATTTTGCAATATATCACAACAATCTACATGCTCACATATGCATTTTGCAATCATTCAAACATGATATATCACAACAATCTCCCCCTTTTGATGATTTGCAAAATTACCCCACATATGTGTATATTAAGCATCTAAATCAAGTATAAGCTTCTCTTTAAATCAAATTAAGCTGCTCCCCCTTAATGTGTTATCTCCCCCTTAACATGATATACATATATCTCTCCCTTTTAATGTGTTATCTCCCCCTTAACATGATATACATATGTCTCTCCCCCTTAATTTTGTAAATTATGCAAAAGACTGAATTGATTTAGCAATACCCAGAAAGTAGTTAGTTGTAAGCAATTAATCCAAGTCTTGCACGTAAATTCTCAAAGATAGCTTGATTAAGGGGTTTAGTGAATATGTCAGCTACTTGTTGATCAGTTCTAACATGTTCAATGTGTATATGTCCAAGATTAACATGATCACGGAGAAAATGATAACGTACTTCTATATGCTTTGCCTTAGAGTGTAGTACAGGGTTTTTAGACAAATTTATAGCACTTGTACTATCACAATAGATGGGGATATTATTTACTTGTATTTCAAAGTCTGAAAGTTGTTGTTTAATCCATAATAGTTGAGTACAACATAGACTTAAAGCCATATATTCTGCTTCAGTAGTAGAAAGTGCAACACTAGATTGTTTCTTTGAAAACCAAGATATTAGTGAGTTTCCTAGGAATTGACATGTTCCACTAGTGCTCTTTCTATCTACTCTACATCCACCATAATCTGCATCTGAATATGCATGTAGACTTAGACTGGATTGTCTATCATACCATAAGCCTAATGTTGGTGTATGTTGAAGATATCTAAATATTCTTTTTACAGCTTTAAAGTGTGACAACTTAGGCATACTTTGAAATCTCGCACACATACATACTGCAAACATAATATCAGGTCTACTAGCAGTTAGATATAGCAATGAACCAATCATAGACCTATATAGTTTTTCATCAAATGCAACACCATTTTCATCTTTGTCTAATTTTGTTGAAGTACACATTGGTGTTGGAGATGGTTTCAAGTTTTCAAAGTTGAATTTCTTTATCATATCTCTTATGTATTTGGCTTGATTGATATGTATACCACTTGATGTTTGTTTTATTTGCAAGCCTAAGAAATAGTTTAATTCACCAACCATAGACATTTCAAACTCAGACTTCATACAATCTTCAAAGTCTTTTACTAAGTTAGGATTAGTTGAACCAAAGATTATGTCATCTACATATATTTGTATTACAAGCAAATCTTTGTCTTTCTTTTTCAAGAATAAGGTACTATCTATGGTTCCTCTTTGAAAATTGTTACTTAGTAAAAAGTTGGCAAATCTTTCATACCATGCACGGGGGGCTTGTTTCAAACCATATAAGGCTTTCTTAAGTTTATATACATGATTAGGGTTCTTTGGATCTTCAAAGCCTGGTGGTTGTTTAACAAAAACTTCTTCTTGGATATAGCCATTTAAGAATGCACTCTTAACATCCATTTGGAATAATTTGATGTTATTATAACATGCAAAAGCTAATAAGAGGCGTATGGATTCTAATCTTGCTACGGGGGCAAATGTTTCATCGTAATCAATACCCTCTTCTTGATTATATCCTTGAGCTACAAGTCTTGCTTTATTTCTTACTACAACCCCTTGTTCATTCATTTTGTTCCTAAACACCCATTTAGTTCCAATGATTGATTTATCCTCGGGTTTAGGTACTAAATCCCACACATTGTTTCTTTCAAATTGGTTTAACTCTTCATGCATTGCATCTATCCAATATGCATCGTTTAAGGCATCATTCACATTCTTAGGTTCAATTTGGGATATAAGTGCATGCCATTGATCATATTCATTAGGATCTATTTGTCTACGTGTTCTAACCCCTTGATTTACATCTCCTATGATAAGTTCTTGAGGATGCTTTTGTTTATCTCTTATTTGCCACCAATTACTTGGTTGTGCATCTTCAATATGTTCATGATGTTCAATAGGTTGGTTAGGCACATTTTCTTCATTATGTTCTTGTGTAGGGGGAGTTTGAACTTCATGCATTTCAAGAGTTTGATTTGGTGTTTCAATTTGATCATTTGTAGGTGGTAGGATAAGTTCATCATCATCATGAAGTATTTGATCATTTGGTACATAAATTTCATGTTGATTACTTGTTTGGAGATATGCATTTTCATTGAACTTCACATGTATAGATTCAACTATCTTTCTTGTTTGTGCATTATAACATCTGTATGCTTTAGAGTTCATTGAATATCCCACAAATATATGTTCATCAGACTTAGGATCAAACTTATCTAAGTTATCTTTTGTGTTCAATACAAAGCATTTACAACCAAAGACTTTTAGATAGTTTACTTTTGGGAGTCGTCCATTTAAGATTTCAAATGGTGTTTTGTTCAATTTCTTTCTTATTGATAGTCTGTTGATCATATAACTTGAAGTGTTTACTGCTTCAGCCCATAAGAATTTAGGTACTTTGTTTTCTACCATCATTGTTCTTGCTACTTCTTGAATAGTCCTATTCTTTCTTTCAACTACACCATTAAGTTGAGGAGTTCTTGGTGGGGAGAATTCATGTTTTATACCCTTTTCATTACAGAATTTGATTAATTCACTATTTTTAAACTCACCACCTCTATCACTCCTTATCTTAATAACATGTGATTCATGTTCATTTTCAAGTTGTCTAATTAGATTAGTTATAGATGATGCACTTTCATCTTTTGAAGCAAGAAACAATGTCCAAGTATATCTTGAGAAATCATCAACTATTACACATACATAATAACTTCCACCTAAGCTTCTTGTTCTACATGGACCAAATAAGTCTATATGCAAGAGTTCTAGTATTCTTGACGTTGTGACCTTGGTTTTAGGCTTAAGGGATTCTCTAACATGTTTGCCTTTGATACAAGATTCACATAGTTGAAAATCATTCAAGTTAAGTTTAGGCAATCCTTTAACAAGACTTTTAGCGTGTAGTTTTTCTAAGGTTGATATACCTATGTGTCCTAAACGTCTATGCCAAAGATTGGGATCAGATTCATGTGAAACAAGACATTTTGTGTTACTACTTAGCATATCATCCATGTTAAGCACATATATGTTTCCTTCACGTTTTCCTTTTAACACAACTTGATTGTTTTTATCCATTATCTTACAAGAGGTGGAGGAGAAGAGAACATTCAAGTTGTTGTCACATAGTTGAGAAACACTTAAAAGCTCAAAGGTTAAGTTACTTACAAGTAGGACGTTTTTGATCTCAAACTTGTTTGGATCACCAACCTTGCCTTTGCCAATTATTTGGCCTTGGTTGTTGTCTCCAAAGGTAACTTTGCCACCTTTTGCAACGTTCTTAAGTGTGCTAAACAAATTTTTGTTGCCCGTCATATGTCTTGAGCAACCACTATCAACTATCCAATTGGTTTTGTTCTTTTCATCTTCTTTGTTGTTATAACCAGCAACTTGTCTTTCTTTGATGTTATGTACCTACAAATGTAAATAACAACTTAGGTACCCTTTGATTTTGGGTCCTTTCAAGGTTAGACAAGTTAAGTTCATGTTAGTGTACCTTTAGGTACCCAAACTTGAACAACCTTTCTTGGTTTTGAAATGTTATAATCATGTTGAACAAATAGTGGATTTTGATACATAGAATATGATTGAAAAGGGGCTGCACGTTTATGACTAGTTGGATAAGCATGATAAGTTCTATATGCATTTGAATGTTGCCATGTATATGAGTTATATCTTGGCCGTGTATAAGCATTGAATTTAGGCCGTGTATAAGCAAGATGTTGTGTGTGTCTAGGCCGTGTGTTGTAAACTGATTTAGTCCGAGAGTATGTCATGTTCTTCACATAAGCATGTTGTTGCATATAAGGCATAACTTGAGCAGATTGCATACTACTTTGTTTAGGCATTTTTGTATACATGTAAGCATGGTTTCTAGGTGTATTTATCTTCCTATATGTTGATGCATTTTGCAATCTTTGTGATGAAGGTGGTGTGGACAGAATAGGTTCATTTCTAAATGCATTTGGTCTATATTTCATGTTGTTTGAAGATGATACAAATGTTGTTTCCTTAGGTGTGTATTCAGCTTCTTTAACATATCCAAGACCTTGTTTGTCATTTCCATGCTTTTGAGATGCAATAAGAGTGTCTAACATGTTGGAACCATTCTTAAATTGTTCAAAAGATTTGTTCAAGTCTAGGTTGCATGCTTTTAATGATTCAAATTCAGTTTGTATTTCATGTAATTTAGACTTTAAGACGTTGTAATCAACACATTGCACACATTGCACATTTTCATGTTTGTTCTTAAGTTCCTTAATCTGATTTTGCATTGAACTAATAGTGTTAGATGATTCAAGTTGAAGAACTTCTAGTTGAGAAGTTAGATTCAAGTTAGACGTCTCCAACTTGTTCTTCTCCTCAACTATTCTTTTCTTCTCCTTGGATAGTTTCTTATATCTAACATGCAACTTTTCTAATTCATCCAACAATTCATCTTGAGTAAAATCACATTCAGAGTCAGAATCGAATGTTACCTCATTAGTAGACTTTGAAGCCAAACATGTTTGTGCAACTTCAGGTTCCTCCTCGGATTCGGATGAAGATGTGTCATCCCAAGTGCTTGAACTTACCTTGAGAGCTTTCTTCCTCCTTTGCATAGGTTCTACTCTAGTTTTTGTCCTTGTCTTTTCATCCATGTCACGGTTTTTGTTCTTGTTTGGACAATCATATGAGATGTGTCCTTGTTTGCCACATTCATAACACTTAAGTTCTTTATCATACCATTTACCATCTTGTTTGTTAGATTTCACATTGATAGGGGCAGCTGATTTTGCTTGTCTTTTAGTTGGTCTTTTCTTGAAAAACTTCCTTAAACGCCTAGCTAACAACATTATGTCTTCTTCATCACTTTCATCATCACTTTCATACTCGGCTTGATTAGATGATTCGGGTTCATTTGTTACAAATGCAAGTGATTTAGACTTGTTACTAGTTTCAGCCTTTCTTATATTCAACTTGTTTTCATAAACTTTTAAAGAACCTATCAATTCATCAAGTTTTATTTGAGAAAGATCTTTGCTTTCTTCAATGGCACTAACTTTGGCATCCCATTCAATTGGCAAACTTCTCAAAACTTTTTGCACTTTTTCTTTCATCAAAAACGTTTTACCAAGGGATTCAAGTGAGTTGTATAAGTTTGTAAGCCTTAAATCCATATCAACAATTGATTCATTAGGCAGTAAATGAAATGTTTCAAGTGTAGTCATTAACATGTTAATCTTTGATTCCTTTACTTGATTAGTTCCTTCATGCTTCATTTCAAGACATTTCCACATATCCTTTGCACTTAAACATGAAGAGACATAGGCAGATTCACTCCTACTTAAACCATTCAACAATAATTGCATTGCTTTAGCATTAAGACTCATTTTCTTTTTATCTTCATCACTCCAATCTTTTCTATATTTCTCAACTTCTTGTGATAAGCCATCAATTATAACATGCTTAGTAGGCACATAAGGTCCATCTTCAATGATAGACCACAAGTCTATATCAATAGCCATTAAGAACAATTTCATCCTAAGTTTCCAATGACTAAAATTTTCTCCATCAAAAAGAGGTGGTCTTTGTGTGGACATGCCTTCTAATTCTATTTTTATGTGTGACTTAGACATGCTTCTTAGTGTGTGAGAAAACGTTTTAAAACACTTATAAGAAGGAAAGAAAGTGTCACCTTGTTGTAGATACCAAATATGAAGAATATAAGACAACCAGAAAATTTCCAGCAACTTTGCAACTTGGAGTGTAAACTGTTTTCAGCTCAAATAAGAATATGGTGCTCAACCAGGCTCTGATACCAATTGTTGGACCTGTATAGCACCACTAGAGGGGGGGGTGAATAGTGGGTTAGCGGAAATTACACTACAATTACCTTCAAAAACTTGTTTGAAGACCCCTTTGCCTCTTTAGCCTCAGATTCTGAAAATTCCAGAAACAGTTCACTACTTTGAACGTTTTGGTTGAACCACTTATACACCTGTGCAAGCTCTCAAACTTGGCAGAGATCAAATTTAGAATGTTTATGGTATGTCATAAAAATTTCAGACAATTCTAAACAAGTTAGCACGTTCAAATAAGCAAGATAAGAAAAGTGTGCAATTCTGGCAGTTTCAGGCAGAATGTTAGCTTAACTTCAAACAGCAATATCTCAAAATCTACCCGTGCTATTTTGATGAATCTTATGTCAAATTAAACCTCAAGATGTCTAGTTTAATTTGATATAAGGCTCACTCCAAGATTCGAAGGATAGCCTATTCAAATTGCACAAGTTTGCACACTGGTCAGAATTGTTCACAGAATGTAGCAACAATTTTGTGAAGATGATTTGAATATGCTAAACACCTTAGAATTTAGTGATTCTTGCGGCTAATGAAAGCTAACACATTGAAGTATAATATATCCAAAATTCATGCAATTCTAAGACTGTTTGCTCGTTCAATTATGCGTGCCAAGTTAGTGTAATTCTCAGGCAGAAAACAGTAAGTGCAGGAAATAAGTAAAGAACACAAGGAATTATCCTGGTTCGGTCAATGTGACCTACTCCAGTCCCAAGAGACACCTTCTCTTGGATTTCACTAAACACCAAACACCAAAGTCACCTTACAAAGCCAAAGGAAGAAGCTTTTCACCAACTTCTTCAAGAGGCTGCACCAAAACTGAAAATCAGCACTAGTATGTTTCACCTTTGCACCTTTGCACCTTTTGCTCACCTCTAAGGAGTAAGCTTTATACACCAGCTTCTCCCTTACAATATGTCGTTTAAAAGGTGTTGAAATGACAAGAAATGAAGAACTACACAATCATAAAGCTTGCTACAAATGTGTTCTTCAATAGAGAAGAGAAGAAGAAAAGAATGGAGACAAAGAGCTAATTGTCTTGCTTGCTTTCTTTGTTGCTTTCGTTGGTGTGCTTTTCCTCTTCATCTTTGGAGCTATTTATAGCCAAGAGGACAGCCTAAAGGCTCCTCAAAGTAGCCGTTTGGAATGGATGAGAATGGGAGAAAATTCAGCACCTTTTTAGCTACCAAAATTCATCATTTGACTTTCAAGATAAATCTGAATTTTTGAATGCTTTGAAATAGTCTTCCAACCTGAACTTTTATCCCATTATAGCCGTTGGAATGAGATAGACAATGGCTCCATTTGAATGTTTAAAAGACAGCTCCAATCAGCAATATCCATGTGTAAATAACTTGCCATGTATGCGTGTGTTTTGAACAGAATTTTTTCTCCTCATTTTGAATAATAAATGACGTTGGAAAGCCCTTGAAGATAGGCATTGAAGAATAGTTCAAATATAGTTAGAAATCAGCCAAGTTTGTTTGAGAATAAGTCTTCACCATTTGAATCATATATAGCCGTTTGCTATCTTCCTTGGTTGAGAGATTTTTGCTCCAACTTTGAATACATATAGCCGTTTGTATTGAGAGATCTTTGCTCCACATTTTAACCAAAATAGCCGTTTGAATCAGCTCCAAAATATAGAAGAATAATCACTTAAAATCAGCACCAAAATAGGATGTAATTCAACTTGCCTTGTCTTGTTCAAAATCTGAAAATTTGAACATGATATATGCGCCAACATCCGTGTGTAAACATATAATATATAGTCATTTATGTCTTCAACATGTAGCATAGAAAACCATATGAAGAATACCAAGAATTCCAAGAAAACCATAGATGTGATAACCATAACATAAGAATTCCAATTGAGATACCATGCTGCCCGTTTCCATAAAAATAGGGCACGTACCATATGTGACATAAACACATATAAACATCATATAAGCAATATATAACATGTTGGAAGATCCATTGGCAAGTGAAAAGACCAGAATACCCCTCAGCACAAAAATAGGAATTTTGTCCTAGGATGAACCTAGACATGGTGCTGCTCCAGATTCATTTTTGCCATGATGTGACATGACTTATAAATGTGTCATATGATCATATAAATCAGTTGGAAGAAGACCAAATAAGAATGAGAAGTCCAAATGGTGAAATTACCAAAATAGCCCTTATATAGGTCAATAAGCTTCCCACCGGGTCAATTCAGTTTTAACCCGTGCCAAGCATGCCTTTCCTCAGCCAATTAGATTCTAAATTGAATAAGGATCATGTGGGCTTTTGAATGACTCAATTTGGAGTTCATTTGCTCAAGATATGAACCAAAACCTGCAATAGGATACTAAACCGAGCAATTTGCCTTATATTGTAAGTCATGTGACTTCAAGGCTTGGTTAGATCATATAATTAACATGTATTGGCATATATATCATCTAAGATCAGTTTGAACATGTCTTGATTTAGACATGTGATTGAATTGGCCAAGTTCAATCTCATGATCTTAATCAAACTTGTTCAATCTTGATTCATTCAATCAATTTCACATTTAGCTCATAAATTCTAGCTCATAAATTCAATCTCATGCACACATATACTTTAAACGTTATACACACATACATGCTCACATATACATTTTGCAATATATCACAACAATCTACATGCTCACATATGCATTTTGCAATCATTCAAACATGATATATCACAACACCCTCTTAAGTCAATTTTCCCTTAAATCATGCTTTTCTCCCCCCTTTATTTTGTAAATCACATAAAAACGCAATTAGAAGAAAAAGCAATAAATAGTAATTTATAGTATATCAATCCAAGAAGAATCATTCAAAGCACCATGCACATTCTTTTGTTCTACTTCAGAAATCATAGCACGAATTTATTAATTTCATCTTGATATATTCTTCTACGTGGTCGTACACCTTAAGATATGTCGCCTATTCTGAGGCGGTGTGAGTGATCTGTATGCCATCTTGGTTGATTATTTTCTAAGTTTTCATGTGAATCTTAGTGTTCATGCATTTCTAGTGTGTCATGCTCATTATGTATGCTATTTTCTCCTATGTCATAAATTTACATTTGGTTCATTTGACGTAAAACACTTTACTTTTGAATCTAGCATATCATCCATAGATAATGTAAAAATATTTCCTTCTCTATTTCCTCTTAACACTATTTCTCCATTTTTATTAACAATATTGCAGATGAGTGAAGAAAAATTCGCATCCAAGCCACTATAAATTTTTTTTTGAAATACTAAGCAAGTTATAGGATAAGTTTCTTACCAAGAATTCATTGGAAATCTAAGAGTACTTGGATTTTCGATTGTTGCCTTTCAAATTATTTTACCTTCGTTGTCAACTCCAGAGGTTTAGGATCCTCCTTTTGTAACCTTCTTTAATTTTGAAAAAAGGTTGGAACACCTATCATGTATCTAGAACAGCCATTGTAAATAAACCACTTTTTTGCTACATCTTTTATTTTGTATGATCCCTGCAAAGTGTAACAATTATATAGGTACCCTTTATTTTGGATCTTTAAGGGTTAATGATTCAAACCTTTGCAAGAGTACCTTTAAGTACCAAAACTTAGGTGACCTTTCTTGGTCTTACAAAAGATGAGAAAAAAGATGAACTAGGAATATAGAACATGTCCTGATCACTTCTATTTGTCCTGTAATGGCCGAACCAAACATTGTAGAAATAAGATGAATTTTGACTTTGATGTGCATTTCGGTTTGCATGCAAGGTGCGTGATTTTGATGCATTAATATGATATGAATGTCGTGTATACACATCAATGGCTTTCATTCATACTTGTATGGCACATGATTATACTTTCCATGTAATGAAAAAGAGATACTGAGATACAGTAGGTAACTCGCTAGTTTGTGTAGTTGCCTTCTTAGGCTTTACATTCGTTTTAAATACATGTGGTTGCCTAGATGAAGATGAAATTTTTTTTGTAGATTTGCATTGTACTCAATTATCTCCATTGTACCCTAATCCAGTTTTGTCAGATTCATGCTTTTGCGAAAAAAATGAGACGATCTAACATACAAGTTCCTGTATCGAATTGTTTTACCGTCTTTTCTAGGTCTGTGTTTCTTGATCTCAAATCTGAGATCTCGGCTTTCATTACAATATTTTCAGATGTCAAAGATTCAATTTCAGATCTCAATGAGTTAATCGTACTAGACGGCTCCTCTTTTGAATCGTTTAATTGAGATACAAGATTTGTGTTAGAAGATTCTAACAATTTCTTGTCTTCAATTAAGCATTTCTTTTCTTTTGTAAGAGTCTTAGTAAATATATGTAACTCAAGATATTGACCAAACAAATCATTATAAGAAGGTTCATAATCAGAATCATAATACCTCACTGGATACTTGGGATGCAAGCATACTTGAGCCGTTTCCTCTTCAGCTTCTTCACTTTCAGAATCAGATGAATCACTCCATGTAGGTGCTTTGAGGGCTTTTCTTGTACTCCTTTGCTCTGGTTCTGAGACAGGTCTAGTTTTTGTCCATTCCTTTCACTGTTTTTTGTATAGTTTTGTTTGAGTCCTTGTTCGGGCAGTCATAAGAGATGTGTCCAAGTCTTCCACAATCATAACAGATTATTTATCATTATCTTATTCCTATGATTCTTAGATGAAGTAGGCTTAGGTTTATTTTAAAAGACTTTCTCATGAGCTTTCTTAATCTTTAGCCAACACGATTAGATCTTTATTATCAGAATCCATGTCACTATCATCTGCACGATCAGAAGAGGTAAAGACATATTCATTTGATTTAAAAGCTATGGTCTTACCTTTTTAGAAGTTGATTCAGATTTTCTTAGAGTGAGTTTGTTTTCATATACCTTTAAATATCCGATCCATTCTTCCATTTTTATTGACTTTGTTTCATTACTTTCTTCAATTCCGGTCACTTTATGGTCCCATTTGGATGGGAGGCTTCTCATGACTTTCTGTACTTCTTACTGTGAAGAGTAAACCTTTCCAAGAGACTCAAGAGAATTATAGATGTTAGTCAATCTCAAATACATATCAACAATTGATTCATTTGGCAATAATTTAAAAGATTCAAGAGTAGACATAAGGATATTGATCTTGGACTCTTTAACTTGACTAAATCCTTCATGCTTCATTTCTAGACACCTCCACATCTCTAGAGGACTAGAACAGTTAGAGACATAACTAGATTCACTTTTTCTCTAACCATTTAAGAGAAGTTGTATGGCTTTAGCATTCCTGCTCAACTTCTTTTTATCACCACTAATATATTCTTGTTTAGGTTTTATAACTTCTAAAGTAACACCATCAACAGTGGATATTTTAGATGGAACAAAAGGAACATCTTCTATTATAGACGATAAATCTAAATCAATAGCCATTAAAAAAAGTTTCATTCGAAGTTTCCATTGAATAAACGACTCATCATAAAAAAAGGGGAGGCCTTTGGCTTGACATACCTTCTTGCTCATTTTTGTGGCTAGTGAACCTTGTTCTGATACCACTTGTGAGACCTGCATAGCACCACTAGAAGGGGGATTGAATAGTGAACATAAAAAATAGGCTTTTAAAAATGCTTAATGACCAATACTCACTTATAAAAATAGATTCTGTTTTCAAACCCTGTTTTTGATTAATTGAATGACTAGGTTATGGACCTCCAAAATTCAAGAAATTTTATGACACTATACTTTAAGATGTTATCTATATATCATAGAAATTTCAGTTCAAAATTCAAAGTCTAAATCCCTGAAGAAGTGTTTTTGATTGAACTCTGCCAACATGTGAAAAACTTTCCTTTATAATGAAAAATTAAATCCTACTTAATGACAATTTCAAATGATCTAAAATATTGATGAGATGTCCCTTAAGATGTATAGTTTAATGGGCGGAAACAGTTTTGTAAAATTCTGTTGCCAAGTATATGAAGCACGTTGATGTTCTCAACCTTTGCCGATCTGAAAATCAGATTGCACTAGTCTCAGAACTTTGAACGTTTGGATGACTTATACTTATCCAAATTCCTTGAAACTTGTCTTAAATTAAACTTAAGACCTTTATATGTATCTCTGTAAAATTTGATGATTTTTAAAAATCATTTGCTATTTTCTTAGTTTTATTGAAAATGTTGCAAAAACAGAGCTGAAAGCGTCGATATAATTTCCCAGTCGTAATGTGATGAGGCTGAGGAGCAGCCCCCTAATGAGGAGCTTGCACAAGGTGCCCTTAACCATAAGGGGCCTTTGACAAGGAGCCAAACCAAGAGGACTAATGGTCTTCAACTTGGTTTTGATGTTGGCTCCTTTCTAACCCAACATGTGCAAGATGAACCAATGGATGTTCCTCCTAAATGGGTGCTCATTGTTGAGCTTAAGAACTGATTATCCAATGATTTTCAGTCCGCTTGTTGGTGCCGTTTCTGTGGCCTTTAGTTGTCTTTTCGTTTGCTTCTTTTAAAGTTTGTTTAGAATACTTATGTTTGGTGTATGAGTGTGATTTGTAGGTGTTACAGGTCTTGGATCAAACGCCTTGAGCTTTGGAAAGGAAGGCTTCTCAGATTTGGACCAAGCTTGTCCATACAAGGCTGTTTTGTGATTTTGGGCTTTCAAGTGAGATTGGGCGTGCATGGGACCAGCTGGACCTTGAAGTAGACTTAATTTAGAGCATCTTTAATGTTTTGGGTTTTGTCAAAATCTGTCCACAAAAATAGTTACAAGAGTTGCAAGGAAGAAGTCCAAAACAAGCCCAAGTGTGCAACTTAGGGTTTTCGGTTTTCTTGAAGAGAGTGGCAGCCGCCTAGCATGATCAAATGCAATCAAGAGACCTTCTATAATGTCATAAATCAGATTGGGATGATTGGAATGAATTATGGAGTCATAATTGAAGATTTGGAGCAATTAAGGAGATAATTCAAGTTAGAGAAAGTTACCAAAATTAGATCTTGTGACAAAAGGAAGGCTGAATGGCGTGTGAGGGCAAATGGATGCACAAGACAAGTTCTAGAAGGATGATTAATAATGCAATAATTGGTGATTGAGACAATAATTGTGGATTTGCCAAGAGAAAGAAGCTTACCTAAAATAACAAATTCAGAATTTTGCATCTCAAGGAAAGAAGTGGCGCCAACATGGAAGTTCCAAGATGCCCTAGCCGTTTTGTGGGAGTGGCCAAGAAGACTTGTAATCAAATATATTGATCACTTAGCATTTCTTTGGAAGGTTAGACTATTTTCATCTTTGAACTACAAACCCTAGCGTTTTGTATTGTCTTTTGTTCTTGAGTTTTCTTGAATAAAAGTTTGTGTTTTTCCTTTGGTTTACACATATCTAAATCAAGGCTAGACCCAATTAAGGATTGTGTGTTCCTTGTTGGTGATCCTCAATCCAAGGATTAGGAGTGACTGGTTGGATTGGACGGATTGAAACACATATAACCAAACGAATTTGGAGACTTGAAAGGAAGGTGGTTGCTTGGCACCATTGTCCATCACATTCAAGGCTTGAGGGACGTTTGGAGAGTGAAGAAAGATCGGGACAACATCAACATACGAACCATATTCGTATCAAGTGGTATCAGAGCTCTCGTTTATCTTCATCTCAAATATCTTTTCTTGTGTCATTTGTGTCATTCTTGTTATTCTCAATCATTCAAAAAAAAAATTGAACTTTTGCTTCATTTCATCAAAACAAAAACAAAGATTGTTCTTTTCTTCAGTCCAACGAAAACCACAAAAAAAGGCTTCACCTTTTGCATCAATATTGATCACCTATCATTAAAGATCTCATCTTTAACACACTTAATCATAGGATCATTGTTCTTTGCATTGAATAGGATTTAACTCCATCTCAAATCAGCCCAAGGCCTAAAAGAAGCTACCTTTGAGTCAAACACCTTGTTGTTATCGAAGCTTTTAATTAAATTTGCTTGTGTGATATTGAATACAAGTTTGTTTGTTTTGGTTGTATTGGTATCCAAGGAAAAATCTGTTTTCTACTACACATCCATACAAACACAAAAAGGCCCATCTTTCAAGCATACACAACTGATTCTCGCAAAAGCAAACAAAGGTTGCATCGAGGCTGCTTTGAACGTCAAAAAAAAACGAAAGGAAAAGAAAACGTGCACAAAAGCAACAAAAAGAAGTGCACAAAGAAAGGAAGAGAAAAGAAGTTCCTTTTGACCGAAAGTTCATTCTTTTGCATCTACTATCCAACCCCAAAAACAACACACATAAAGCCTTCAATTCTCAACCTTGGATACACATTCATACTACCAATCAAAGAGCTTGCATTTGATATTGCATAAGTTGGTTTAATTAAAGATTGCCCAGGACAACCCCTAGCAATTCTTTGGTTCAACCAACTACATCACTTTTGGTTTCTTGTTTCTTTGAATCATAGTTATTAAGTGTGTTTAAAATTGTGCTCTAAACTTCTTGAAGCTGTTTTACCACTTGTTGATCAATTGGTGTTTTTGAAGGCAAAAGAATCTTGCGAGAACAGAAAAACAAAACAGATTGTGGTTAGCCAATTTGGGACTTGCCTTAAGAGGTTCTAGCTCAAGATTGGCCAAGGAAAAACACTTGAACAATTGAGAGAAAACAAGGGAGGACAAAAAGGCCAAACAGATTTTCGTTTTCCTTTTTTTGTTTTCATTAACAACTCACCTTTGTTTCTTGTGTTCGTTTTCTTCTTTTCTTGTTTGTGAAAGCGTTTCAGGTTGCCATGGATGGTTCAAACAGTACCCAAGGAGGAGGAGACAAAGTGGAATTTTCCATGGAAAAGATGGCACAAATGCTTAGTGCTATGCAATCTAGGTTGGATGAGTGGGAAGCAAGGATGACATCCAACACACCTCCTACCCAAGATCAGCCCCCACCTCAAAACCAAGGCCAAACATCCCGTGGAACTGAACCTAAGGGGTCCACAAGCATGGGAGGTAGAGGAGGAGCAAGGGGTAGAGGAGATAGGAGACACGGAATGAGACAACAACCTGTTAGGGAGGAATGGAATGATTTCTATGAAGAGGAAGAGGTTGAGGAGGTGTACCCAAGGCCTCAAGGCCGAATGCAACCTAGGAGACATGTGCCTCAAGAGGATGATTATTTGAAAACCAAAATAAACATTCCACCCTTTTATGGCCAAAGTGACCCTGAAGCCTACATTGAGTGGGAAAGAAAAGTTGACATGATCTTTTCCTATACCAACTATACTGAGTTGCAAAAAGTGAGATATGCAAGTATAGAGTTCTTGGATTATGCCTTGATTTGGTGGGACCAAACCCAAAGTATACGAAGAAGGACTAGACAACCAACAATTGGAACTTGGGATGAGATGAAATATGAGATGAGAAAGAAATTCATTTCAGAATCTTACGAGAGATCCATGTTCCAAAAGTTGCAATGCCTAACTCAAGGAAATAAAAGTGTGGATGAATACTTTAAGGAGTTAGAGAGTTTGTTGATCAAAACTGATACTGAAGAAACTGAGGAGGCAACCATGGCTCGGTTTTTGGGAGGTCTTAATAAGGAGATTGGGTTTCAACTTGAACTCACTACCTATGTTGATCTAAATTCCATGGTTCACAAAGCTGAGAAAATTGAGCGGCAGTTAAAGGTACGTTCTTCTACTAGTGGATTTGGTTTTAGAACTAATGCTTCTTCTTTTTCTAAAGTGCAGCCTAGGTCTAATGGCAATGGAGGAACATGGCCAAGTTCAAACACCCTTGACCAAAACAGCCCTAACACTCCAAATAAACCACACTTCACTCAAAGGACCAATGGTGCAAATCTAGGTCAAAACGACAAAGGCAAAGGCAAGGCAACCGCAAACCCTCCAAGGACAAGGGAGATTGAGTGTTTTAAATGTAGAGGAAGAGGGCACTATGCAAGGGACTGCCCTAATGCCAAGAAAGTGTTGTACCTTGAGGAAACAAATGAATTCTATTCAGAAGAGGAGGAAGAAGAAGCCACAAAGGAAGAATACCAAGAGGACTCCGCTGAGGAGATAAAGAGTGATGAAGAGGGTGCTTATAAGGACTTTCTTGTGGTAAGAAAAGCCTTAAGTGCACACATGAAGGAGGAAGAAGAAAACTTGCAAAGGGAGAACATTTTCCACATCCATTGTTTGGTAAAAGGCAAAACTTGCACTTTAATTATTGATAGTGGTTCTTGTGCTAATGTTGCAAGTATTGAACTTGTTAGAAAGTTAGATTTACCTATGATTGATCATTCCCATCCCTATAGGTTATCTTGGCTAAATGATTGTGGTGAAATTCATGTGTCTAAACAAGTTCTGATTTCTTTATCTATTGGCGGCTACAAAGATGAAATTTTGTGTGATGTAGCTCCTATGCATGCTAGTCATATTTTGTTAGGTAGACCTTGGCAATTTGACAAGCATGTTATTTATGATGGTAGATTGAACATGTATGCTTTTACTTTTAATGGCAAAAAGTTTAAGTTACATGCATTGTCTCCACATAATGCTAAGAGGATGAAGAAGAACCATTCAGATCCTAAGGAAAGGGAGGCTGAAAAAAGGTTCTTAGAGGTTCTAAAAAAGGAGAGAAGAAGTCTTTTGGAGGCCACGAACTCCTCGGCCAAGGGTACACAACCCACGGCCCAAATCAGTCCACCTTCACCCACGGTTCAAACACTTTCACAAGCATCCACCCCACAAATTTCACATCCACCTAAGAAGCATGCTTTCTTTGCAAAATCTCGTGAAGTTGCACATGCATTGTATGATAATAAAACTGTTTTGGTGATGCTTTACAAAGATAGTGTTGAATGCTTGTTTTCTAAGAATGACTTACCATCTACCTTGCCTAGTGGTGTTGTTTCTTTGTTAGAAGAATTTGCAGATTTGTTTCCCGAGGAGGAACCACACGGGTTGCCACCTTTAAGAGGGATTGAGCACCACATTGACTTTATTCCAGGGGCTGTCCTACCTAATAGGCCAGCTTATAGGGCCAATCCGGAGGAAACAAAGGAAATACAAAGGCAAGTGGAGGATCTCTTAGCCAAAGAGAAGGTAAGGGAAAGTATGAGCCCAAGTGCAGTGCCAGTCATCCTTGTTCCAAAAAAAGATGGCACTTGGAGGATGTGTACAGATTGTAGGGCCATCAACAAAATCACTGTAAAGTATAGGTATCCCATTCCTAGACTTGATGATATGCTTGATATGTTGCATGGTTCACGATGGTATACGAAAATTGATTTGAAAAGTGGTTATTTTCAAGTGAGGATAAGAGAGGGTGATGAATGGAAAACAGCTTTTAAAACTAAATTTGGATTGTATGAATGGTTAGTTATGCCTTTTGGGTTAACTAATGCACCTAGTACATTCATGAGGTTAATGAATGAAGTTTTGAGAGCTTTTATTGGGAAGTTTGTTGTGGTTTATTTTGATGACATCTTTATCTATTCTAAGACCTTAGAAGAGCATTTAGATCACATAAGGGCTGTTTTTGAAAAGCTAAGAAAAGAAAAACTTTATGCTAACTTTAAGAAATGTTCTTTTTGTTTGGACAAAGTTGTTTTTCTTGGTTTTGTAATCAGTTCTGCAGGGATTGAAATGGATCAAGACAAGGTGAAATCCATCCTTGAATGGCCTACACCAAAGAGTGTGGGAGAAGTGAGGAGCTTTCATGGTTTGGCAGGTTTTTATAGGCGGTTTGTCAAAGACTTTTCAACCGTAGCCGCACCATTGAATGAGATAGTCAAGAAAGAGGTTGGATTCCATTGGGGGGAAGCCCAACAAAGGGCGTTTGATGAGCTTAAAAGACGTCTCACTACAGCACCTATCTTGAAGTTGCCAAACTTTGATGATACATTTGAGATAGAGTGTGATGCAAGTGGCGTGGGAATTGGAGCTGTTCTAGCCCAAGGTAAGCATCCTATTGCTTATTTTAGTGAAAAGTTGAAAGGTGCTGCATTGAACTATCCTACTTATGATAAGGAGTTGTATGCTTTAGTAAGGTCCTTACAAACTTGGCAACACTACTTGCAACCCAAAGAGTTTGTTATTCATACTGATCATGAAAGTTTGAAGTATCTTAAGAGTCAAGGAAAACTGAATAAGAGGCATGCAAAGTGGGTTGAGTTTATTGAGCAATTTCCTTATGTCATTAAGTATAAGCAAGGAAAAGATAACATAGTTGCTGATGCTTTGTCTAGAAGGTATACTTTGATTACTAAGTTGTCTTCACACTTGCTTGGCTTTGAATTTGTTAAGGAATTGTATAAGGATGATTTTGATTTTGCTTCCATTTATGATGCATGTGTTGATTCTCCTTTTGGTAAATTTTATTTGCATGATGTCTATTTGTTTAAGGAGAAACGATTATGCATTCCTAAGGGATCAATGCGAGAATTGTTGGTTAAGGAAGCACATGGGGGCGGTTTAATGGGGCACTTTGGAGTTTTTAAAACTTTAGAAACTTTAAAGGAACATTTCTTTTGGCCTCACATGACATCAGATGTTGCGAAGGCTTGTAGTAGTTGCATCACTTGTAGGCAAGCTAAGTCCAAAACACAACCTCATAGTTTGTACACACCCTTGGACGTACCTAGTGCACCTTGGGAGGACATTTCTATGGACTTTGTTCTTGGCTTACCTAGATCAAAAGGTGGTAGAGATAGTGTCTTTGTTGTGGTAGACAGATTCTCTAAGATGGCACACTTTATTGCTTGTCACAAAGTAGATGATGCTTCCTACATTGCAAATCTATTCTTTAAAGAAATTGTTCGGTTGCATGGCATGCCTAAAACAATTGTTAGTGATAGGGACAGTAAATTCTTGAGTCATTTTTGGCGTGTGCTTTGGAGCAAGTTGGGAACTAAGCTTTTGTTTTCTACTACTGCACATCCACAAACAGATGGCCAAACTGAAGTGGTAAATCGGACCTTGTCACAAATGTTGCGTGCCTTAATCCAAAGCAATCTGAAAAATTGGGAAGAATGTTTACCACATATTGAGTTTGCTTACAATAGGGCTGTTCATAGTGGGTCTTTGTATTCCCCTTTTGAAGTTGTCTATGGTTTTCTACCCCACTCCCCACTTGATTTGTTGCCTATTCCAATTGATGAGCGTACTAGCATGGATGGTAAACAACGAGCTGAAATGATCAAAAAATTGCATGAAAAGGTTAAACTCCAACTTGAAAGAAAGAATAGACAGTATGCCAAACAAGCTAACAAGCATAGAAAAGATGTTGTGTTTTATCCTGGAGATCTTGTTTGGTTGCATTTAAGGAAGGAACGGTTTCCTAAGGAGAGGAAGTCCAAGCTTATGCCTAGAGGAGATGGACCTTTTAAGGTCATTCAAAAGGTTGGTCCAAATGCTTACGTGCTTGATCTTCCTCCAGACAGGTATGGTTCAGTTTCCAACACCTTCAATGTAAGTGATCTTTCCCCTTTTGAACATTTTTATCTTGATGATTCGAGGACGAATCCTTTTGAGGAGGGGGGGATTGATGAGGCTGAGGAGCAGCCCCCTAATGAGGAGCTTGCACAAGGTGCCCTTAACCATAAGGGGCCTTTGACAAGGAGCCAAACCAAGAGGACTAATGGTCTTCAACTTGGTTTTGATGTTGGCTCCTTTCTAACCCAACATGTGCAAGATGAACCAATGGATGTTCCTCCTAAATGGGTGCTCATTGTTGAGCTTAAGAACTGATTATCCAATGATTTTCAGTCCGCTTGTTGGTGCCGTTTCTGTGGCCTTTAGTTGTCTTTTCGTTTGCTTCTTTTAAAGTTTGTTTAGAATACTTATGTTTGGTGTATGAGTGTGATTTGTAGGTGTTACAGGTCTTGGATCAAACGCCTTGAGCTTTGGAAAGGAAGGCTTCTCAGATTTGGACCAAGCTTTTCCATACAAGGCTGTTTTGTGATTTTGGGCTTTCAAGTGAGATTGGGCGTGCATGGGACCAGCTGGACCTTGAAGTAGACTTAATTTAGAGCATCTTTCATGTTTTGGGTTTTGTCAAAATCAGTCCACAAAAATAGTTACAAGAGTTGCAAGGAAGAAGTCCAAAACAAGCCCAAGTGTGCAACTTAGGGTTTTCGGTTTTCTTGAAGAGAGTGGCAGCCGCCTAGCATGATCAAATGCAATCAAGAGACCTTCTATAATGTCATAAATCAGATTGGGATGATTGGAATGAATTATGGAGTCATAATTGAAGATTTGGAGCAATTAAGGAGATAATTCAAGTAAGAGAAAGTTACCAAAATTAGATCTTGTGACAAAAGGAAGGCTGAATGGCGTGTGAGGGCAAATGGATGCACAAGACAAGTTCTAGAAGGATGATTAATAATGCAATAATTGGTGATTGAGACAATAATTGTGGATTTGCCAAGAGAAAGAAGCTTACCTAAAATAACAAATTCAGAATTTTGCATCTCAAGGAAAGAAGTGGCGCCAACATGGAAGTTCCAAGATGCCCTAGCCGTTTTGTGGGAGTGGCCAAGAAGACTTGTAATCAAATATATTGATCACTTAGCATTTCTTTGGATGGTTAGACTATTTTCATCTTTGAACTACAAACCCTAGCGTTTTGTATTGTCTTTTGTTCTTGAGTTTTCTTGAATAAAAGTTTGTGTTTTTCCTTTGGTTTACACATATCTAAATCAAGGCTAGACCCAATTAAGGATTGTGTGTTCCTTGTTGGTGATCCTCAATCCAAGGATTAGGAGTGACTGGTTGGATTGGACGGATTGAAACACATATAACCAAACGAATTTGGAGACTTGAAAGGAAGGTGGTTGCTTGGCACCATTGTCCATCACATTCAAGGCTTGAGGGACGTTTGGAGAGTGAAGAAAGATCGGGACAACATCAACATACGAACCATATTCGTATCATAATGATGTGGTGATTTTCAATTTACAAACTTTTGAAGTGTCGATATATTTTTGAAAGTGTGACGACATGGAATATATGACTTGGAATAGCTTGGATATGTATATAATCAAAAGATGATGTGTATATGTTTGCTTGACGTTGATGTACGTAAATGACGTGTCGATGAAATGTCGGGATGGAAGAATATAACTTGTCGACTTGATATAAGATATATATATATATATATATATATATATATATATATATATATATATATATACACCATGTGTGTATCCATGCGGTGCGGCGAAGAACTTTCCATGTTGAGGTTTGCTGGAGAATAGGCATTTTCAAATATCTCCTTCAACACTTCATTTAATGAACTAGTTTAGTTCATCTCCTTAAGCACTTCATTTAATGAACTACTTTAGTCCATTTAACATGGCACCTGAAAATACTGTAATCACAACAAATGTTTGCTATATGATTTAAGCCTTAGCACTTCATGGCGCGTTAGTACAACAATGATATACAAACATATAAAACATATTTATCGTGTACACATGTCATGTAACATCTAAATCATGCATTTTGAAATCACGTAACATTTAAATCATGTATTTTGAAATCATTCAGACCCCATTTTTCAACAAAGCATCCTGTCTCTGCTCCTGAAGATGCTGCTCCTAGCCTGGGTAATGCATATGTCCATGGTCCTAAGCTGGACATTGCGATTCCCCAACCTGGATTTGTTTAACTAATGGAAGGCAGCCTGACTCAGTCTAGACAAGACCCTCAGGCTGGGCCTTCTGAGACAAAGACAAGACCTCCCTACATAGCAGCAAGGTAAGGTCTACATCGATCACTATGTAGACAGGCTCAAATATTTCAAGAATTGATGAGCCAAACGAAGGCTAGATAAATGTTCCAAGGACTTTGTCTCCTATTCCAAATTGATTTGAACCTCAGCTATGGCAAAGGACATCACAATGACACCCCTTGAACTGTAACCGTTTGTTCTTGGCTCAATTTATACCAACACCTCTTCCTCTTTGGTATTCCAACACATCTAAAACCTCACTGAGACCCTAAGATGTTGTAAACCAAAAATGAAGTGAATACTAACAAGTTCTAGGCTATGAACTTGGAAGAAAACCGTTAAGTGGTCTTGAACTTCAACTAGAATAAGTTGAGATTTCCTTAAAGGAAGTTTTGATTGAAATGTATATATGAATTGTTGTTTGTACATTCAGGTTCCTATATTACTTATAGCAAACGAAAATTAAAGAGTACAAGTTTTAAAATACAAAGTACAAGACTAAAATGACATGCTTGCTTGGTAACTTGTTTGAGCAACTTTTGGTTCCAAGAATTCTGGTTGCTTGCGTTTCTTCCTTGCTTGATTTCAGCCATAGTTTTGATTGGTTAATACAATGAGCAGCTTGGCATGATTTAGGCTTTGATTGGTTGCAAGTTGGCCTTTGAATTTTCAACCCTTCCTTTGCTTGAGTTTAGGCTTTGAACAATCTCAATTTGATTTGAACCTCAGCTATGGCAAAGAACATCACAATGACACCCCTTGAACTGTAACCGTTTGTTCTTGGCTCAATTTATACCAACACCTCTTCCTCTTTGGTATTCCAACACATCTAAAACCTCATTGAGACCCTAAGATGCTGTAAACCAAAAATGAAGTGAATACTAACAAGTTGTAGGCTATGAACTTGGAAGAAAACCGTTAAGTGGTCTTGAACTTCAACTAGAATAAGTTGAGATTTCCTTAAAGGAAGTTTTGATTGAAATGTATATATGAATTGTTATTTGTACATTCAGGTTCCTATATTACTTACAGCAAACGAAAATTAAAGAGTACAAGTTTTAAAATACAAAGTACAAGACTAAAATGACATGCTTGCTTGGTAACTTGTTTGAGCAACTTTTGGTTCCAAGAATTCAGCTTGCTTGGTTGTCTCCTTGCTTGTTTTTGATTGGTTTGAATTTGCAAGACTTTTTTTCATTGGTTAAAGCTTGGAGCAACTTGTCTTGCTCACTATTTGCGTGGAGGACAAAGCTTGTGTTTGACATGAGTGATTGTCACCTTCTTGCTTGTAAGATCACCTCCTTGTTTGTAAGCTACTTGATTGTCACCTCTTTGCTTGGACAAAAATTCAGATCCTAATTGCATTTCCAAGCTAGGTACGTGTTCCTGAAAGACAAGGCAATAATACAACACAAACTATCCTAAAACAAGGTTAACCAACCAACAATATTAAAAAGAACAACTGAAGATATGTACAACACGTTTTTGATACAACTAGATCATAGCTTGTATCATATAAACCCAATGGACATCATCTTTGCTTGGTTCATCCTCTTCATGCCTATAAAGAAATGATTCAACACAATGTAACAACTTCTTAGCCATACTCCTTGTTATGGGACCTGTGTGGGGCATTGAGGTGTCATCGTCCACAAGGTTAGGCTGTAGCTCATCATTCCCTCCCACTTGAGAAGGATTCGTCCTCGAATCTGAATCAATACTAAACGGAGAAAGGTCAGCAACATTAAAAGTTTTAGAGATAGGACCATACCTTTCTTCAGGAAGATCGAGAACATAGGCATTATCACCAAGCCGTTTCAACACTTTGAACGGCCCATCGCCTCTTGGCTTCAACTTTGAGTCCCTTTCCTTAGGGAATCTTTCTTTCCTCAAGTGTAACCAAACAAGATCACCAGGCTCAAATATAACAACTTTACGATTCCTATTGGCTCTATTGGCATACACTTTATTCTTAGCTTCAAGTTGTGACTTAACCTTTTCATGTAATTCTTTCACAAGTTTTGCTTTTCGTTCACCATCTAAACTAACACGTTCATGAACAGGTATGGGAACAAGATCAAGCGGGGACAAAGGGTTAAAGCCATAAACAACTTCAAAAGGAGAATGCAATGTTCCACTATGAACAACTCTATTGTATGCAAACTCAATATAAGCTAAGCAGTCTTTCCAATTCTTTAAGTTCTTTTGAATGACAACACGTAACAGTTGAGACAAAGTTCTATTAACAGCTTCAGTTTGACCATCGGTTTGTGGGTCAGCAGTTGTAGAAAATAACAATTTAGTACCAAGTTTACTCTACAAAACACGCCAAAAATGACTTAGAAACTTTGTATCCCTATCACTAACAATTGTACGTGGCATGCCATGCAATCTAACAATTTCCTTAAAGAACAAATCAGCAATATGAATAGCATCATCAACTTTCTTACATGCAATGAAATGTGCCATTTTGGAAAATCTATCAACAACAACAAATATGCTATCTTTACCAGTTTTGGATCGAGGCAATCCCAATACAAAGTCCATAGAAATATCAGTACAAGGTGAGCTTGGAACAGATAAGGGAGTGTATAATCCATGTGGTTGTGTTCTAGATTTTGCTTGTTTGCAAGTAGTAATACATTGGTCACACACCTTATCAACATGTGCTTTCATATGCGGCCAGAAGAAATGCTCTTTAAGTGTTTCCAAAGTTTTTAACGAGCCAAAATGACCCATTAAACCTCCTCCATGAGCCTCTTTTATCAACAACTCTCTTAATGAACACATTGGTACACATAACTTTTGTTCTTTAAACAAATAACCATCATGCAAGTAATATTTAGCAAAAGGTGAATCAATGCATGCTTGATAGATAGAACTAAAGTCATGATCAGAATGATACATCTCTTTGATAGACTCAAAACCAAACATGTTACATGAAAGAGTAGTAATCAAAGTATAGCGACGAGATAATGCATCAGCAACAACATTTTCCTTTCCTTGCTTATACTAGATCACATAAGGGAATTGTTCAATGAATTCAACCCATTTGGCATGTCTTTTGTTCAATTTTCCTTGACCTTTTAGATACTTAAGGCTTTCATGATCAGTATGAATCACAAATTCCTTAGGTTGCAGATAATGTTGCCAAGTTTGTAAAGAACGGACAAGGGCATACAATTCTTTGTCATAGGTTGAATAATTTATGGAAGCTCCTTTCAATTTCTCACTAAAGTAGGCAACAGGTCTGTTACCTTGATGCAATACAGCTCCAATGCCAACTCCACTGGCATCACATTCAACTTCAAACATTTCATCAAAGTTGGGCAATCTCAGGATAGGTGCAGAAGTTAGACGTTTCTTAATTTCTTCAAAGACTTGTTGTTGTGATTCTCCCCATTCAAATCTTACATCTTTCTTGACTAAATCATTCAAGGGTGCAGCTATGGTAGAGAAATCCTTCACAAAACGTCTATAGAAGCTAGCTAATCCATGAAAACTCCTAATATCTACAGCAGACTTAGGGGTTGGCCACTCAGTTATGGATTTAACTTTCTCTTGGTCCATTTCAATTCCTTCAACACTAATCACAAATCCTAAGAATGTAACCTTCTCCAAACAGAAAGAACGCTTCTTGAAATTAGCATACAGCTCTTCTTTCTGTAGGGTGACAAAAACAGCTCGAAGATGGATCAGATGTTCACTTAGGGTTTTGGAGTAGATAAGAATGTCATCAAAGTAGACTACTACAAATTTCCCTATGAATTTCCTTAAGACCTCATTCATTAACCTCATGAAAGTACTAGGGGCGTTGGTTAAACCAAAGGGCATAACTAACCATTCGTACAATCCAAACTTAGTCTTAAAGGCAGTTTTCCATTCATCACCTTCCCTAATTCTCACTTGGAAATAACCTTGTTTAAGATCTACTTTGCTAAAGCACCTAGACCCATACAACATATCCAACATGTCATCCAACCTAGGAATATGGTATCTATACTTCACAGTAATCTTATTGATGGCTCTACAGTCAGTACACATTCTCCAAGTTCCATCTTTCTTAAGGACAATGATAACAGGAACAACACAAGGACTCATACTCTCTTTTACTTTACCTTGGGTCAATAGTTCATCAACTTGCTTTTGGATTTCCTTAGTTTCCTCTGGATTGGCTCTATAGGCAGGTCTGTTTGGCAGAATAGCTCCTGGAACGAAATCTATTTGATGTTCAATGCCTCTTAGAGGTGGTAAACCTGGGGGATCTCCTTCAGGAAACAAGCTAGAAAATTCTTGAAGTAAAGATGCAACTTCACTTGGTAAAGTAGATGGTATTTCAGATGAAGAGAACAGAGTTTCTTTGTAAAGCAAGATATAAACAGTTTTCTTTGAATTGATAGCATGGAATACCTCACTTTGAGATGCAAAGAATGCGCTTTTCTTTAGAGATGGTTCGGCAGAAACTTTGATTTCTTTCGGTTCAATTTTAAGATGTGAACTTTTCAGTTGGTTTTTCTTGATGAAAATCCTTTCCAATTCCTTTTCTTTTGGATCATTATGGCTTTTTAACATTCGTTGTTGATCCTCAAAGACTTTGTGCGGGGGCAAGGCATTTAATTTGAACAGCTTGTTGTTATGCCTAAAGGAATATCTATTTAGGTAACCATCATAAGTAACCTTGTTGTCAAATTGTCACGGTCTACCTAATAAGATATGACTTGATTGCATAGGGGCTACATCACATAACACCTCAGCAAAATACCCACCAATTGATAAAGAAACTAGGACTTGCTTTGTTACTTTAACTTCACCACACTCATTAAGCCACGTAAGTCTATAAGGATGGGGGTGATTCAGTAAAGGTAACTCAAGTTTCCTAACAAGTTCAAAACTTGCCACATTGGTACATGAACCGGAGTCAATGATTAAAGTGCAGACTTTCTTTTTAACCATACAGTGAATGTGGAATATGTTCTCTCTTTGTATATCAGGTTCTTCAGTTTTAATTTGGGCACTTAGAGCTCGACGGACAACTAAGAACTCTTTTGTTTCACACTCATTAGTCTCTTCACTAATCTCTTCTTCTTCCTCACGTGTTTGTTCAATTTCATTGTTTTCCTCACTCTCTTCCAATTCTTTCTCAGAATAATACTCATTAGACTCTTCAATAAACATGATGCGTTTAGGGTTGGGACATTGATTAGCAAAATGACCTTTACCTAAGCATTTAAAACATTGAATATCACGAGTCTTAACATTAGGCGTACCTTCCACCTTGGCTTTGCCTTTATCAGTGATTGGAAACTTTGGACGATTTTGGATGTTCTGGGTTGATTTTCCTTGGAATCCACGGCCTTGACCTTGTTGTGGACGGAAAGGCGTCCTGGGCTGTGTTCTAGGAAAACTCAAAGGATTAGTCCGAAAAGAAGGGTTAGAAGTTTTTACCTTCAATTGTCTTTCCAATTTCTCAGCAATGTGAACCATAGAAGCCAGATCAGAGTAAGGTGTAAGTTCCACCTTGAATGCAATCTCTTTGTTCAAGCCAGCTAGAAATCTAGCCATTGTGGCTTCCTCAGCTTCTTCTATGTTAGCCCTAGTAAGCAGATGTTCTAATTCTTTATAAAATTCATCAACAGATCTATTACCTTGAGAAAGTTGTTGCAATTTCTGGAAAATGCTTCTTTCATAGGAAGGAGATATGAATCTCTTCCTCATCTCTTGTTTCAGCTCGGACCAAGTAACAACAGGGGGCTGTCTTGTTCTTCTCCTGGTGTTTTGCAATTGCTCCCACCAGAGTAAAGCATAATCTACAAATTCAAAAGTTGCATACCGCACTTTTGGCCAATTCAGAATAGTTAGTGCAAGAATACATATGATCTACTTTTGTTTCCCATTGCAGATAAGCTTTAGGATCACTTTTCCCTTGGAAGGAGGGTATTGTCAGTTTAGTAGTAATGAACTCTTCTTCAAGATGTTCATTTCTATCAGGTTGACGTTCATCATACCGTTCTTCCGGATAGTGTTCTTCATTATACTCAGGGAGATAATCAAATCTCTCCTCAAAAGAAATGTTCCTACGACCACCATTACTACCTCGACCTCTACTTCTACCTCTATGTGATGTGACTCTTCTAGGTTGAACATGAGACTCATTACCATAAGAGGTGCCTTCTTGAAAAGGTATACTAAGTTCCTTTTGATCTGAGGTTGGCTTTTCTACGTTGTTTATCCTTTGTTTGTTATCCTCTATGTCACTTCTCATTAAACCAAACTGATTAACAAGGAAAGTGAGTGTTTGCTGTATATTCTCTAGGGTAACAGGGACTGGGGATGGGACAGGAGTAGATAGGGACGGTGATGGTGCATTATCTTTCTGTTGGGGACCCATGATTCAGAAAACAATCTCAAAAGCCAAGTAAAATATTGATAAGATGCAATTACTCTACTTTATGTTGACAATTGTTTATAACAGCAACTTGGACTATTTCTCCCAAGGATTCAAGTAAATCACAGAAGTCAAATTGTTGTTCGGGCTGAATGAAATCTACGGGGTTGTTTTAAGACAATCCCTCAATTTACTTTACAGCATATGCAATTATCAATTGTAGTAAAGTGAAAGTAAAAGACACACAAACAAAGTGCTAGCATGGGTTTGCTTTAGAAACTTTCAATATTTCAAAACTACGACACTTTGGGTCGGTTTGGGCACTTTCTTTCTCTTGAGCTTTGCACGGAAATTTTCCTTTATGCAATGTTTAATTTTGGCTTTTCCTCACTTGGTTTTCTTGTGCAATTCTCTCTTGTCTTGCCTCTTACTTGTTGACAATTATTGGCTTTTCTCTCACGTATTTCTCAATCAAGCTTAATTTTCTTTCTTTGGAGGGGTTTGCTTGATTTTTGTGAGACTACTTCTCACGGCCTACATGAGACATTGCTCACGGCCTTTAATTGCACAAGGTTTGTTGTATTTGGAATTTGAAAGTTCCTCGTACACAACACGGCTAAACACTATGTAGTGAGAATTCAATTCACAATTACAACAAGTTCAAATTGTATATAGTGCAATGTAAGTTCAGAAATGGATCTAAAACAACAATTGGATAGCTCTTTAACAGTGTGGGGCTTAAACAATTCCTAACCTTCAGAATGTATCTAAGTCCAACAAGTTGTTTGAAACAATTGAAATCAACAAAAAGATATAACTATTAGCATTCACCAAGATTTCAAATGAGCTTTAAAGAGCGGCTTAGATCACACGGTTTTGGGCACTTGTTTTTCTGTTTTTGATGCAATTGATCTAACTATCCTTAAGATAGCTAAATGCAACTTAGTTGTTTCTAAATGCAATTTATAAGGCTGATTACTATATCAACTAATGGAAATCAGCTTTGACGCAAACTAGCTAACTTGTTTTGTTTTGTTTTAAGGTGATCTATCCTACTTTGTTTTTGTTTGGTTTTTGTTTGTATGATGCAATCAGATTCTAAACTAAATGATACTAGATGCAAGTGTTTATATCCTACTTATCAAACGTGTAACACTAGAACTAGGCAACACACTTAGTTAACTAAAACTAATTGTTTTGGTTCTTTAGTTTTCGGTTTTCTTGTTTTAAGCTAGACAACCAACTAAACCTTTAAAACTATGGTGTAAACTAGTCTTAACTAAGCTAAATAGGGCAGCAAATAAAACGCCTAAACAGTTTGCACACAACTACTAGAAAACAGAATTTTAACAACTTGATTTCTAAACTATCAACTAATCTATTTTTGTGTTCAAAGTTTTCTGTTTTAAGGAATCACTAAACTAACACTTAAACTTTTAGATTTGGGTCTAATGATCAATATCTAAGCTTGATTGAACCAGAACAATCAGTTCCACACACGGTTTTAATCTAGATTCACAAAGGGATTCTAACAATACTTAAGTCTATTCTATGTTCTTTTTGTGGTGTTTCGGTTTTTGCTACTAAGAACTAAGTTACCAACTATTGTAAACTATCTAATAATCACTTCAAAGCATAAACAAACTATCTAAGCAAACAGAATCTAAACGAAAAAAAACAGTTCAACATACGGTTTTGGGCAGCTTCATGCATATGCAAGTTTAAGCAATGTAAACATGAATAGAAGACTAACCAAATCTCTGATACCAATTGATGAGCCAAACGAAGGCTAGATAAACGTTCCAAGGACTTTGTCTCCTATTCCAAATTGATTTGAACCTCAGCTATGGCAAAGAACATCACAATGACACCCCTTGAACTGTAACCTTTTGTTCTTGGATCAATTTATACCAACACCTCTTCCTCTTTGGTATTCCAACACATCTAAAACCTCATTGAGACCCTAAGATGCTGTAAACCAAAAATGAAGTCAATACTAACAAGTTCTAGGCTATGAACTTGGAAGAAAACCGTTAAGTGGTCTTGAACTTCAACTAGAATAAGTTGAGATTTCCTTAAAGGAAGTTTTGATTGAAATGTATATATGAATTGTTGTTTGTACATTCAGGTTCCTATATTACTTATAGCAAACGAAAATTAAAGAGTACAAGTTTTAAAATACAAAGTACAAGACTAAAATGACATGCTTGCTTGGTAACTTGTTTGAGCAACTTTTGGTTCCAAGAATTCTGGTTGCTTGCGTTTCTTCCTTGCTTGATTTCAGCCATAGTTTTGATTGGTTAATACAATGAGCAGCTTGGCATGATTTAGGCTTTGATTGGTTGCAAGTTGGCCTTTGAATCTTCAACCCTTCCTTTGCGTGAGTTTAGGCTTTGAACAATCTCAATTTGATTGGTTCATTTGTTGTGCAGCTTGCTTGGTTGTCTCCTTGCTTGTTTTTGATTGGTTTGAATTTGCAAGACTTCTTTTCATTGGTTAAAGCTTGGAGCAACTTGTCTTGCTCACTATTTGCGTGGAGGACAAAGCTTGTGTTTGACATGAGTGCTTGTCACCTTCTTGCTTGTAAGATCACCTCCTTCACAAACTATCCTAAAACAAGGTTAACCAACCAACAATATTAAAAAGAACAACTAAAGATATGTACAACACGTTTTTCATACAACTAGATCATAGCTTGTATCATATAAACCCAATGGACATCATCTTTGCTTGGTTCATCCTCTTCATGCCTATAAAGAAATGATTCAACACAATGTAACAACTTCTTAGCCATACTCCTTGTTATGGGACCTGTGTGGGGCATTGAGGTGTCATCGTCCACAAGGTTAGGCTGCAGCTCATCAAGAATGATGGTTTCGCAGAAGTAATGACCGGAACCAAGGACCTTGCTATGAAAAAAGCCTTAAAGTTGGGCATAGCAACGACAGAATAAGGGGCACCACTTTAACTATTTTATGATCATCGGTTTTTGGATATTAGAGGTTGTAACAAGCCTCTGAAACAAAATGATCTGTATATTTTTTGTTAAAATGCACAAAGTATATATTTTGCTTTCTAAGAGTCTGATTTATGTAGCAAAATGTTTCTGTTCTTACAGCAAAAGTTTAACAATTGGGAATTTGTAAAGAATTTTAGTTCCTATGCTGGCAAAAGGATTCTAGTATGCTGGAATCCTGCTGCAGCAGCTGTCCAACCTATTACTATTGATGCCCAGTGTAGTGCCCCACCCGGGACTAGGGTGTCGGCACGGTGCAGCCCCGTACTCTGCTACGACAAGTACAAGGCGTCAATAACATCTGTATGTGCATCGTCATAAACATGTATCGAATAGAGAATCATCATAAAATAGACGGAAATGAAACATCGCCATAAGTACAAACTACCACATCCGAAGTTGTGTCATAGATACATCATCAGTACAAAATACCATAAACACCAAGTTGAATATCAAAATACAAAAGTTGTCCCCGCAGTCTACTAATCATCTCTTTCAAACCTAGTCTCGAGACTCATCCTCTATGAACTTTGGTTTAGGGTCCTGTGGATCTGCATGGTAAAATAAAGGGATGAGTGATAATGAATCGCTCAACAAGTATTTCCGCCTAAATTCATCAAGTGGATCATACATGGGGGCTAGGGTAGTGGAGATAATACCGTGAAACATATAGCAAATATCATGCATGGAAATAACAAACAAATAATTCAACGTAAATAAGCAGTACAGTAATTCGGACAGATATGTTAACATAAAATTAAATAAGGTTCACAGACACAAAGTCTAAATAAGCAATACAGTGAATCAGATAGATACATCAGTTTATCCTCTTTACTTTAGCACATGATCTATATAATTCTTGCGTACAATCCTTTTAGGTTCAGTTTCATTACTTGCTTGATCATTCTTGGCAATGTAGTAAGGAAGTCATAACTTAAGGCACTAAGAGCTCATGAGACATGCTCGTGATGTATGCATTGTAAAACTTTCAAAAAACATTTCATTTCATACGTACATAAACATGACATCACATGAATTGGCTATAGCACTTTTCGTAACATAAGAATAGTACCCACGACATGCCGAATGACTCCCCAGTAGCCGTTAGTACCGTCTACGAATCCCGATGGTCCAACCATGGTTTTACATCATACATACCTCGGACTAACGGTAATGCATTATGACTGAGATCCCGAGTCCCGGACGCTGTGTTATGTCAATCATAACATCTTTTGCCCCTGATATCCCCCCTGGCTGACACATCAGGCAACACACCATAAGAACGTCGTAGATGTAACAAAAAGGCAGAGATCCCTTGTCTCATACAAGGTGTTACTCTCAGCCAACAGAACATGCATATACACATAAGCAGAGAACCCTTGTCCCTGACAAGGTGTTACACTCAACCATCATGCATAAGTTGTATGGAATCACTCGTCTCGTGGTACGATTCTTTAATTATGAAAACATTAAAACATTTCTTTTGATAATCATTTCGTAAATGTGTTTGTAAATAAAACTTCTTTCTTTTGAAAAAACCATGATGACATTATGCGTATGAAATGCATGGTTTCTAGACAGGTTCCAAGGCCTTATAACATTCATCTCATACCTTTTCTTAGATATACAATCGTCGTATCATGTGTTACGTAAATTGACCATTTTGTCCTTTTTATCTTTCTTTAAGGGCTCTCAGATGGAGGTTAAAAGCAGCCCTTAATTGTGTCTTATACTTCATCCTTATTTAATTAATATATTCCATTCTTAATTATCTTTAGAAATTCCCAATAACAGCCCCTATGTCATCATGGTTAAAGTGGAATTTACCAAAAAGCCTTTAAGGTCTAAATTTCGGTCAATAGGCCACAACAGCCCTCTTTTTGTAATTTATCCCTTTACACATTCATTAATTTGTTCATTCCTTGAATTATCATATATATCATACACTTTTATGCATATAATTGTATAAACATAAACATCTAAGTGTAATCATCACATTGATACCAAAAAGGCCCTTTGGCCGAAACTGGCAAGCACAGACACCCATTGGATTTGTCCATCTTGTCACATGCATGCAAGTTATAGAAGTAACACATTTATTTGTACCATAATTTAACATAGATTTACATACTTTGATGATGCATAAATGTCATGGTTTTAACATATCCCACTTGAAACAAAATTACATATCAAAAGCATGGTCATAATGTTCATCTTTATGTATGTTAGTGCTATCTTCACATGCAAGTTCATATAAGAGCACACATAAGCCAAAAATACCTTCTTAGACTATGGTCATCAAATTACACATCCTGATGATGGTGATGAATTCATGGTCTTTGATGAAGGCTTAAAACAGCCCCATCTTGGAAGATAACTGAGGCATAAATGATGTTGGTCGTCAATATGGAAGTTTTTGTAACATGCATTGTAGTATGGCTAAAAATAGTACACCATAAACATGTTACACCATGACTATAATCATGCAAATGCATCTTTATACATATGAAAATAAAGCATTGATAGTCATTCTAACATGCACATAAGAATTTAATGTTTAAATGAGGTTCTTAGTACACTTTTTAAGAAGATGTACTCATTTGCCTTCATTTTGTATAGAAGTTGAGACATGAATGTGTTGCCCTTCATTTCTTAGGCCACATATGCCCCTAGGGGCTGTCCACCCAAGATGTTTGGCCATGCAAGTCCTGTCTGAATACAATATTAACCATATTCATGAACTATACAAGAAACATACACATGCATGCATAATCTAAACGTGCAAGCACACTTTTCATAACCTAGTGATAGAAGCTTCATTTTAACATATGTAGGCATGATCCATTCTTTGATATAAACATAAGAGACTCCTTTTTAAACATTATTGAAGAAGTTAAGAAGAATACTTGCCTCGGTTCTTGAATCTTACACTTAAGAGTGAAAGATTTCTTCTCTGGGCTTGGTTTGGGGGCATACGGCCTAGATGGCCAAAGTGAGAAAAGAGTTAGTCTTTTATGGAAAAATTGATAGTTTGGATGTACTAGAACCAATTCTAAGTGATTCTTACCTTGAATGGCTTGAAGATTCTCACTTGGGCTAAAGAAACTCCTTCTGTCTCCTTGTTGAAACTCACGTTTGAGCCAAGGATGGGGGTGTGGTGAGTGTATATAGAGGATGAAAAAGGATATGTAGGGAGAATAATATGTGTTTACTTTGATGCTTATGATTACTCTCTTGAAGGTTGAAGAAAATTACTTCCTTCTTGCTATGTTGTTCACGGTTGGAATGGAGAACGGAGTGAATCTTTTGATCTTTTGTTAGAGAAGAAAGAGGGGAGAGAACTGTTTCTAGAGGGAGGAGAGTTAAGAAAACTTAAATGAAGTGATATGGAGAGAGGTCTTGCAAAATGAGAGCTTTATTCCTAAAGCCATATCTTGGCAGAGATTCCTATGGTAGAAGAGAAATGATGAGTTTCCTTGGACGATGGTGATAGTGGAAGGAACAAAGATTTTGCATGCAATATGAGAGGGGGTTGGTCTTACATATTGTAAGACTTGAAATGATGACATCATCTTATAAAAATTGGGAGAAATAGATTAAAAGAATTTTCATGTCTTGCTTCCTTTACTTGGCCGAAATTATGGTTGATAATTTGCATGATTGAATTTTCTGGGGTTGGAAGATAGTGGAAGGAAAAGGGAGTTGCATGAATTCTTATTGGTTGGCATTCTTACATTGTGTAAGATTTGAAGTGATTAAGGGGAAAAAGAAATAAAAGACAAGAAATGGAAAATTTTGGGATAAAGAAAGAGGGTGGCCGGATGGGTGGGTGTGGGCAAGTGGGTAATGAGAAGTTACTATTTTAATCTTACTTTATTTTCCTTATGTGTAATTTTCTTTTCCTTTATTTAAATCTCTAGGTAACATTTGTTCCATGTTTTTATATGCTTTGTTAATTAGCCTTTTCACTTACTAGATTAATTATTAATAGTTCTTATGTTTTATTTAGGTAAACCATACATGTTATACCAAGTGCGGTACAACGATCGTATTTAATTTCTATCGTATTTTCCTTTGTTTTCTTTATCTCCTAGCCCCGGGATGCGGGTTGTAACACCCAGGATATCCATTCTAAAGTATCCTCTCTAGTATATGGACTCAATCTTTTAGCTACCTTTGTTTATGGGTTTAACAAGCTTGTGGACAGAGAACCTTGTGGAGTCTTAGTCTTTTTATCACAGTCATGACCAGTTAGCTCCCTGGATTGTCTTAGACGACTTTAATACATCCTCACGGAAGAAGAAAGGATAAGGGGAAGGCCTGCCACCTATTATGAATTGAAGAACCAACTCAACTGCTTCCTCAGAGTGGCTTGATGTAGGTCTCATGCCCAGGCTGCTTGCATACCTGGGATGATGGCACAGTCCAGTCTAGGCTTGACAGAGTCATGTTTAATATCCGCTTCCTCGAGGCCTTTCCCTTGGCAAAGGCATATTACTTCCCTGTAGGATGTCTTCCTGACCACTTTTCATGTGTACTCAAGCTTCTGGGTTCTAGAACTCCTGCTAGGACTTCTTTCAAGTTCTTCAACATGTGGACAAATCATGATGAGTTTCTTTCACTTGTGAGACAGCAATGGAGTCACAGATTGTATGGCTCAGCTATGTAAGAAGCTCCAAGCCATGAAAGCTCCTCTTAGGGAGCTTAACAAAAAGGCTTCTCTCATATCTCAAGCATGGATAACAAGGCAGTGGAAGACCTGGAACGTATGCACGAACATTTTCATGAGCATTGGCTCCCTTGAATGGAAAAATAGATTACAGGCACAAAGACACCTTGCCTTCAACCTGCTGGATGCTAAAACGAAATACTTCTCTCAACTGGATAAAACCTAACTACTTGCATTTGAGTGACATGAACACTAAGTACTTTCATTCTATAATTAAAAGAAACAGGTCTAGGAATGGTATTACTGGTGTATAGAGGCAGATTGCACCATGTCCACCTCAATTGAGCAAGCTGGAAAACAATTTGATCAGTTCTTCATTGACTTGCTGGGCACTAATCAACCTATTCAGAGAACCAGTACACGTGTTGCAAGCAGGTAAAAGAGGGCACTACACAAGGTAACAATTCAAAAGATTTCAAACTACAACACATGCTGAAAATTGTCAGCACATGTACTATAGGCGGCCGATTTTTAGACTGTTTATGGTTTTTAATTTGCATCCCATATGTTGTACCCAATGGGAAATCATTTGGTACTTGGGACTTGTATAAGTGAATTAATGAAAGTTGCATCCTTCATGTACATTTTACTAAATTTTATTAATGATTCTCTTATATATTTTGATAAAGCAAATATTATAATCATTCAAGCATGAGTTATGGACCATGGCCAATTCACTAAAGGGGCCTAAGGAATTTCGGCCACAAGGCATGAAATGGGCTTTAGAAGGTTTTTTCAAATTTATAAGAAGGCTAATCTTAAGGGCTTTCTTAAAATAAGCCCAAATAGAAATTAAGGAATTTTAAGTAGTAGGGCAATTTTCCCCCAACTCTCACAAAATTTCGGCCCCATGAGTCCAAGAGGGATCATAATTTTCCTAATTATATTTTAAATCAAGGAAAAGGGGAAAATAATTAATAAAAAGGGGGCAACTACCCACATAGCTTTTCATTAAACACACTTGAAAAGTGATTTAAGCATGGTAATGGCTACTAAATGCCATTACCACCGGATTCCCCCTCTATGGATAACCAAAAAGCCTTTCAAATCTTACTATGGTTACTTTATGTTAACCACAAGGCTAAAGTAACCAAGTTAGCCTTAAAGTAACTCTAGTTGGATAAAGTAACCCAAGTTAGCTTTAAAGTAACCTATGTTAGCTAAAGTAACTTAAGTTAATTAACTCTAATTAGCCTAACCAAGCCAAGGTAACCCCTTCTTCCCTCTTTCATTCAACCGCTAAACCACTTAGCCTAGTGAAGAAATTTCTCTCCAAGAAACTCTAGAGCACTCTCAATCTCAACCCTCAAGAATTCACAAAAGAAAAGGGACAAGGACTTCCCATCTCACACAGCCAACTTGAGCCAAGGTAGAGCAAAATCTTCAAGCCTCAAGAATCTTCTAGGTAAGTAGAATGTCTAGCTTCTTAGTTAAGTTACATAATTCATAGAGTGAAGCTCACATTTCTACCTTTGTCTTGCTCAAAAACCGTGACCCCCATGGTCACTAGGTACAAGCTTTCAAGCTCTTAAGTGGTACTAGTTTCTTAAGAGGTATGAACACCATTCAAGCTTCATCTTGGTAAGCCAATCTAGCCTCTATTTGGTTTTATCTTTCACTTAAGATAATGACTAACATTTGTTCTTTTTCCTCCTCCAAAACCGTGGGGTATATGTGAAGAGGAGGTAGACTTCACTTCATTTTCCAAGCTAAGGAAAGGTTTAAGCTTGAAGAGGCAAGTACACTATAAATACTACTGACTTGTGTGTGAAAGTATATACTTGAATGTCTAGTTATTACTAAGATTTAATCTTAGATGGAAATGTTAAGCTTGAAGCTTGTAAATTTCGGATTCCTTAGGAAAGTGGCTTGCATGTATGAGATTCCTTCAAAAGATGGATTCTTTTTCCTTTTGAATATGAAAACGATGCTAGTCTAAGATGAATGTAGCAAAGTTCTCTTCTTTCATATGTAAGGGGGACGGTTGGATGAAAAGTTTGGGGTAAATATTGCTCTTGTGAAAGATTGTGATTTGTAGGGTAAAGGAGGCATATAAGTTGTATGCTTTATGACTTAGGTGTAAAATGTTCATTATAAAAATGAAATTTAAGCCCTTTCATGTGAATGAAACGGGCTGTTTTCGGGGTATGGGACACACAAACTAGATGTGCCATGAATGGACTTTACTATGTACAAAATGTGCAAATTCAAGGTGTGCTAAGTGTAACCTTCAAAATCGTTGCGAAGTGATTTGTAGGTGACGTTTGTAATGTATTAGAATCTGTAAAGCTTATGCTAAGAAGTGTAGTTGATGATTTGTAAGCCATTCTTGAAGAATAACTTAAGTTGGGACATTAGTAGTAAGTAAAGTGACAAAATGGAATTTACTGGAACAGGGCAGAATAATGTGACGTTTTATATGACCTGAAAAGGGATCTTAGAAGTAGTCAATTTAGCTAAGTTTTGGCATGACACTAGCCCTATGTGTACGGTAAATATGAGAGTTGGAATTTTGGTAAAAGAAGCTATGGTTTGTCCTTAATGGAATTTTTAGTAAAACCGGTCAAGCTGAAATTACTGGACTGGACAGAATTTAAGTGATGTATTGATTGACCCAAAAACGGACCTTAGAAATATGCAAATGGGATGATTTTTGGTAGGATGCTAGCCCTGGTTTTACTAAGTCTTCGAGTTGGAAGTTTTGAAAAAGGACTTACGATTTGGTCACAATAAAATTCGTAGCAAAACTGGTCACTCCAGAATCAGCATGTACCCGTTTTTGGAAAAGTGAGTAAGTGACCCCTTAAAAGCAATTATATTAATCCGGAGATTTTATGACAATTACTTAGGACATAGATGAGCATATCCGTGTAAATTATTCATCTTGAAATTATTATTTTAAGGGGTAACTACTGAAATTAAGTGAGCACTACTAAGCTGGAAAACTGGGCCGAATTACGGAACTAGTTGGAGGACTTTGTTCTCGTGGTTTAGACTTGTTCAAACGGATTGGGCTTATGAATATTAATTCGTGTCATGTTTACAGTATTTTCCAGGTCTGGCCCAAATTAAGTAAGACTTATTGGGCTTGAAAGAAAGGTAAAAAAAGAGGGGTACTGCACTGCTGAATTCAACAGTACCCTGTTTAGTGATTTAATAGCTTAAGGGTCTTACATGTCTCGAAACGTTATGAACTTTTATGGCAAGTAGAAAAGACACCCTTATGCATGTGCATGTCAAGAAATCATGATAATTGGCCTAAAATATGAGGTTTCTAGGCCAAGCAAGCGGAACAAGAATTCTGGAAATTTTTCCAGCCAAAAGAATATGACCATACATGTAGGTATGCGATGCGTTTTGTCACGAACTGCATAGTGCACGTCATACAGTGCATCATCGTCATTTACATGATTTATGGAACTGATTTTATGACAAAGAATGATGAAAAAGCGTTTTTAAAGAAAAGATTCCGTTTTGAAAATAACGCTTTCCATTAGTACCGTTTATTTCTGGCCAGCATGACCCGCTCCAGATCCATGGTTAATCGATCTGATGATTATTTTAGCGCCATGCACCCTGGCCTAACCGAATACGGTGCGGCCGCCGTACTTCACTACGGAGAGTACCAAGCGTCGATCCATAACATATCATAGTCCAGAATAAATTATGTGGACTTTCATTCTTACACGTCAATAAGTAAGCAAGACCGAGGCAGAATAAAACTTTTAGAAATAAAAGCGTCTAACATCCATCATAAGTCTTACAGACATGTTCTCATAATGCGGAAATACGAAAGCTAATGTTTCCAACACAAATTCTTAAAAATTCACCCATCACATCCATCATGGCAGAAACCCTTAAGTCATCCTCCTCTCGCTCTTCTACGGATAAGGGACCATAAGCTCATATTCAATCCATTCGACCCTATTTCCTGCGAGTTCTGGGAGGAAAAATAAGGGGGTGAGTGACAACGTTACCAGCAAGTAAACCATAAATAATCGTGAATTAAATAGAAAGTACATACAAGAACCAAACACCAAAAATTCTGGTTTAGTAACATACCTGACCTTCCATCCAACATCTGTAAGTAACCAGCTCATAACTTAGGAGGTATCAAATCATAACATCTTAGCCTAAGTAACAGTGTAACAAATATTCGACGAACCACTAAATGCAACATGCATGAGTATGCACAAGTGATGCATCATGATAAAATGAGGACACATTCTTCTTTTCTTTCTTTATTTCAAAACATCATCGTCAATAAAAACAAGAGAGTGTTCAGATCTATTCTATCCGGATCTGAGATGTTCATATTCTTTCTTTCGAATCTATTATTTTCGGATCCGAAAACGGTCATATAAGTCATCAGGTCTATTCCTTCCAGGCCTGTATGGTCATAATCGTCATAACCAGGTCTATTCTCTCCGGGCCTGTACGATCATAATCATCATAATCAGGTCTATTATCTCCGAGCCTGAACGGTCATAATCATCAGATCAATTAACCCCGGATCTGGAGCGGGTCCTGCTGGCCAGAAATATACGGTACCGAAGGAAAGCGTTCTTTTCAAAACGAAATCTTTTCTTTAAAAACGCTTTTTCATCATTCTTTGTCACAAAATCAGTTTCATGAATCATGTAAATGACGATGATGCAAAGTATGTCGTGCACTATGTAATTCATGACAAAATACGTCACATACATACATGTATGTTCTTATGCTTTAGGCTGGAAAAATTTCCAGAATCATCATTCTATTTGTGCGGCCTCAAAACCTCATGTTTTAGGCCCATTATCAGGACTTCTTGACATACGTATGCATAAGGGTGTCTTTTCTACTTGCCATAAAATTTTCATAACATTACGAGACATGTAAGACCCTTAAACAGTTAAGTTTATCAAACAGGGTATTGCTGAATTCAGCAGTGCAGTACCCTTCTTTTACCTTTCCTTTAAGCCAATAAGTCTTATTTAATTTGGGCCAAATCCTGGAAAATACTGCACACATGCCAATAAATAACGTTCATAAGCCCAAGCCGATTAAACAGGGCTAAATCACAAGAGCGAAGTCCCCAACCAGTTTCGTAACTTCGGCCCAATTTCCCAGTTTAGTAGCGTTCGCTTTACTTGGTATTTAGCCCTTAAAATAATTATTCCAGGCTGATTAATTTGCATGGACATGCTCATCTATGTCCTAAGTCATTATTATAAAATTTCCGGAGTAAAATAATAACTTTCAAGGGGTCATTTATTCACGTTCCCAAAACGGGTACATGCTGATTTCTGGAGTGGCCAGTTTTACTACGAACTTTATTGTGACCGAACCGTAAGTCCTATTTCAAAAATTCCAACTCGCAGACTTAGCAAACACATAGGGCTATCATCCTACCAAAAATCAGCCCATTTTCATGTTTCTAAGGTCCCTTTTCAGGTCTTATTAAACGTCACATTATTCTGCCCTGTTCCAGTAATTTCCATTTTGTCACCTTTCCTTACTAAAACTATTCCAACTTGAGTTATTCTTTCATAAATAACTTACTAACCATCAAATACACCTTTTAGCATAAACTTTACAGGTTCTAATACATTCTAAAGGTCATCTACAATCACTTCAAAAACAGTTTGAAGGTTACACATAACACACTTTGATCTTGGACATTTTGTTCATAATAGAATCTATTCTTGGAACATCTAGTGCGTATGTACCTTATCTCAAAACAGCCCATTTCACACACATGTAAAGGCTTAAATCTCATTTTCACCATGAACATATTACACCAAAATCATAAAGCATACATCTTGTACACATCCTTTATCCCACAAGTTACAATCTTTCACAAGAACTACATTTATCCCAACCCTTCATCCAACCATCCCCTTTACATGTCAAAGAAGAGAACTTTGCCACATTTATCTTAGACAATCACAATATTCATACTCAAAAAGGCAAAAGAATCCACCTTTGAAGGAAATCTTCTACATGCAAGCCATTTTTCCTTAAGGATCCAAAAACTTCATGCTTCAAGCTTAACATTTTACATCTAAGATTAAAACTTAGTAACATCTAGACATTCAAGCATATACTTTCACACACAAGCCGTGAGTATTTATAGTGTACTTGTCTTCTTCAAGCTTACACCTTTCCTTAGCTTGGAATGAGGGAATCTTCCTCCTCCTCTCTACATATACCCCACGGTTTGGAGGAGAAAAAACAAACATTTGCTTTTATCTTAAGTAAAAGATAAAACCAAATAGAGGCTAGATGGCTTACCAAAATGAAGCTTGAGTGGTGTTCAAGCTTCTTAAGAACTAGTACCACTTAAGAGCTTGAAAGCTTGAACCTAGTGACCATGGAGGAGTCACGGTTTTTGAGCAAAAAAAGGTAGAAATCTGAGCTTCACTCTATGAATCATGTAACTTGACTAAGAAGTTAGGCATTTTACTTACCTGGAAGATTCTTGAGGCTTGAAGGTTTTGTTCAACCTTTACTCAAGTTGGCCGTGTACATTGAGGGGAGGAGAGGGAAAGACTCTTGCTTTATGATATTTCTATGAATGGTTAGTAGGGTAGAGATGGTTCAAGGAGCTCTTTATTAAAGATAAAAAGGAGGAAGCCTTTTTGGTTAGACCTAGCCGGCGGTCTTAATTGTGAAGGAAGGGGAAAGTTCCTCATGTGCAAAAACACCATTATGAAACTCATTTAAGGCTTAATCTTGGTTCACTTTTTGGATTGCAAGAAGAGTCTTGAAACCATTATTTGCTCCATAAGGCCTCATGGCCGAAAATGTAAGTGTGTGCACTTACACATATATAAATTCAAGTCTTTTGCATTTTTATCAATGACCATGGCTTACCCATTTTCCTATCTTAATATATATATATATATATATATATATATATATACGTATTTGTGTGTTTAAAGTGTATTTTTAATTATTGTCCTTTTAAATACACTTTGCATGGAACTAAAATCCCTTAGGCCAATGTCACATCATAGTCCGAAATCTATAGGTATAAATGTGACACATGTATATGTTTAAAGTGTATTTTTAATTATTGTCCTTTTAAATACACTTTGCATGGAACTAAAATCCCTTAGGCCAATGTCACATCATAGTCCGAAATCTATAGGTATAAATGTGACACATGTATATATATATATATATATATTCAATACTACGCAGATGTACGTGTGAATCATCATGTAAACATATTTCTTACGAAATTGAAGTGATTATACCAAGAGTGACTATAGTTAGGGGTGAAGTCCTCTTGGCTCACCCTAAGGGAAGGAGAACCGGTGGTTAAAGGGGGTCTATCCCCAAGCTCATCTATTCTATAAATTGCCTTTTCCTTTCTTATTTCTTAAGTTAGTTACTATTGTGGTTAAAAGAGTTACCATGGACTACCCACGGTTTGAACCTAGTGGTTAGGGTGTATTTAGTACCTCCATTATGTTTAATGAGAAAGTTGCTAGGTAGTTGGAGGTAAATTCATAGCAAAACCCTTGATCCCTAATTCTTCCCTCCATGTGCTTCACGGTTTCTAAGGGAAGTTTTGAGGAGTTACATGTCCTTATAATAATAATAATGTCACATTGGGGCTACATCATGTATAACTATTTGGTATTATTGCTTTAATAAGCAATTAAGGTGTGTAGTTAGCCTTTGTAGCAAAAGGTGCCCCCCATTTGTCTCATTTACCCGGCGGCCTTAATGGGGATAAAGAGTACCTTTCCTTCTTTTTACTTTTTAAGTCTCATTTAGTAGATCACTAAATGCTAAAATAACTTCCCATATTTTCTAACAAGAGTTAATTGCTTGTAGTAAAAGAAACTCCACTTAATGTTCCCAACCCTCTAAGCCAAAATTTGAGTAGCCTTGGGGAAAAATTAGCAACTCACTTGTTTCATAATTCATAATTTGGGGTGGTATACTATTCCCCTTTAACATCGAAATAACCGTGGGTAAAGCAAAAATTATTCTCCTTCCGAAATATCGTGCCATTGCATCACCTCATTCTAACCCCAGATACCGTACTATTTTTGGTGGGGTACAACATCCTCCCCCCTTAATATAAGTTTCGTCCTTGAAACTGGAATTAGTAGGGTATAATCTTTCATGTTTCTTTATGCCTCTTCATAACTTCTCCGACATTCCTCTTTCCCATAAAATCTGTGATTTCTCTTTCAAGGCAGGAAATGAATAAAGATATCATTACTTAATGAATCATTTACAATCTTGTGCTACACAAGATCCCGCTAGATTGTAATGTCAGTGCTATAGTGTGTTGGGTAATCCCAACTTATAATTCTTGATCTTACGCCCAATCGTATCATAGATGGACCTGGCCTTTCCAATGGCCTTGTGACGCCCCTTCCCCCTTATCTCATCATCTTACGTCAATCTATGAATTCACTCTTAAGGAATACCTACATGCAGAATGACTAACAATTACATGTCTTTCGGTTGCTATACAACTCGTTAGTTGTTTTCCTACAGTGGGTCAAATAAATCATCGATCTTAAGTGGCGGGTACCTATGCTTTATCACAGTCTCGTGGAGCTCTATTATCCAGGTACTTATTTGATTGTTGGGGACCCAAACTTTGTAATGTATTCTAGTTTTCATGCTCCAGTTGTGCTACCCTAATTGTTTGCTTCGTCCGCTTACCACTGATTATGTAGAAATCTTTCCTCGGGGTTCCTTATCACATCGCTCTATGACTATTCATACTTGGAAAATAAACAAGTTAAAACATAAGTACTTTAAGCTGGATAGTCAGACGTACCTGTTTGTGGTTTGGATATTTCAGAGATCCCTGAATGCATCATCCTTCGACCCAGACTGGTGCCCCTGGTTGTTTTGTTGTTAGATCTATATCAATACGGCTGCCACCTTCTACCTCTTTTCTTCATACGCCCATTAAGTCTCGTATTTCGTTCTTCCATTATCTTATTATCGCGCTCCGCTCTATAACAGTTCTCCAATAGTTCATCAAAGGTCCTTGAATGTACCTTGACTAGCCGAGTCTTAATCTGAGAGCTTAGACCACGCACAAATTTGGTCACTTTATATTTTTCATCCTCCATCACCAGTGGAGCATACCGTCCTAACATAATAAATTGACAGACATACTTTGAGACTGTGGTGTCCGGTTCTTGTTTTAGCATATCAAATTCTTCAATCCTTTCTATGACTAAGTCCAGGGAGAGGAAAGCCCCACAAAATTCTTCTAGAAATCTCGCCCAGACTATCGATCGAGGTAGTGGCTTGATACTCGTTCTCCATCACTGGCTGGCCTTACCAATCAGAAATGGCCGGACAATTCGTGCCCTTATCTCGTCCAGCACCCGTACGCTTAAAAGGTTACTCTCAACTTCTTCCAACCATTGTTCTGCCTCCTCCGGGCTAGACTCCCCACCAAATCACGGAATTTGTGCTTTAACTAGCTGCCGATAATAAAATCCACTACTTCCTAGGGGTGACAATGATGATGTCAGCTTACCGGACTGTGATGTCATCTGGACCACGTAAAGTCGGTTCTATTCAAAGTTGTCATACCGAGATAAGCGATAAAATTTAATTCGTAATTCAATGAAAATTCCTAGTGGCATATAAGTAGATATGATATGGATCAAATTCTATAAAATGTCGTCAACTAGGGCTTTATCATAAGGTCCAAACCTTAATTTCCAGTCTAAGTCATCCTATTCTAAGGTCAACTATCTTTCTAAAATCATGGCTTACGCCAAAGATCGAACTTAGATTTCTAAAATCATAGCTTAATTCCATATTCTGCTCCGATCTAGAGCCTCAGCACTGACACCACCTGTAGCGCCCCGCAGCCCGACCTATCCGGATACGGTGCGTCCGCCGTACTTCACTACGGAGAGTACCAGGCGTCGATCCATAACATCATGCTTACACGTCAATAAGTAAGCAAAACCGAGGTAGAATAAAACTTTTAGAAATAAAAGCGTCTAACATCCATCATAGGTCTTACAGACATGTTCTCATAATGCGGAAATACGAAAGTTAATGTTTCCAACACAAATTCTTAAAAATTCACCCATCACATCCATCATGGCAGAAACCCTTAAGTCATCCTCCTCTGGCTCTTCTACGGATAAGGGACCCTGATGGGGATCAAGGGTCCGATGAGGATCAAGGGCCCCATCAAGAGGTTAAGGGTCCTATAACAAGAAGGAGGGCAATGGAACTTTGTCATCAAGTTGCCACCTTCTTGTACAAGCATGTTCAAGATGAACCTAAGACTCCTTGGGTTCATTTCATTGAACCTTCAACTTGAACGTGTATCAGCATGCACGTCTACATTCTTTGTCTTTAAATTTTATCTTGTGTCGTGTGATCTTAGTTTTATGTATTTGCTTTGTAGGTAAATTAGGTACATGAAATGTTTGAAGAGAATGTTTGAAGAGAATGTTTGAAGAGAATATTTGAAGAGAATGTTTGAAGAGAATATTTGAAGAGAATGTTTGTCTACGCTAAGACAAATTCAAAGGTGTCCAAGATAGAGTCTCTTGTTCAAATTGAAATCAAACATCATCTACAACATATCACAAGGGGCGGCCACTTTAAGCTAAAGGATGACATCTTACTTGAATTTAAACTTGAAGATAAACTTGAATTTAAATTCAACCATGATTTGAATTCAAGTTTCAACTAATTTGAGGCTTACATTTCAAAAGGGAGTCAGCTATCATCTCAGCCATTTACACGCCATTTTGAAGAAGAAAGAAGGAGATAGATCACAATTCGAATTGAATCCAACTTTGAATTCAAATTCAAACTCAATTTGAATTCAAACTTCAACCATCATTTAAATTCAATCCCAGCCATCTTATCCTCATCAAATCAGGTTTTTCTACACATAATTTCATCAAAGACACGGCTGGATTAGTGGAGGAAGATATCCAAGAGCCAAGTTCAAAGCAAGCTCAAATTCAAACTCAACTTGAATTCAAATTCAACTAACTTTTGAAATCAATTTCAGGCCTCATCCCACTCATCAAATCAGCTTCTCCAAGACACCATTGGCTCCTCAAAAACGGCTGGACCTAGTGGAGATAACATCTTGCAAGCATTTCAAGTTTTAGCTAGAATTATCTTAGTTTTAATTTTCAAGCAAAGTTCAAATTTAAACATTTGTTAGATAGCTTTATTTGAATTATTTCTAGCCATTTCAAGCTGAAGGAGGACGTTTTTTAGGCCTATAAATAGACTCCTTTGGCTGATTGTAAACACACCTTTTGATGAATAATAATTCTTGATATTTCATTCACTTTGTGTGAGACTTTGTTTTCTTGGTTTTGCATTAAAAACCTAGGTTAAGATCCTTCAAAGTTGAGCATATTGAAGGTGTTGCCATTGCTTAAAGGTACCGTCCAGGAGGGCCGTATTGGTTTGCCTGATCAACGACCATCTTAAAGTGTTGGTCTTGCTCATTCTTCATCCACACGTTTTTAATCACTAAGGAAGCAAGGGGAAGTCTTCTTCCTTGTGCCTAACCCTTTGTGAAGGACGTTTGGAAGGTGGAATTGTTGGAGCCCACGAGTTGCACGCATCAAATTGGTATCAGAGCCCAGGTTACTCTATTCCACCATCTATCATTTCCTTTTCATTTGAGTCTAGTCATTTCAATTTCAGTTGAGTCTTTCTTCTACCCCTTCACTTTACACGTCTTGCATTTCATACAAAAAAAGGTCCACATTACCTTGATTCCTTGCATGTTGCTGCATTTTGCTTTTCATCATTCAAGTGTCATCTCTTTTATTTCCTTTTCGCATCACAATCTGATTCTGAGTCGTTCAGACTTGAACAAGTTAGGGTTTGTTGCATTTTAGGTTACATTCAGCCTTCTTTTAAATATTCCAACCATCAGCCTATAAAGCTACCTCGGTTTCAAGTCATCTTGTTGCTACCGAAGCTTTTAGTTGGTGATGATTGTATGCATCTTGTGATTCGTATTGTGATTGATTTCATGCTTTAATCAAGTAGTCCTACGTGTGCTTGTCTTCATAACCCATTTTCAACATCAATCACACCCTCAAATCACCCAACACCCCACGCCCCAACCAGCTCCACCCCAACCCCCCTAAAAACTCACCAACCTGATCCCAAACAACCCTATTTACACCCCCAACAAAAAGCCCCAACCCAATTTTACCAAACACAATCAGATTCTAAAGATCCCAATTCATTCAAATAAACCCTAACCTTAGAATTTGAATTTTGTTCAAATTCTGTCCTAAACCAACCAATATCCAAATTGACCACACCAATCATCAATTACCAACCCAAATAGTCCATTTACAACGCCCATTCCGTTCCTACAACCCCATCCCACAAATTCCCAAAACGTTCAAAAGAAAACCCTAAATCAAAAACCCGTTACCCTAACCCATTCGGCCTTACCCCAATTTCCCTCACTTCCCAAGGTTAATTTTGTTGCAAGCCCAAGTTACAAATTGCATTTTAAATACATTGCACTATTCTGTCCAAAAACGCAAGTGCTAAGTGCAAAACGTGTGAAATTTCAATTCTGCCCTTAGTCAAAAAAAAAGAATCTGAATCTTGCTCAATTGAAATAGCAAGGAAGAAAAAGGAAAACAAAAGAACAAGAGAAAAGAAAAAGGGCAAGACGTTTGTACATTGTGTGGAAATTTTTTGGTACGATTTGCAAACCTTAGATACCATATCTCCTTTAAACCCACATTGCCATCCTATATATAAACCTTATTCTCCATCTTCTGATCTTCTTGAACCAATCACATTTTTGGTTGCTCGATTGTTGCATGACTTGAACCATTTTGTGGATAGTAAGTGCATAGAATCAAAATTAACTAAAGATTGCCCACGGCAACCTGATGAGCCAAATGGGGGCTGAAAACGTTTGCCAAGGATGTTGTCTCCTATTCCAAATTGATTTGAACCCAAGCTATGTCAAAGAACATCTTAAAGGACACCCTTTGAGCTTTAACCGTGTTCTTGGCTCAATCTATGCCAAACCTCTTCCTCTTGGCATTCCAACACATCTAAAACCTCAATGAGACCCTAAGATGTTGTAAACCAAATGATGAAGTGAATACAAACAAGTTCTAGGCTGGAACTTGCAAGAAAACCGTTTGGTGGCTTTAAAACCTCAACTTGAAATGTTGAAAACTCCTTGAAGGAAATTCTGGTTTTTGATAAATTGATAAGTGTTCTTCTTTACATTCAGCTTCTAACTACTTATAACCAACTAAAATACATAAGGTACAAAGTCTAAAATACAAAGTACAAGCCTATGATTAGCATGCTTTCTTTTGGAACAACTTGGAGCAACTTTCGGTGATAAGGAGCTGGTTGCTTCCTTCTTCTTCTTTGCTTGTCTTGAGCCATTGTTTTGATTGGTTTAAACATTGAGCAGCTTGCTTGAGAAAGGGCTTTGATTGGTTGCAAGTTGTCTTTGAATCTTCAAACCTTTTAGGTCTCAAACCAACGGTTTCCTTCAAAGGATTTGATTGGAGCAAATTTTGTGCAGCTTGTATCCTTGACTTTCAACTTGATTTGTGATTGGTTTGAAGGTTTGCAAGACTCCTTTTAATTGGTCCATGATGTGAGCAGCTTGTACACTTATATTAATGTGAAGAACATTGTTTGAAGCTTGGAGCAACTTGTCTTGGTCATCATTGGCGTGGAGGACAAGTCTTGGTGTTTGACATGAGAGCTTGTCACCTCTTTGCTTGTCACCTCTTTGCTTGTCACCTCTTTGCTTGGATAAAAATTCAGGTTTGAATTGCATCTTCAAGCTAAAAACGTGTACCTAAAAGACAAGGCAAGAATACAACACAAACTATCCTAAAACAAAGTTAACAAACCAACAATATTGAAAAGAACTCTAAAAATATGTACAACATGTTTTTGATACAACTAGATCAAAGCTTGTATCATATAAACCCAATGGACATCATCTTTGCTTGGCTCATCCTCTTCATGCCTGTAAAGAAATGATTCAACACATTGTAACAATTTCTTAGCCATACTCCTTGTCATGGGACCTGTGTGGGGCATTGAGGTGTCAACGTCAGTGTTTGTATCCACAAGGTTAGGCTGTAGCTCATCACAACCCTTAGTTTATCTTTGATTCAGCCTTATACATCAACTTTGGTTGCTTATTTTCTTTGAATCTTAGTATAAGTTCAAGTTCGTGTTCATTTCAATTGATTCTACTTTGATACTAATTGGTGCAACTTGAAAGCAAAAAAAAGGAAGAAACAAGCGGAGAACATTTTGATTTGCAGAAGTCTTGGCAATACACTTCTTTATTGATCACTTTGAGACTTCTTAACTTCAGGTTATCCAAGAACCAAAGTGGTAAGAGAGTGGAAAGAATAGAAAGCGGAGTGTTCATAGCTTATTTTTTTACTAATTCCTTAACGTTTATTTGTCTTTGTGTTAATTTGCTTCTTTCTTTTTCCTTTGTTTTCGTTCAAATCCTTAGGAACAATGGCCAGCAGCAATCATTCCGCATCTAGCAAGTCTAAAGAAGCCGAAACTGTTGACAATACTCAACAACAAATGCTGGAGATACTTAAGAAACTCATGCATGACAATGAGATAATCAAGCATCGCTTGGAAGACATGGAGCCAAGCTACAAAACGAGTGATGGCCAAGGAACAAGCAGGGCCATACCCCTACCACAACCACGGCGCCATCCCCCAGAAGAAGTTGAGGATGACAACCTTAGACCACCACACACCACAAGCAAGAAGGTACAATGATGATTACATTCCCTTTGAGCATGATGGTTATGACTTTGATGACCACCATCCCCGTGGTTACCAAAGACGCCAAAATCCCCTTTTCCCGCAAGATGACGATTTTCTCAAAACCAAAATAAATATTCCCACGTTTTATGGTAAAAGTAATGCGGAGGAATATTTAGAATGGGAAACGAAAGTGGATTTGATCTTTTCTTGTACCAATTATAATGAATTGCAAAAAGTGAGGTATGCTTCTATTGAGTTTTCTGGTTATGCACTTAATTGGTGGACGAATTTGTGTCGAAATAGAACTAAGACGAGACAACCTCCAATTGCTACTTGGGAAGAAATGAAGTTTGAAATGAGACAACGTTTTATTCCAAACAATTATGAGAGTTCTATTTTCACGAATTTGCACAACTTACGTCAAGGTTCCAAAAGTGTAGACGAGTACTATAAAGAGTTAGAAATTTTGTTGGAAATGTCTAACTTGCAGGAACCTGAAGAGGCCACCAAAGCTCGTTTCTTACATGGTTTAAACAGGGAGATTGCGCAAAGGGTTGATCTTCAACCTTATCTCGACCTCACCACCATGGTACATATGGCTGAAAAGATTGAAACGCAATTAAAGGTACGTACTTCCTCTAATTTCAATTCCAATTATCGTACTAATCAGTCTTCGTCAAGATTTTCCAGCAAGCCTTCAGGAACGGGAAGTTCACGGCCTACAGGAGGCCAAGCACGTGACTAAGGTGCGTCACAAAGAATAGACAATCGTGTGCAATCCACACAAAGGAGAGATGAACGCACCCAACAAAAGGCTCCTACCGGAAATTCTTCGGATTCCTCAAACAGGTTTAGAGACATTAAATGTTATAAATGTCAACGACGTGGTCACATAAGAAAAGAATGTCCTAATGCAAAACGAATCATGTTAATTGAAGAGACAAACGAATGTGTCCGAGTCCGAGCTTGAAAACGAGTCTGAGCATGATAATGAAATTGAACCTGAAGAGGATCTAGGCGCATTAGATGATTTTGACACTAAGGAATTTCTTGTTGTGCGTAGAGCTTTAAATGCATATCCGAAATTAGATGATCACGAACAACATAGAGAAAACATTTTCCATATTCATTGCATGATAAATGGTAAAGTGTGCACCATGATCATTGATTCCGATTCTTGTGCGAATGTGGCTAGCATCGAATTAGTAAGAAAACTGAATTTGCCTATGACTAATCATCCGCACCCTTACAAACTTGCATGGCTAAATGACTGCGGTGAAGTTAGCGTAAGTAAACAAGTTTCGATTTCTCTTAGCATTGGTAGTTACAAAGATGATGTTTTATGTGATGTCGCACCAATGCATGCTAGCCATATCTTACTTGGTAGGCCATGACAATTTGATCGACATGTGACATATGATGGTTATTTGAATCGTTATTCTTTCAAATTGAATGGCAAATTGTACAAACTGTATGCACTTCCACCACACAAAGTCCACGAGGATCACCAACGTATGTCTAATTCTAGAGCCGATCCTAAAGAAAATGAAGCCGAGAAAAAATTCGTGGAGTGTATGAAAAGTGAGAACAAAAAACACGAGAGCAAGGGAAAAGAGGTAGTGCCCCTAAGTGTCAACGAGTCCAAAAAGAAGTGTGGGTATTTCGCAAACAAAAGAGAGGTTACACGTGCACTTTATAACAACCAAACTGTCCTCATCATCATCCCAAAGTCGTGTCAACTTGCCCTTGAAGAACTCCCACCAAACTTACATACCTCAGTTGCGTCCCTTATCCAAGAATATGAAGTTCTATTTCCCTCCGAACCACCATCCGGATTACCACCCATTAGAGGAATAGAACACCAAATCGACTTTGTCCCAGGAGCCGTGTTACCCAATCGCCCAGCCTATCGAGCAAACCCAGAAGAAACCAAAGAAATCCAAAGGCAAGTAGAGGAGCTCCTAGCTAGTGGACAAGTTCGAGAGAGTCTAAGCCCATCTGCCGTCCCAGTCATTTTAGTACCCAAAAAGGATGGAACATGGAGAATGTTTACCGATTGCCGAGCCATAAACAAGATTACCATCAAGTATAGGTACCCCATACCTAGGCTAGACGATATGTTAGACATGTTGCACGGATCCAAATTCTTCACCAAAATCGACCTTAAGCAAGGGTACTTCCAGGTACGCATTAGAGAAGGGGACGAATGAAAGACTGCATTCAAAACCAAGTTTGGGCTCTACGAGTGGTTAGTGATGCCCTTCGGGCTCACCAATGCCCCTAGTACCTTTATGAGGCTAATGAATGAAGTCTTACGTGCGTTCATAAGACGCTTTGTCGTTGTCTATTTCGATGATATCCTAATCTATTTCCACACCATAGAAGATCATCTTGACCACATTAGAGCCATTTTTGAAAAGCTTAAGCAAGAACAACTTTACGCCAACTTTAAGAAGTGCTCCTTTTGTTTAGAACGCGTGGTTTTTCTAGGCTTTGTCATTTCGGCTGAGGGAGTAGAGATGGATGAGGAAAAGGTTAGGTCAATTGTGGAGTGGCATATACCTAAGAATGTAGGGAAAGTTCACAGTTTTCATGGACTAGCAAGCTTTTATAGACGCTTTGTCAAAGATTTTTCTTCCATACCTGCACCCCTAAACGAAATTGTGAAAAAAGATGTGCCTTTTAGGTGGGAAGAGCCACAACAACAGGCATTTGATGAGCTCAAGCGTAGGCTGACCACTGCACCCATACTTAGGCTACCAAATTTTGACGAGACATTTGAGATCGAGTGTGATGCAAGTGGAGTGGGTATAGGCGCAGTTTTGACCCAAAGTAAAAAACCCATAGCCTACTTTAGCGAAAAGTTGAAAGGAGCAGCATTGAATTACTTTACCTATGATAAGGAACTTTATGCCCTTGTGAGATCCCCACAAACTTGGCAACACTATCTTCAACCTAAAGAGTTTGTGATCCACACTGACCACGAAAGCCTTAAGTATCTTAAAGGACAGGGAAAGTTGAACAAAAGACATGCCAAATGGGTAGAGTTCATAGAACAATTCCCTTACGTGATTAAGTACAAACAAGGAAAAGATAATATAGTTGCCGATGCCCTCTCTAGGAGATACACGTTAGTGATTACATCATCTTCACGCTTCTTAGGATTTGAATCACTTAAGGATTTTTACCCCAATGACCATGACTTTGGCACCATTTTCGAGGCATGTAAAGGAGCACCATTTGGGAAATTTTACATACATGAGGGTTATCTTTTCAAAGAACAAAAATTGTGCGTTCCCCAATCATCCCTACTAGAAGCATTGACTAGAGAAGCCCATGGGGGAGGTTTAATGGGTCATTTCGGAGTGTTCAAAACCCTTGAGACTCTTAAGGGTTACTTTTTGGGATAGGTTTAAGAAAAAGTAACTAAGGTTATTGATGGAGTCTTCTTGGTTTAACCCTAGTAGGGATACCCAGCGGTTGGGGTAGTTTTAGGTTCAATTACTCCTTAGTTTCTTTATCCCAATTACTCCTTGAGTTAAATTTTAGGATGGTTTAGAAAGTAACTAGAGTAGTTGTCCCATGGTTAACCATGATGTAAATCCGACGGTAGGGGACCTTCCATAGGCCTCTTTATTCTTTTATTGCCTTTTGATGATAATTAGAAAAGTTGTTTCAAATAAAAGTGGTTAATTGGAATTATTATGACGAAAATGATCACATGGATCCTTCATTTCTTGCATCCCATGGCTTTAAGGGTGGAAAGAGAGTAAGATCTTCAATCTTGGAATAATACCCTACTTCACATTATGGGTGAGGCCTTTTTGAATTTCTTTAAGAGACCATAAAGTGACTAGTTGGATCATTAAGTTAAAAAGTGGTCTCATGGGGCTTTATCTATCAATAGCCGGTGGTTGGGGAGGGAAAAAGTGGAAAACTTTTCCCTTAAACCTTTTTAACATATTAATAGAATCCTTAATCTCTTGTGTAGGCTTTTTGGCTTGCTTTTAAGAAGACCATTAAGGCTAGTTTTCTTATAAAAGGAAGAATTTTCTAGAGTCCTTTAAGACCCTTGTGGCCGAATTTTCTCAAATCTTGTAAGGGCAAAATTGTCTTTTCACATGCTTCATAATACATACTTGAAGGAGTATACTATTTCTTATAGTGTTCACTTTAAAGAAATGTAATTAAGGAAGAGTTAATAAACTTAATAAAAATGCATTTGGAATATCCAATATTTCATTAACCCACTTCATATGAGTCTCAAATACAGTACGATTTTCGTTGGGTACAATATATATAATATCAAGATTATATGAACAATACGCTTGAGAGAAGAAGAAGAAGAAAGAAAAGAAGATGAAGAAAGGAGTAGATCTTTTTGCACTTGAGAGAAATGTGTTCTTGCTTGACCTCACTTTGCACTGACTTCTCCTTTTTATCTTTATGTGGCCGCCCCCTATAGGGCATCTTCCATATTAGAATTCTCTTTAATGCCCTTGGAAGATTTCCTTGTGTAGATATGACATCATCTTGCTTACTTGGCACACTATGATTGGAAGAATGACTTGACCTTGCTTACTTGGCACTTGATGATTGGTCCAACTTGTCATCATTTTAATGAGCTATAAAATCTGAAAACAACTTGTAAAACATGTGCCAGAAAGAATTCAAAATATTACCAAACAATCACCATTCAATCCCTTTAATTTTGGTGTAGCGCCCCGCACCCCGGCCTAGCCGGATACGGTGCGCCGCCGTACTTTACTACAGAGAGTACCAGTCAGTCCATAACGTGTCTTAGTCCACAACGAAATATGTGGACCTTCATGCTTACAAATCAACAGGTAAGCGAAACCGAGGCAGAATAAAAACTTTTAAAATAAAAGCATCTAAACATCCATCAAAAGTTTTACAAACATGTTCACCAATGAGGGAATCCGAAGTCAATGGTTCCAACATAGTTCATAAAAACTTCATCAATCATAACCATCACGACAAAAAAAACCCGTAAGTCTTCCTCCTTTCGCTCTTCTACGGATAAGGGACTCTAGGCTCGTCCTCGATCCATTCGGCCCTATTACCTGCGGGTTCTGGGAGGAAAAATATAAGGGATGAGTGACAAAGTCACCAGCAAGTAAACCATAAATAATCATGAATTAAATAGAAAGTACATACAAGAACCAAACCCCAAAAATTTGGTTTAGTAACATACCTGGCCTTCCATCTAGTATCCGTAAGTAACAAGCTCGTAACTTATTTAAAATTATAACTTAGGAGATATCAAGTCATAACATCTTAGCCTAAGTAATAGTGTACCAAGTATTCGACAAACCATTATATGCAACATGCATGAGTATGCACATGGGATGCATCGTGATAAATATGAGGATAAATTCTTTCTTTCTTTCTTTCAAACATCATCGTCAATAAAAACAAGAGTGTTCATATCTATTCTATCCGGATCTGAGGCGGTCGTATTCTTTCCTTCGAATCTATTATTTTTGGATCCGAAAACGGTCACATCATCAATCATAGTCATCAGTCTATTCTCTCCGGGCCTGTACGGTCAAAATCGTCATAACCAGGTCTATTCTCTCCGGGCCTGTACAATCATAATCATAGTTAGGTCAATTCTCTCTGGCCTAAACGGTTATAATCATCAGATCAATTAACTCCGAATCTGGAGCGGGTCATGCTGGCCAGAAATAAACGGTACCAATGGGAAGAGTTCTTTTCAAAAGGGAATCTTTTCTTTAAAAACGCTTTTTCATCATTCTTTGTCATAAAATCAGTTCCATAAATCATGTAAATGACGATGATGCAATGTATGACGTGCACTATGCAGTTTGTGACATGTAAGACCCTTAAGCTATTAAATCACTAAACAGGGTACTGCTGAATTCAGCAGTGCAGTACCCCTCTTTTTTTTACCTTTCTTTCAAGCCCAATAAGTCTTACTTAATTTGGGCCAGAACTGGAAAATACTGTAAACATGCCACGCATTAATATTCATAAGCCCAAGCCGTTTGAACAAGTCTAAACCACGAGAACGAAGTCCCCCAACTAGTTCCGTAATTCGGCCCAGTTTTTCAGCTTAGTAGTGCTCACTTAATTTCAGTAGTTACCCCTTAAAATAATACTTTCAAGATGAATAATTTACATGGATATGCTCATCTATGTCCTAAGTAATTGTCATAAAATCTCCGGAGTAATATAATAGCTTTTAAGGGGTCACCTACTCACTTTTCCAAAAATGGGTACATGCTGATTTTGGAGTGACCAGTTTTGCTACGAATTTTATTGTGACCAAACCGTAAGTCCTTTTTCAAAAATTCCAACTTGCAGACTTAGTAAACACATAGGGATAGCATCCTACCAAAAATCAGCCCATTTTCATATTTCTAAGGTCCGTTTTTGGGGGGTCAATCAATACATCACTTAAATTCTATCAAGTCCAGTTATTTCAGCTTGACCAGTTTTACTAAAAATTCCATTAAGGACAAACCATAGCTTCTTTTACCAAAATTCCAACTCTCATATTTACCGTACACATAGGGCTAGTGTCATGCCAAAAATTAGCTAAATTGACTACTTCTAAGATCCCTTTTCAGGTCAAACAAAATGTCACATTATTCTGCCCCGTTCCAGTAAATTCCATTTTGTCACTTTACTTACTACTAGTGTCCCAACTTAAGTTATTCTTCAAGAATGGCTTACAAATCATCAACTACACTTCTTAGCATAAGCTTTACAGATTCTAATACATTACAAAGGTCACCCACAAATCACTTCGCAATGATTTTGAAGGTTACACGTAGCAAACCTTGAATTTGCACATTTTGTACATAGTAAAGTCCATTCATGGCACATCTAGTTTGTGTCCCATTCCCCCAAAACAGCCCGTTTAATTTACATGCAAGGGCTTAAAATTCATTTCTATAATGAACATTTTACACCTAAGTCATAAAGCATACAACATATATGCCTCCTTTACCCTACAAATCACAATCTTTCACAAGAGCAATATTTACCCCAAACTTTTCATCCAACCGTCCCCCTTACATATGAAAGAAGAAAACTTTGCCACATTCATCTTAGACTAGCATCGTTTTCATATTCAAAAGGACAAAGAATCCGTCTTTTGAAGGAATCTCATACATGCAAGCCACTTTCTTAAGGAATCCGAAATTTACATGCTTCAAGCTTAACATTTCCATCTAAGATTAAATCTTAGTAATAACTAGACATTCAAGTATATACTTTCACACACAAGTCAAGAGTATTTATAGTGTACTTGCCTCTTCAAGCTTGAACCTTTCCTTAGCTTGGAAAATAAAGTGAAGTCTCCCTCCTCTTCACATATACCCCACGGTTTTGGAGGAGGAAAAAGAACAAATTTTAGTCATTATCCTAAGTGAAAGATAAAACCAAATAGAGGCTAGATTGGCTTACCAAGATGAAGCTTGAATGGTGTTCATACCTCTTAAGAAACTAGTACCACTTAAGAGCTTGAAAGCTTGTACCTAGTGACCATGGGGATCACGATTTTTGAGCAAGAAAAAGGTAGAATTGTGAGCTTCACTCTATGAATTATGTAACTTAACTAAGAAGCTAGACATTCTACTTACCTAGAAGATTCTTGAGGCTTGAAGATTTTGCTCTACCTTGGCTCAAGTTGGCCGTTTGAGATGGGGAGGAAGTCCTTGTCCCTCTTCTTTTGTGAATTCTTGAGGGTTGAGATTGAGAGTGCTCTAGAGTTTCTTGGAGAGAAATTTCTTCACTAGGCTAAGTGGTTTAGCCGTTTGAAAGCAAGAGGGAAGAAGGGGTTACCTTGGCTTGGTTAGGCTAATTAGAGTTAATTAACTTAAGTTACTTTAGCTAACCAATGTTACTTTAAAGCTAACTTGGGTTACTTTATCCAACTAGAGTTACTTTAAGGCTAACTTGGGTTACTTTAGCCTTGTGTTTAACATAAAGTAACCATAGTAAGATTTGAAAGGCTTTTTGGTTATCCATAGAGGTGGAATTCGGCGGTAATTGCATTTAGTAGCCATTACCATGCTTAAATCACTTTTCAAGTGTGTTTAATGAAAAGCTATGTGGGTAGTTTCCCCCTTTTTATTAATTATTTTCCCCTTTTCCTTGATTTAAAATATAATTAGGAAAATTATGATCCCTCTTGGACTCATGGGGCCGAAATTTTGTGAGAGTTGGGGGAAAATTGCCCCACTACTTAAAATTCCTTAATTTCTATTTGGGCTTATTTTAAGAAAGCCCTTAAGATTAGCCTTCTTATAAATTTGAAAAAACCTTCTAAAGCCCATTTCACGCCTTGTGGCCGAAATTCCTTAGGCCCCTTTAGTGAATTGGCCATGGTCCATAACTCATGCTTGAATGATTATAATATTTGCTTTATCAAAATATAATAAGAGAAGCATTAATAAAATTTAGTAAAATGTACATGAAGGATGCAACTTTCATTAATTCACTTATACAAGTCCCAGGTACCAAATGATTTTCCCTTGGGTACAACATCCTCCCCCTTTATTACAAGTTTCGTCCTCGAAACTTAAAAGCGCTACTCAAAAAGGTGAGGGTACGAGTTCTTCATGTTTTCTTCCATCTCCCAAGTAGCTTCATCAATCGAATAGTGCTTCCATTGCACCTTACCCATGGTATGGATCGTTTCCTTAATGTCTTTTCCTTGTGATCAACAATCCTTTCCGGTTCTTATATATAGGTTGCGTCGGCTTCAACTTTCAGGGGTTGCTCTTCGATAATATGGCTAAGCTCGTGCACATACCGACGAAGTTGTGATACGTGAAATACATCGTGCAATTGAGATAACGACGGCGGTAGTGCTAACCGGTAGGCGACTTCTCCAATTCTTTCAAGAATCTCATATGGTACAATAAATCTTGGGCTTAACTTCCCTTTGATACCGAATCTCTTAACTCCTTTTGATGGCGATACCTTCAAGAATACCTTTTCGCCTGATTGAAATTCCAATGGCCGTCGTTTCTCTTCTGCCCAAATCTTACTTCTATCTTGGGCCGCTTGTAACCTTTGTTTTATGATCATTATTTTCTCTCGAGTTTGTTCTACTAGATCAGGTCCTGTGAAAACCTTATCTCTGATTTCGTCCCAGTAAAGTGGAAAACGACACTTTCTTCCGTAAAGTGCTTCATACGGAGCCATCCCGATAGATCGATGATAACTGTTGTTATAAGAAAATTCCACTAATTTGAGATTCTTGTCCCAACTCCCTCCAAAATCAAGTGTACAAGTTCGCAACATGTCTTCTAGCATCTAGATGGTCCTCTCCGATTGACCATCCGTCTGAGGGTGAAATACAGAGCTCATTCGTATCTCGGTGCCCATCGCTTTTTGAAATGCTGTCCAAAATCGTGATGTAAAGCGAGGGTTGCGGTCACATACAATGCTTATGGGTACTCCATAAAGGCTCACAAGTTGATCAACATACATCGTAGCCAACTTCTCCATAGAGGATTTGATGGTAATAGCCATGAAATGAGCAGATTTTGTTAAACGATCGACGACTACCCAAATGGCGTATTGTCCGTTCTTCGTTCTTGGCAGGTCAGTTACAAAATCTATAGTAATGTGGTCCCACTTCCACTCAGGAACTTCAAGAGGTTGTAGTAATCCGGCGGGTCTCTGATGTTCCGCTTTCACCTTCTGGCAAACAAGGCATTTCTCTACGAACTCCGCAATTTGTCTTTTCATGACATGCCACCAGAATATTTGTTTTAACTCTTGGTATATTTTGTTGTCTCCAGGATGGATAGACAAACGTGTATTATGAGCTTCACGAAGAATTTCGTTCCTTATATCATCGTCATTGGGTACGCACAGTGTTCCTCGAAACCACAAGCTATCATCATTCCTGATCTTAAAATCCTCAGATGGTTTCGTCCTCAACCTGTCCTTTATTTTCTTCAAAGTCTCATCCTTTTCTTGACCCTCCTTAATCTTGTCAATCAGCGAAGGAATCAAAACCAACTTTGCGAGCATTCCCTCAATGGAATCAACCTCCTCAAGATCAGATTCTTCCATATCACGCTGCAGAGGTGGTTGACGCAGATGGCTTGCCTTTCGACTTAAGGCGTCCGCAACTTTATTGTCTTTTCCCGGATGATACTGAATAGAAAGGTCGTAGTCCTTCATCAACTCTAGCCATCTGCGTTGACGTATATTTAATTCTTTTTGGTTGAAGAGGTACTTAAGGCTCTTGTGATATGTGAAGATTTCACACCTCTCACCGTACAAATAATGTCACCATATCTTTAGGGCAAAGACTACGGCTGCTAATTCAAGATGGTGTGCGGGGTAATTTTGTTCAAATGGTTTTAGCTGTCTAGATGCATACGCAACCACTCAATCTTTCTGCATTAGTACACATCCAAGTCCATTCTTAGAGGCATCACTATACACCACAAAGTTTTCACCCGAAATAGGTTGTGCCAAAACTGGGGCGGAAGTTAGCTTCTCCTTTAATTCAGTAAAACTCCTTTCACAATCTGAGGTCCATTCGAAATTGGTCTTTTTCTGTGTCAAATGGGTGAGAGGCATGGAAATTCGAGAAACCCCCTCAACAAACTTACGATAGTAGCCGGCGAGACCTAGAAAACTTTGTACTTCTGTAACGTTGGTCGGCCCTGGCCACTCTGTGATTACCTCGATTTTCTTGGGATCTACGGATATACCATCCCAGATATCACGTGTCCTAGAAATGCTACACTGCGTAGCCAGCATTCGCATTTACTAAATTTGGCATACAGTTGCTTTCCCCGTAGGATGTCGAGGACGTCCTTAAATGGGTCACGTGGGACTCTTCATCAGGTGAGTAGATCAAGATATCGTCAATGAAGACTACCACGGACTTGTCCAATTGCTCTTGAAATACTCGATTCATCAGATCCATAAACGCCGCAGGGGTGTTGGTCAGTCCGAATGGCATTACAAGAAATTCGTAATGTCCATAACGTGTTCTGAATGCAGTTTTCGGGACATCCTCAGTTTTAATCTTTAATTGGAAGTATCCCGAGCGAAGATCACTCTTACTAAAAATTCGTGCCCCCAGAAGCTGATAGAATAGGTCGTCAATCCTAGGCAGTGGGTATTTGTTCTTTATTGTGATCTTGTTGAGTTCTCTATAGTCAATGCATAAGCGCATACTCCCATCCTTTTCTTTACAAACAGTACGGGGGCACCCCAAGGCGAAACACTTGGGCGAATAAGTTTCTTCTCTAACAATTCACATAACTGTTCCTTCAACTCTTTTAATTCCGCAGGTGCCATTCGATAGGGAGCCTTCGATATTGGCTCAGCTCCTGGAATTAGATTAATTTCGAAGAATGTTTCTCGATCTGTAGGAAGACCCGGTAATTCCTCTGGAAAAACATCTGGATATTCTCGGACCACCGAGACTTGAGAAAGATCAGAGGGTGCTTGATCAACATTTATGGCATAAACAAGAAACCCTTCGTGTCCTTTATTTAATGCCTTACTAGCGTAGATCGCATTTACATAAACATTCTTGGGACACTTCCTTAATTTTGAACCTCCCTGAAAGTTTACTTCCTGATGAGCCTAACGAAGGCTAGAAAACGTTGCCAAGGACTTTGTCTCCTATTCCAAACTGATTTGAACAATAGCTATGGCAAAGAACATCTCAAAGACACCCCTTGAACTGTAACCGTTGTTCTTGGCTCAATTTATGCCAACACCTCTTCCTCTTTGGCACTCCAACACATCTAAAACCTCAATGAGACCCTAAGATGCTGTAATCCAAAAGATGAAGCAAATACTAACAAGTTCTAGGCTAGGAACTTGAAAGAAAACCGTTAAGTGGTCTTAAACTTCAACTAGCATAAGTTGAGAACTCCTTGAAGGAAATTTGATTGAAATGTGATTGAATGTAGTTGTTAAATTGTTGTTTGTACATTCAGCTTCCTATGCTATTTATAACAAATGAAAATTTACAAGGTACAAAGTATAAAATACAAAGTACAAGACTAGGAATAACATGCTTGCTTTTTGAACAAGTTGGAGCAATTCTCGGTTCCAAGGAGCTGGTTGCTTCCTTCTTCTTCTTTGCTTGTCTTAAGCCATAATTTTGATTGGTTTAAACATTGAGCAGCTTGCTTGGTTCTTACCTTGATTGGTTGTGAGTTGTGGCTTTGATTTTTCAAAGGAATTTAACCAAAACATACGTTCTCCTCCTTGCAAGTTTCAGCCAAGGTTTTGATTGGTTGATGTAGTGTGCTGCTTGGTTGAACTTGGTTTTGATTGGTTCCAAATTTGGTGTTGAATATTCAAACATGTTTTGCCATGAACCAGCCGCCCTTCTTGATGTTTTGTGATTGGATCCTTGGTTGAGCAGCTTGTTGAATTTCCTTTACTTGTTTGTGATTGGTTCAAGCATTTGCAAGACTTCTTCCTATTGGTTAAAGCTTTGAGCAGCTTGTTTCATCTTTGTTTCAACGTGAAGAACAACTTGAATTTGACATGAGTGCTTGTCACCTCCTTGCTTGTAAGCTACTTGCTTATCACCTCCTTGCTTGAACAAAAATTCAGGTTTTAGTTGCATCTTCAAGCTGTGTTTGAACAATGATATCATCCGATCAGATGGAACATGGATCGATAGGTGTTCATGCTTCTTCAATGTAAAACTCTCTTTGACCTATCTTCAAAGCACCAAGCAACAAACACAATATGCACAACATATATGACATGTCCTAAGGGTTAGTTAAGACTATAAGACATAAGAAGTAGCACTAGTATGTGCGGAGTTAACAATGGTATGCCATGTCTTACAGAACTAACATGTGACAATAAATGATACATGAAAATATGTTGCGTTGGCCCCATCGTGGGCTCATCACTTCCTTACGTGTGGGGTCTTTAATAGTAACCCGTTTTTTACGGCAATCGATGTGGGCGGAATTCTTGGAGAGCCAATCCATCCCAAGTATCACCTCGAAATCCATCATGGGTATTGGAATTAAGTCGGCGTCAAACCGGTAATCATCGAACTCAAGTTCGCAATTTCTGAAAATGTGATGAGACACAAGCACCTGATCCCCAGCTTCTTGAACCCTATAGGGCGTGTTACTATGGGTTGGGGTGTGATCAATATTCTTCGCGAATTTCTTTGAGATAAATGAGCCACTATCAAATAGTTCATTGGCAGGCACTGAGCATACTAAAATAGCTCCTTGATATGCGAGATTTACTAAGCAACAACAGGGCAATAGTATTGACAAAAATCTAAATATTGCATAAACTTTAAAATGTACCTGCCACCACATCATTGGCCTCTTCAGCAGCTGCGTCTGTCATAGCATGGACTCTCGCATTTATACGCTGACGATGGTTCTTAGGTTGTTGCTGCTGTGGCGCCCCTTTCTCCGGGCAATCTTTGACCATGTGTCCTGCTTTTCCACACACAAAGCATGTGGTTCCCTTATCCGGACAATCTTTGAGGATGTGGCCCACCTTGCCACACCCGAAGCACTTTCCTGCCTGAAAGTAGCACTCCCCAACGTGATGCTTATTGTAGTGAGAGCAATTTGGAATAGCTGACTGCTGGCCCTGATTCTTAGACTGATTCTTTTGAGAACGGCGTTGAAACCGATTCTTTCCTTGTCGTCCTGGGCCTTTTGAGTTCTGCTTTGCGGCTTTCCGGGACCCTTCATTCCCTGATGTTTCCCTTCCTCTTTTCTGCCCTATCTCGTCCTGGCGAATAATATCCCTTTCTATTTGGTAGCAAGCACCCAACAATGCGCCAAAATTGGTCGGGTTTGCATTGACCAACCAGGTCCTGATCCTAGGGTTTAACCCACTCTCAAACTTCAGCATTTTTGTCTCCTCATCGTTCATGTAGATGGTTGAAATCTTCCCAGGGCTATGAACTTTTTAGCATACTCTGCAACTGTCATTCCTTGCTCTTGTACTAATGATTCGAACTCATGTCTCTTCTGCAACTTGACTGAGGGTGGTATGTAAAATTTGTTAAATTCTTGGAGAAATCTTTCCCATGGAATTGGCCTTGGCATATTGGCCTTCCATCACTGGTTCGCTTCCCTCAGCAGAAACGGCCTGACAGCTTGAGTCTTTACTTCTTCCGGTGCTCGGATCAATTCAAAACAATTTTCCACCTCATCCAACCATTTTTCAGCGGTATCCAAGTCCGATTTTCCTTCGAATGGTGGAACATTAGCTCTTTTCAACTTTTCAAAGCATTACTGAGCATCCCTGACCGGCTCGTGAGGCTGAGGAGCATTCTGCTGTAATATTACTTGACCGATTTGGGTTACGGTCTGGCAGAAATTCTGGAAAGCATTAATATCCGGAATCATTTATGGTAAAGGCCCCTGGGGTTGGGGAATATTCTAAGCCGGGGGCGGATTTTGATCTTGTGGTGGTGGTGGTGGAGGAACCTGAGCAGGTGGAGGAGGAATAGGCTCCTGCACCTCTGGTCTGGCTCTGGTCGGTCTGCCTCGTGGTAGTGCCATCTTGATGCGTGCAACTCGTGGGCTCCAACAATTCCACCTTCCAAACGTCCTTCACAAAGGGTTAGGCACAAAGAAGTAAACTTCCCCTTGCTTCCTTAGTGATCAAACGTGTGGACAACGAGCAAGACCAATACTATAAGATGGTCGTTGATCAGACAAACCAAAATAATTCAAATAAAGCTATCTAACAAATGTTTAAATTTGAACTTTGCTTGAAAATTTAAACTAAAATAATTCTAGCTAAAACTTGAAATGCTTGAAAGATGTTATCTTCAATGAATCTAGTCATGTTTGGTGATGAAATTGGCGTTGGAGATGCTGAAGTTGGCGTTGAAGATGTGGTTGACTTTGCATTCAAAGGCTAGTTGGAGATTGGATTCAATTTGACTTCAAACTTGAATTCAATCTTTGAATTATAATCCCATCCTTTTGATCTTCAAGTGGCGTGTGGATGCTTATCTAGGCGTGTGAGATGTCTTCAATTGGTTGAGATGCTGAATTCAAATGCTGGTTGGAAATTGAGTTTAACTTGAACTTGAATTTTAAACTTGGATTCAAATTTGAATTGCCATCTCATCTTTGCTTCAAAAATTGGCGTGTGATCCTTATCCTTCAAAATGACTTCATGTTGGCGTGTGACTTCTTTGGAGTGGATGTAGATTAGGCTGAAATCCTTTTGAACTTAAGTCTCCAATTGATTGAGATTAAATTCAAATTAAGATTGAATTTTAAATTCAAGCCTAGCTTTGAATTTAAACTCAATTGATCATTATCCATTTGCTTTAGATATGGCCGCCCCCTTCTTGTGGATAATGGAGATGATTTTGATTTCAACTTGATCAAGAGACTCTATCTTGGACACTTTTGAATTTGTCTTAGCATAGACAAACATTCTCTTCGAATATTCTCTTGAAACATTCTCTTCAACATTCTCTTCAAACATTCTTTTGAAACATTCTCTTGAAACATTCTCTTGAACATTCTCTTCAAACATTCTCTTGTACCTAATTTACCTACAAAGCAAATACATAAAACTAAGATCACACGACACAAAATAAAATTCAAAAACAAGAATGTAGACGTGCATGTGATACATGCTCAAGTTGAAGGTTCAATGAAATGAACCCAAGGAGTCTTAGGCTCATCTTGAACATGCTTGTACAAGAAGGTGGCAACTTGATGACAAAGTTCCCTTGCCCTCCTTCTTGATGGGGCCCTTGATCCTCATCGGACCCTTGATCCTCATCAATCCCCTCCTCCTCAAAAGGATTCGTCCTCGAATCAAAAAGGTCATCGTTGAAAGGGGTGAGATCAGCAACATTAAAAGTAGGTGAAACTGAACCATACCTGTCGGGAAGATCGAGAATGTATGCATTGTCACCTATGCGTTTCAATACTTTAAAGGGTCCATCTCCTCGAGGCATCAATTTTGACTTTCTTTCATTGGGAAATCTTTCTTTCCGCAAATGTAACCACACTAAATCTCCAGGTTTGAACACAACTCTTTTCCGATGTTTGTTAGCTCGTCTTTCATAAGCTTTGTTTTTCTTTTCTAGTTGTGTTTTAACTTGTTCATGCAATTTCTTTATGTTGTCCGCTTTTTGTTTACCATCAAGACTAGAACGTTCATGCACGGGAATAGGAATCAAATCAATGGGAGACAAGGGATTAAAGCCATACACGATTTCAAATGGACTATGCAAAGTGCCGTGATGGACACTCCTATTATATGCAAATTCCATATATGGTAAACAATCTTCCCAGTGTTTAATGTGTTTTTGCAAAATGGAACGCAATAGTTGAGAAAGAGTACGATTAACGACTTCAGTTTGTCCATCAGTTTGTGGGTGTGCGGTGGTGGAAAACAACAGTTGTGTACCAAGTTTAGCCCACAAAACACGCCAAAAATGACTCAAAAATTTCGTATCTCTATCACTTACAATTGTACGTGGCATGCCATGCAATCTAACAATTTCTTTGAAGAACAAATCAGCAACGTGTGTGGCATCATCAACTTTCCTACATGCAATGAAATGTGCCATTTTTGAAAATCAGTCAACCACAACATAAATGCTATCGCGTCCTCCCCGAGACCTAGGAAGTCCTAAAACAAAGTCCATAGAAATGTCAATCCAAGGGGAATCAGGGACGGGTAAAGGCGTGTAAAGGCCATGTGGTTGGGACTTGGATTTGGCTTGTTTGCAAGTTATGCAATTACCACACAACCTCTCGACGTCTACTCTCATGTGGGGCCAATAGAAATGTTCTTTAAGAGTCTCAAGGGTTTTGAACACTCCGAAATGACCCATTAAACCTCCCCCATGGGCTTCTCTGGTCAATGCTTCTCGTAGGGATGATTGGGGAACGCACAGCTTTTGTTCTTTGAAAAGATATCCCTCATGTATGTAAAATTTCCCAAATGGTGCTTCTTTACATGCCTCGAAAATGGTGCCAAAGTCATGGTCATTGGGGTACAAGTCCTTAAGTGATTCAAATCCTAAGAAACGTGAAGATAATGTAGTCACTAACGTGTATCTCCTAGAGAGGGCATCGGCAACTATATTATCCTTTCCTTGTTTGTACTTAATCACGTAAGGGAATTGTTCTATAAACTCTACCCATTTGGCATGTCTTTTGTTCAACTTTCCCTGCCCTTTAAGATACTTAAGGCTTTCGTGGTCAGTGTGGATCACAAACTCTTTAGGTTGGAGGTAGTGTTGCCAAGTTTGTAGGGATCTCACAAGGGCATAAAGTTCCTTATCGTAGGTAGAGTAATTCAATGCTGCTCCTTTCAACTTTTCACTAAAGTAGGCTATGGGTTTCTTACTTTGGGTCAAAACTGCGCCTATACCCACTCCACTTGCATCACACTCGATCTCAAATGTCTCATCAAAATTTGGTAGTCTAAGTATGGGTGCATTGGTTAGCCTACGTTTGAGTTCATCAAATGCCTGTTGTTGTGGCTCTTCCCACCTAAAAGGCACATCTTTTTTCACAATTTCGTTTAGGGGTGCAGCTATGGAAGAAAAATCTTTGACAAAACGTCTATAAAAGCTTGCTAGTCCATGAAAACTGCGAACTTCCCCTACATTCTTAGGTATAGGCCACTCCACAATTGACCTAACCTTTTCCTCATCCATCTCTACTCCCTCAGCCGAAATGACAAAGCCTAGAAAAACTACGCGTTCTAAACAGAAAGAGCACTTCTTAAAGTTGGCGTAAAGTTGTTCTTGCTTAAGCTTTTCAAAAACGGCTCTAATGTGGTCAAGATGATCTTCTATGGTGTGGGAATAGATTAGGATATCATCGAAATAGACAACGACAAAGCGTCCTATGAACGCACGTAAGACTTCATTCATTAGCCTCATAAAGGTACTAGGGGCGTTGGTGAGCCCGAAGGGCATCACTAACCACTCATAGAGCCCAAACTTGGTTTTGAATGCAGTCTTCCATTCGTCCCCTTCTCGAATACGTACCTGGAAGTACCCTTGCTTAAGGTCGATTTTGGTGAAGAATTTGGATCCGTGCAACATGTCTAACATATCGTCTAGCCTAGGTATGGGGTACCTATACTTGACGGTAATCTTGTTTATGGCTCGGCAATCGGTACACATTCTCCACGTTCCATCCTTTTTGGGTACTAAAATGACGGGGACGGCAGATGGGCTCAGACTCTCTCGGATTTGTCCACTAGCTAGGAGCTCCTCTACTTGCCTTTGGATTTCTTTGGTTTCTTCGGGGTTTGCTCGATAGGCTGGGCGATTGGGTAACACGGCTCCTGGGACAAAGTCGATTTGGTGTTCTATCCCTCTAATAGGTGGTAATCCGGATGGTGGTTCGGAAGGAAATAGAACTTCATATTCTTGGATAAGGGACGCAACTGAGGTAGGTAAGTTTGTTGGGAGTTCTTCAAGGGCAAGTTGACACGACTTTGGGATGATGATGAAGACAGTTTGGTTGTTATAAAGTGCACGTGTAACCTCTCTTTTCTTTGCGAAATACCCACACTTCTTTTTGGACTCGTTGACACTTAGGGGCACTGCCTCTTTTCCCTTGCTCTCATTTTTTTTGTTCTCACTTTTCATACACTCCACGAATTTTCTCTCGGCTTCTTTTTCCTTAGGATCGGCTCTAGACTTGGACATGCGTTGGTGATCCTCGTGGACTTTGTGTGGTGGAAGTGCATGCAGTTTGTACAATTTGCCATTCAATTTGAAAGAATAACGATTCAAATAACCATCATATGTCACATGTCTATCAAATTGCCATGGCCTACCAAGTAAGATATGACTAGCATGCATTGGGGCGACATCCCATAAAACATCATCTTTGTAACTACCAATGCTAAGAGAAATCAAAACTTGTTTACTTACGCTAACTTCACCGCAGTCATTTAGCCATGCAAGTTTGTAAGGGTGCGGATGATTAGTCATAGGCAAATTCAGTTTTCTTACTAATTCGATGCTAGCCACATTAGCACAAGAACCGGAATCAATGATCATGGTGCACACTTTACCATTTATCATGCAATGAATATGGAAAATGTTTTCTCTATGTTGTTCGTGATCATCTAATTTCGGATATGCATTTAAAGCTCTACGCACAACAAGAAACTCTTTAGTGTCAAAATCATCTAATGCGCCTAGGTCCTCTTCAGGTTCAATTTCATTATCATGCTCAGACTCGTTTTCATGCTCGGACTCGGACACATATTCGTTTGTCTCTTCAATTAACATGATTCTTTTTGAATTAGGACATTCTTTTCCTATGTGACCACGTCCTTGACATTTATAGCATTTAATGTCTCTAAACCTGTTTGAAGAATCCGAAGGATTTCCGGTAGGAGCCTTTTGTTGGGTGCGTTCATCTCTCCTTTGTGTGGATTGCACACGATTGTCCATTCTTTGTGACGCATCTTGGTCACGTGCTTGGCCTCCTGTAGGCCGTGAACTTCCTGTTCCTGAAGGCTTGCTGTGAAATCTTGATGAAGATTGATTAGTACGATAATTGGAATGGAAATTAGAGGAGTTACGTACCTTTAATTGTGCTTCAATCTTCTCAGCCATATGGACCATGGTTGTGAGGTCGAGGTAAGGTTGAAGGTCAACCCTTTGTGCAATCTCCCTGTTTAAACCATGTAAGAATCGAGCCTTGGTGGCCTCTTCAGGTTCCTGCAAGTTAGACCTTTCCAACAAAATTTCTAACTCTTTATAATACTCGTCTACACTTTTGGAACCTTGTCGCAAATTATGCAAACTCGTGAAAATAGAACTCTCATAATTGTTTGGAATAAAACGTTGACGCATTTCAAACTTCATTTCTTCCCAAGTGGCGATTGGGGGTTGTCTCGTCTTAGTTCTATTTCGACACAAATTCGTCCACCAATTAAGTGCATAACCAGAAAATTCAATGGAAGCATACCTCACTTTTTGCAATTCACTATAATTGGTACAAGAAAAGATCAAATCCACTTTCGTTTCCCATTCTAAATATTCCTCCGCATTACTTTTACCATAAAACGTGGGAATACTTATTTTGGTTTTGAGAAAATCGTCATCTTGTGGGAAAAGGGGATTTTGGCGTCTTTGGTAACCACGAGGATGGTGATCATCAAAGTCATAATCATCATGCTCAAAGGGAATGTAATCATCAGTGTACCTTCTTGGAGCGTACCTTCTTGCTTGTGTAGGAGGAGCAAACCGTCTCGCTTCGGTGTGTGGGGGTCGAATGTTATCGTCCTCAACTTCTTCCGGAGGATGGCGCCTTGGTTGTGGTGGTGGAACGGCCCTGCTTGTTCCTTGGCCATCACTTGTTTTGTAGCTTCGCTCCACATCTTCCAAGCGATGCTTAATTATCTCATTGTCGTGCATGAGTTTCTTAAGCATTTCCAGCATTTGTTGTTGAGTATTGTCAACAGTTTCGGCTCCTTTAGACTTGCTAGATGCGGAATTGCTGCTGGCCATTGTACCTAAGGAATTGAACGAAAACAAAGGAAAAAAAAAGAGAAAGAAGCAAACTAACACAAAGACAAACAAACGTTAAGGGATTAGTAAAAAAAATAAGCGATGGACACTCCGATTTCGATTCTTTCCACTCTCTTACCACTTTGGTTCTTGGATAACCTGAAGTTAAGAAGTCTCAAAGTGATCAATAAGGAAGTGTATTGCCAAGGCTTCTTCAAACCACAATGTTCTCCGCTTGTTTCTTCCTTTTTGCTTTCAAGTTGCACCAATTAGTATCAAAGTAGAATCAATTGAAATGAACTCAAACTTGAACTTTCTACTAAGAATCAAAGAAAATAAGCAACCAAAGTTGATGTATAAGGCTGAACCAAAGATGAACTAAGGGTTGCCGTGGGCAATCTTTAGTTAATTTTGATTCTATGCACTTACTATCCACAAAATGGTTCAAGTCATGCAACAATCGAGCAACCAAATGTGTGATTGGTTCAAGAAGATCAAGAGTTGGAGAATTGGGTACAGGGACGGCAATGTGGGTATTATGGTATCCAAGGTTTGCAAGTCGTACCAAAAAATTTTCCACGCAATGCACAAACGTTTTGCCCGTTTTCTTTGCTCTTGTTCCTTTTGTTTTTCTTTTTCTTCCTTGCTATTTCAATTGAGCAAGATTCAGATTCTCCTCTTTTTTTTGACTAAGGGCAGAATTGGAATTTCACTTGTTTGCGCTTAGCACTTGCGTTTTTGGACAGAATAGTGCAATCTATTTAAAAATGCAATTTGTATCTTGGACTTGCAACAAAATTTAACCTTGGAAGGTGAGGGAAATTGGTTATGGCCGATTGGGGTAGGGGTAGGTTTTTTTTGATTTAGGTTTTTTTTTGAACGGTTTGAGAATTTGCGGAATGGGTTTGTAGGAACGGAATGAGCGTTGTAGATGGACTATCTGGGTTGGTAATTGATGATTGGTGTGGTCAATTTGGATATTGGCTATTTTAGGACAGAATTTGAACAAAATTCAAATTCTAGGGTTAGGGTTTATTCGAATGAATTGGGATCTTTAGAATCTGATTGGATTTGGTAAAATTGGTTTGGGGCTTTTTGTGTGGGGTGTAAATATGGCTATTTGGGATCAGGTTGGTGAGTTTTAGAGTTGGTTTGGGGTGGGGCTGGTTGGGCCGTGGGGTGTGAGGGTGGTTTTAGGGTTTGGTAAGTGGGTTGTGAAGACAAGCACACGTAGGACTACTAGATTTATAGCATGAAATCAATCACAATGCGAATCACAAGATGCATACAATCATCACCAACTAAAAGCTTCGGTAGCAACAAGATGATTTGAAACCGAGGTAGCTTTATAGGTTGATGGTTGGACTATTTTAAAGAAAGCTGAATGTGATGAGCCCACGATGGGGTCAACGCAACATATTTTCATGTATCATGTATTGTCACATGTTGGTTCTGTAAGACATGGCATATCGCTGTTCACTCCGCACACACTAGTGCTAGTTCTTATGTCTTATAGTCTTAACTAACCCTTAGGACATGTCATATATGTTGTGCATATTGTGTTTGTTGCTTGGTGTCTTTGAAGATAGGTCAAAGAGAGCTTTACATTGAAGAAGCATGAACACCTATCAATCCATGTTCCATTTGATCAAATGATATCATTGTTCAAACAAAGCTTGAAGATACAAATTAGAATCTGAATTTTTGTCCAAGCAAGTAGGTGAAATTCAAGTAGCTTACAAGCAGCTTGGTGACAAGCACTCATGTCAATTTCAAGCAATGTTCTTCACGTTGAAAACAAGAATGAGGAAGCTGCTCAATTCAAGAACCAATAGAAAGGAGTCTTCCAAATGCTTGAACCAATCACAAACAACTTGAGAAAATTCAACAAGCTGCACAACAAAAGAACCAATCAAATTGAGTTGTTTAAAGCCTAGCTCACGCAAGAAAGGATTGAAAATTCAAAGACCAACATTTGATCCAATCAAATTCAAAGGAGAAATTGGCCGGTTCATGGATATTTTGTTTGAATATTCAAACACCAAAGTAAGAACCAATCAAAACCAAGGTCAAGCAAGCAGCACACTACATCAACCAATCAAAACCTAGGCTGAATCTTGCAAAGAGGAGAACGTATGTTGAGCCAAAATTCTTTGAAAAATCAAAGCTACAAGTTGCAACCAATCAAAGGCATTCCTCAAGGAAGCTGCTCCATCTTTTATCCAATCAAAATAATCAAGAAAAGGAGGCTGGAAATAGAGAAGAATACACGGCAAAAGCAACCAGAATTTTGGAGCCAAAGTTGTTCAAAGCAAGCACCTTATATTTAGTCTTGTACTTTGTACATTAAAACTTGTACTCTTTATCATTTTCATTTGTTATAAATAGCATAGGAAGCTGAATGTACAAACAACAATAAACAACAATTTCAAGAAAACATTTCAATCAAACATTCCTTTAAGGAGTTCTCAACTTTCTAGTTGAAGTTTAAGACCACTTACGGTTTTCTTCCAAGTTCATAGCCTAGAACTTGTTAGTATTTACTTCATTTTTGGTTTACAGCATCTTAGGGTCTCAATGAGGTTTTAGATGTGTTGGAGTGCCAAAGAGGAAGAGGTGTTGGCATAAATTGAGCCAAGAACAAACGGTTACAGTTCAAGGGGTGTCATTGTGATGTTCTTTGCCATAGCTGAGGTTCAAATCAATTTGGAATAGGAGACAAAGTCCTTGGAACGTTTTTCTAGCCTTCATTTGGCTCATCAATTGGTATCAGAGCTTTGGTTAGTCTTCTATTCATGTTTACATTGTTTAAACTTGCATATGAATGATGCTGCCCAAAACCGTTTAATAGACTGTTTTGTTGTTCAATTAGATTCTGCTGTCTAGGTAGTTTGTTTATGTTTTAAAGTGTTTATTAGATAGTTTACAATAGTTTGGTAACTTAGTTTTAAGTGGCAAAACCGAAAACCCCCACAAAAATAACTTAGACTAGACTTAAGTGTGTTAGAATCTGATTGTGTAGCTCAAGTTTAGAACCGTGTGTAACCAGCTTGTACTTGTTCAATCTGGCCTAGATAATGTTCATTAGACCCTAATCTAGAAGTTTAAGTGTTAGTTTAGTTGACTCCTTAAAAGAGAAAACCTTGAACACAAAAATAGATTAGTTGATAGCTAGTTGGAATCAAGTGGTTAAATTCTGTTTTATTAGTAGTTGTGTGCAAACTGTTTAAAACGTTTTAGTTGCTGCCTTATTTAGCTTGGTTAGACTAGTTTACAACATAGATTAAGAGGTTTAGTTGGTTGTTTAGTTAGGACAAGCAAAACCGAAAACTAAAGATCAAAACAAGTAGTTTAGCTAACTAAGTGTGCTGCCTAGTTCCTAGTGTTATACGTTTGATAAGTAGGACATAAACACTTGCATTTAGTATCATTTAGTTTAGAATCTGATTGCATCATACAAACAAAAACCAAACGAAAACAAAGTAGGTTAGATCACTTGAAAACAAAACAAAACAAGTTAGCATACTTAGCATCAAAACTGATTTTCCATTAGTTGTTAGTAATCAGCCTCTATAAACTTCATTTAGAAACAACTAAGTTGCATTTAGCTATCTTAAGATTAGTTAGATCATTGCATCAAAAATAAGAAAAGAAAAAAAAAAGGACAAACTGCCCAAAAACCGTGTGATTAAAACAACCTTTTAAGGCTCATTTGAAATCTTGGTGTATGCTAATAGCTTTATCTTTTTGTTGATTTCAATTGTTTCAAACGACTTGTTGGACTTAGATATATTCTGAAAGTTAGGAATTGTTTAAGCCCCACATTGTTAAAGAGCTATCCAATTGTTGTTTTAGATCAATTTCTGAACTTACATTGCACTATATACGATTTGAACTTCTTGTAATTGTGAATTGAATTCCCACTACATAGTGTTTAGCCGTGTTGTGTACGAGGAACTTTCAAATTCCAAATACAACAAACCTTGTGCAATTAAAGGCCGTGGGCAATGTCTCATGTAGGCCGTGAGGAGTAGTCTCACAACAATCAAGCAAACCCATCCAAAGAAAGAAAATTAAGCTTGATTGAGAAATACGCGAGAGAAAAGCCAATATTTGTCAACAAGTAAGAGGCAAGACAAGAGAGAATTGCACAAGAAAGCCAAGTGAGGAAAAGGCCAAAAGTTAAACGTTGCAAAAAGGGAAAATCCCGTGCAAAGCTCCAAAGAAAGAAAGTGCCCAAACCAAACCCCAAAGTGTTGTAGTTTTGAAATATTGAAAGTTTCTAAAGCAAACCCTTGCTAGCACTTTGTTTGTGTGTCTTTACTTTCACTTTACTACAATTGATAATTGCATATGCTGTAAAGTAAATTGAGGGATTGTCTTAAAACAACCCCGTAGATTTCTTTCAGCCCGAACTACAATTTGACTTCTGTGATTTACTTGAATCCTTAGAAGAAATAGTCCAAGTTGCTGTTTTAAACAATTGTCAACATAAAGTAGAGTATTTGCATCTTATCAATATTTTAATTGGCTTTTGAGATTGTTTTGATTAAACATGATTCTAAAAACCATTTGGGGAGTTGAATGCCATAGGAGAGACTATGATGAACTGGAAAAACGTATGAACTCCTTTGGTCGTACGAATGGTTTATGGGTTGGATATTGGGAATGTAAAACTCCTAGATATCAAACTCTTTCTCAGTGCAATAAAGATGTTAGTGCATATTACAATGAAATGTTTGATGATTTGTACTATGCTTATGTTGAAGAACATGAGAAATTAAGCATGATTAGGTTCTTTGCTGGTCTAGATAAAGAAATTGTTGATTGCATGTTAAATGAAAAATTCTCATCACTTAATGACATGTATAAAAGGGCAAAGATTGTTCAATCAAACCTAATCCCATGCCAAGTTAATCAAAACTATGGGCATGAACTGAACTCTTATGATTCTGAAAATGACAAACCAAATCCAGTTAAGTTAAGCAATTTGAGTCAGCCTATGGATAATATTGAAAATGCATTGCTTCAACTTAGAGACATGGTGCAAGTATTGATAGAATCTGAAAAGAACAAAGACTTGCAATCTGACATTTCTGTGAATGATGGTTTGTATGAAATTAGCCCCAACATGCCTGAAACTGGAACTCATTTATCTGAATTGCATGTTCAACCTTGTGTACTGTCTGAAGAAGACCCTTCACTTGAATCTGTTGGTGATTTCCAAAGTGTTAGTCGTTTGCTTATAGATGATGTTAATTGTGATAACACTTTGTCTGAAAATGATTTACATTGTGACATGCATATAAATGAAATCCCTGTGCATGATCTGCATTCTGCTGAGATGCTTGTTTCTGGGTTACAATCTGAATTACATCCTGTACATTTCATTGATGACATTGATGTAAGTAATTCTGTTGAGAATGACATTGATAAACTAGATTCTTATGATTTGATGTTAGCTGAACTAGATTGTCTACTTGATGTAGAGCTTGATCATGATGTCATTATTGAAATAGATTCAGCTACAAATGAACATAAATCCTTGGATGAACTAGTTAATGAATTGAATGACATATTTAGTATAGATGAAGATTCTATTTCTGAAATATCTATTTCATTCATCTTGTTGAATGTCTGCCTGTTGTCATCTCAATTGATACATCTTGTCTAAATATTGCACATGTTTGTAAGATTTGTACATTTAGCGTTAACATGTTGCAATATGCTTTTTGGACGTTGTTTTATCCGTTAGGATGTATGTGTTCTAAAATTTTTGTTATCATATTGTTAATACATCCTAAACATTTTAGAAAGCGTGTACATACCTTATTCTTTCTTCAAAGATAAGGATGCACCAAGGTATTTCACCTTCACCATTTGTATTATCATGTTCCTATTTGGGTTATGGTGTAGTTGAGCATACGTGTACATCCTAAACCCCTATCCCTTATTCTATCCATGTTGAGATTCGAGGACGAATCATTTTCAAGAGGGAGGGAATGATGAGCCCACGATGGGGTCAACGCAACATATTTTCATGTATCATGTATTGTCACATGTTGGTTCTGTAAGACATGGCATATCGCTGTTCACTCCGCACACACTAGTGCTAGTTCTTATGTCTTATAGTCTTAACTAACCCTTAGGACATGTCATATATGTTGTGCATATTGTGTTTGTTGCTTGGTGTCTTTGAAGATAGGTCAAAGAGAGCTTTACATTGAAGAAGCATGAACACCTATCAATCCATGTTCCATTTGATCAAATGATATCATTGTTCAAACAAAGCTTGAAGATACAAATTAGAATCTGAATTTTTGTCCAAGCAAGTAGGTGAAATTCAAGTAGCTTACAAGCAGCTTGGTGACAAGCACTCATGTCAATTTCAAGCAATGTTCTTCACGTTGAAAACAAGAATGAGGAAGCTGCTCAATTCAAGAACCAATAGAAAGGAGTCTTCCAAATGCTTGAACCAATCACAAACAACTTGAGAAAATTCAACAAGCTGCACAACAAAAGAACCAATCAAATTGAGTTGTTTAAAGCCTAGCTCACGCAAGAAAGGATTGAAAATTCAAAGACCAACATTTGATCCAATCAAATTCAAAGGAGAAATTGGCTGGTTCATGGATATTTTGTTTGAATATTCAAACACCAAAGTAAGAACCAATCAAAACCAAGGTCAAGCAAGCAGCACACTACATCAACCAATCAAAACCTAGGCTGGATCTTGCAAAGAGGAGAACGTATGTTGAGCCAAAATTCTTTGAAAAATCAAAGCTACAAGTTGCAACCAATCAAAGGCATTCCTCAAGGAAGCTGCTCCATCTTTTATCCAATCAAAATAATCAAGAAAAGGAGGCTGGAAATAGAGAAGAATACACGGCAAAAGCAACCAGAATTTTGGAGCCAAAGTTGTTCAAAGCAAGCACCTTATATTTAGTCTTGTACTTTGTACATTAAAACTTGTACTCTTTATCATTTTCATTTGTTATAAATAGCATAGGAAGCTGAATGTACAAACAACAATAAACAACAATTTCAAGAAAACATTTCAATCAAACATTCCTTTAAGGAGTTCTCAACTTTCTAGTTGAAGTTTAAGACCACTTACGGTTTTCTTCCAAGTTCATAGCCTAGAACTTGTTAGTATTTACTTCATTTTTGGTTTACAGCATCTTAGGGTCTCAATGAGGTTTTAGATGTGTTGGAGTGCCAAAGAGGAAGAGGTGTTGGCATAAATTGAGCCAAGAACAAACGGTTACAGTTCAAGGGGTGTCATTGTGATGTTCTTTGCCATAGCTGAGGTTCAAATCAATTTAGAATAGGAGACAAAGTCCTTGGAACGTTTTTCTAGCCTTCATTTGGCTCATCAGAATGTAACCTAAAATGCAACGAACCCTAATGTGTTCAAGTTTGAATGACTCAAAATCAGATTGTGATGTGAAAGGAAATAAAGGAAATCACACTTGAATGATGAAAAGCAAAATGCAGCAACTTGCAAAGACTCAAAGGAAGTGACGTTTTTTTTTGAATGAAATGCAAGATAATGGCGTGTAGAGTGAGGGGTAGAAGAAGGACTCAAAGGAAGTGACGTTTTTTTTTTGAATGAAATGCAATATAATGGCGTGTAGAGTGAGGGGTAGAAGAAGGACTCAACTGAAATTGAAATGACTAGACTCAAACGAAAAGGAAATGATAGATGGTGGAATAGAGTAACCTGGGCTCTGATACCAATTTGATGCGTGCAACTCGTGGGCTCCAACAATTCCACCTTCCAAACGTCCTTCACAAAGGGTTAGGCACAAAGATGTAAACTTCCCCTTGCTTCCTTAGTGATCAAACGTGTGGACAACGAGCAAGACCAATACTATAAGATGGTCGTTGATCAGACAAACCAAAATGGCCCTCCTGGACGGCACCTTTTAGCAATGGCAATACCTTCAAATCGCTCAACTTTGAAGGATCTTAACTTAGGTTTTTAATGCAAAACCAAGAAAACAAAGTATCACTCAAAGTGAAGAAAATATCAAGAATTGTTATTCATCGAAAGGTCTGTTTACAACCAGCCAAAGGGGTCTATTTATAGGCCTAGTAGACGCCCCCTTTAGCTTGAAAATGGCTAGAGATAATTCAAATAAAGCTATCTAACAAATGTTTAAATTTGAACTTTGCTTGAAAATTTAAACTAAGATAATTCTAGCTAAAACTTGAAATGCTTGAAAGATGTTATCTTCAATGAATCTAGTCATGTTTGGTGATGAAATTGGCGTTGGAGATGCTGAAGTTGGCGTTGAAGATGTGGTTGACTTTGCAGTCAAAGGCTAGTTGGAGATTGGATTCTGATGAGGATCAAGGGTCCGATGAGGATCAAGGGCCCCATCAAGAGGTCAAAGGTCCTATAACAAGAAGGAGGGCAAGGGAACTTTGTCATCAAGTTGCCACCTTCTTGTACAAGGATGTTCAAGATGAGCCTAAGACTCCTTGGGTTCATTTCATTGAACCTTCAACTTGAGCATGTATCACATGCACATCTACACTCTTTGTTTCTTTGAATTTTATCTTGTGTCTTGTGATCTTTGTTTTATGTCTTTTCTTTGTAGGTAAATTAGGTACATGAAATGTTTGAAGAGAATGTTTGAAGAGAATGTTTCAAGAGAATGTTTCAAGAGAATGTTTCAAGAGAATGTTTGAAGAGAATGTTTCAAGAGAATGTTTCAAGAGAATATTCGAAGAGAATGTTTGTCTATGCTAAGACAAATTCAAAGGTGTCCAAGATAGAATCTCTTGATCAAGTTGAAATCATCTCCATTATCCATAAGAAGGGGGGGCGGCCACTTTAAAGTGAAGCAAGATATCTTACTTGAATTTGAACTTGAAGATAAACTTGAATTCAAATTCAACCATAATTTGAATTCAAGTTTCAACCAATTTGAGGCTTATCATCTCAAGATTACACGCCATTTTTGAAGGATAAGGGAGATAGTCACACGCCATTTTTGAAGAAGAAGAAGGATAAGATCACAATGCAAAATTGAATTCAAGTTTGAAGTCAAAATTCAAATCCCACTTAAATCCAAACTTCAGCCATCTTGTGAACTCAAATCCAAGCGCATGTTAATCCTCAAACAGCTCCTCCAAGACGCCATAAACATGACTAGATACATTGAGGATATCAACTTCCAAGCATTTCAAGTTTTAGCTAGAATTATCTTAGTTTAAATTTTCAAGCAAAATTCAAATTTAAACATTTGTTAGATAGCTTTATTTGAATTATCTCTAGCCATTTTCAAGCTAAAGGGGGCGTCTACTAGGCCTATAAATAGACCCCTTTGGCTGATTGTAAACTCACCTTTTCGATGAATAACAATTCTTGATATTTTCTTCACTTTGAGTGATACTTTGTTTTCTTGGTTTTGCATTAAAAACCTAAGTTAAGATCCTTCAAAGTTGAGTGATTTGAAGGTATTGCCATTGCTAAAAGGTGCCGTCCAGGAGGGCCATCTTGGTTTGCCTGATCAACGACCATCTTATAGTGTTGGTCTTGCTCGTTGTCCACACGTTTGATCACTAAGGAAGCAAGGGGAAGTTTACTTCTTTGTGCCTAACCCTTTGTGAAGGACGTTTGGAAGGTGGAATTGTTGGAGCCCACGAGTTGCACGCATCAAATTGGTATCAGAGACCAGGTTACTCTATTCCACCATCTATCATTTCCTTTTCGTTTGAGTCTAATCATTTCAATTTCAGTTGAGTCCTTCTTCTACCCCTCACTCTACACGCCATTATCTTGCATTGCATTCAAAAAAAAAACGTCACTTCCTTTGAGTCTTTGCAAGTTGCTGCATTTTGCTTTTCATCATTCAAGTGTCATTTCCTTTATTTCCTCTCATATCACAATCTGATTTCTGAGTCGTTCAAACTTGAACACATTAGGGTTCGTTGCATTTTTAGGTTACATTCAGCCTTCTTCAGAATATTTCAACCATCATCCTATAAAGCTACCTCGGTTTCAAATCATCTTGTTGCTACCGAAGCTTTTAGTTGGTGATGATTGTATGCATCTTATGATTCGCATTGTGATTGATTTCATGCTTTAAGACAAGTAGTCATACGTGTGTTTGCCTTCCCGAACCATTTTCAAAACCCTAATTCCCCACCCCACCCCACGGCCCCACCAACCCCACCCCAACCCAACCTTAAAATGCACCAACCTGGTCCAACACAACTCTATTTACACCCCAAACAAAAACCCCCAAACCAATTTACCCAAAAACAATCAGATTCTAAAGATCCCAATTCATTCAAATAAACCCTAACCCTAGAATTTGACTTTTGCTCAAATTCAGTCCTAGACCAACCAATATCCAAATTGGCCACACCAATCGTCAATTGCCAACCCAAATAGTCAATTTACAACACCCATTCCATTCCTACAACTTCATTCCGCAAAACCCCAAAACGTTCAAAACCACACTAAATCAAAAACCCTAACCCTAACCCCTATTCGGCCTTACCCAATTTTCATCACCTTCCAAGGTCCATTTTGTTGCAAGTCCAAGATACAAATTGCATTTTAAATACATTGCACTATTCTGTCCAAAAAACGCAAGTGCTAAGCGCAAACAAGTGAAATTCCAACTCTGCACTTAGTCAAAAAAAAAAGAGGAGAATCTGAATCTTGCTCAATTGAAATAGCAAGGAAGAAAAAGAAAAAACAAAAAGAACAAGAGCAAAGAAAACGGGCAAAACGTTTGTGCATTGCGTGAAAAAAATTTTTGGTACGAATTGCAAACCTTGGATACCATATTACCCACTTTACCGTCCCCTGTACCCAATTCTCCAACTCTTGATCTTCTTGAACCAATCACACATTTGGTTGCTCGATTGTTGCATGACTTGAACCATTTTGTGGATAGTAAGTGCATAGAATCAAAATTAACTAAAGATTGCCCACGGCAACCCTTAGTTCATCTTTGGTTCAGCCTTATACATCAACTTTGGTTGCTTATTTCCTTTGATTCTTAGTAGAAAGTTCAAGTTTGATTTCATTTCAATTGATTCTACTTTGATACTAATTGGTGCAACTTGAAAGCAAAAAGGAAGAAACAAGCGGAGAACATTGTGGTTTGAAAAAGCCTTGGCAATACACTTCCTTATTGATCGCTTTGAGACTTCTTAACTTCAGGTTATCCAAGAACCAAAGTGGTAAGAGAGTGCAAAAAAAAACCGAAAGCAGAGTGTTCATAGTTTATTTTTACTAATCCCTTAACGTTTGTTTGTCTTTGTGTTAGTTTGCTTCTTTCTCTTTTTCCTTTGTTTTCGTTCAATTCCTTAGGTACAATGGCCAGCAGCAATTCCGCATCTAGCAAGTCTAAAGGAGCCGAAACTGTTGACAATACTCAACAACAAATGCTGGAAATGCTTAAGAAACTCATGCACGACAATGAAATAATTAAGCATCGCTTGGAAGACGTGGAGCGAAGCTACAAAACAAGTGATGGGCAAGGAAAAAGCAGGGCCGTTCCACCACCACAACCAAGGCGCCATCCTCCAGAAGAAGTTGAGGACGATAACATTCGATCCCCACACACCGAAGCGCGACGGTTTGCTCCTCCTACACAAGCAAGAAGGTACGCTCCAAGAAGGTACAATGATGATTACATTCCCTTTGAGCATGATGATTATGACTTTGATGACCACCATCCCCGTGGTTACCAAAGACGCCAAAATCCCCTTTTCCCGCAAGATGACGATTTTCTCAAAACCAAAATAAGTATTCCCACGTTTTATGGTAAAAGTAATGCGGAGGAATATTTAGAATGGGAAACGAAAGTGGATTTGATCTTTTCTTGTACCAATTATAGCGAATTGCAAAAAGTGCGGTATGCTTCCATTGAATTTTCTGGTTATGCACTTAATTGGTGGACGAATTTGTGTCGAAATAGAACTAAGACGAGACAACCCCCAATCACCACTTGGGAAGAAATGAAGTTTGAAATGCGACAACGTTTTATTCCAAACAATTATGAGAGTTCTATTTTCACAAGTTTGCATAACTTACGTCAAGGTTCCAAAAGTGTAGACGAGTATTATAAAGAGTTAGAAATTTTGTTGGAAAGGTCTAACTTGCAGGAACCTGAAGAAGCCACCAAGGCTCGATTCTTACATGGTTTAAACAGGGAGATTGCGCAAAGGGTTGACCTTCAACCTTACCTCGACCTCACAACCATGGTCCATATGGCTGAAAAGATTGAAGCACAATTAAAGGTACGTAACTCCTCCAATTTCAATTCCAATTATCGTACTAATCAATCTTCATCAAGATTTCACAGCAAGCCTTCAGGAACAGGAAGTTCACGGCCTACAGGAGGCCAAGCACGTGACCAAGGTGCGTCACAAAGAATGGACAATCGTGTGCAATCCACACAAAGGAGAGATGAACGCACCCAACAAAAGGCTCCTACCGGCAATTCTTTGGATCCTTCAAACAGGTTTAGAGACATTAAATGCTATAAATGTCAAGGACGTGGTCACATAGGAAAAGAATGTCCTAATTCGAAAAGAATCATGTTAATTGAAGAAACAAAGAATATGTGTCCGAGTCCGAGCATGAAAACGAGTCTGAGCATGATAATGAAATTGAACCTGAAGAGGATCTAGGCACATTAGATGATTTTGACACTAAAGAGTTTCTTGTTGTGCGTAGAGCTTTAAATGCATATCCGAAATTAGATGATCACGAAAAACATAGAGAAAACATTTTCCATATTCATTGCATGATAAATGGTAAAGTGTGCACCATGATCATTGATTCTTGTGCTAATGTGGCTAGCATCGAATTAGTAAGAAAACTGAATTTACCCATGACTAATCATCTGCACCCTTACAAACTTGCATGGCTAAATGACTGCGGTGAAGTTAGCGTAAGTAAACTAGTTTTGATTTCTCTTAGCATTGGTAGTTACAAAGATGATGTTTTATGTGATGTCGCCCCAATGCATGCTAGTCATATCTTACTTGGTAGGCCATGGCAATTTGATAGACATGTGACATATGATGGTTATTTGAATCGTTATTCTTTCAAATTGAATGGCAAATTGTACAAACTGCATGCACTTCCACCACACAAAGTCCACGAGGATCACCAACGCATGTCCAAGTCTAGAGCCGATCCTAAGGAAAAAGAAGCCGAGAGAAAATTTGTGGAGTGTATGAAAAGTGAGAACAAAAAAAAAATGAGAGCAAGGGAAAAGAGGTAGTGCCCCTAAGTGTCAACGAGTCCAAAAAGAAGTGTGGGTATTTCGCAAAGAAAAGAGAGGTTACACGTGCACTTTATAACAACCAAACTGTCTTCATCATCATCCCAAAGTCGTGTCAACTTGCCCTTGAAGAACTCCCACCAAACTTACCTACCTCAGTTGCGTCCCTTATCCAAGAATATGAAGTTCTATTTCCTTCTGAACCACCATCCGGATTACCACCCATTGGAGGGATAGAACACCAAATCGACTTTGTCCCAGGAGCCGTGTTACCCAATCGCCCAGCCTATCGAGCAAACCCCGAAGAAACCAAAGAAATCCAAAGGCAAGTAGAAGAGCTCCTAGCTAGTGGACAAATCCGAGAGAGTCTGAGCCCATCTGCCGTCCCCGTCATTTTAGTACCCAAAAAGGATGGAACGTGGAGAATGTGTACCGATTGCCGAGCCATAAACAAGATTACCGTCAAGTATAGGTACCCCATACCTAGGCTAGACGATATGTTAGACATGTTGCACGGATCCAAATTCTTCACCAAAATCGACCTTAAGCAAGGGTACTTCCAGGTACGTATTCGAGAAGGGGACGAATGGAAGACTGCATTCAAAACCAAGTTTGGGCTCTATGAGTGGTTAGTGATGCCCTTCGGGCTCACCAACGCCCCTAGTACCTTTATGAGGCTAATGAATGAAGTCTTACGTGCGTTCATAGGACGCTTTGTCGTTGTCTATTTCGATGATATCCTAATCTATTCCCACACCATAGATGATGAGCCAAATGGGGGCTGGAAACGTTTGCCAAGGATGTTGTCTCCTACTCCAAACTGATTTGAACACAAGCTATGTCAAAGAACATCTCAAAGACACCCCTTGATCTTTAACCGTTGTTCTTGGCTCAATCTATGCCAACACCTCTTCCTCTTTGGCACTCCAACACATCTAAAACCTCAATGAGACCCTAAGATGCTGTTAAACCAAATAAAGAAGCAAATACTATCAAGTTCTAGGCTGGAACTTGAGAGAAAACCGTTTGGTGGTTTTAAACCTCAACTTGAAATGTTGATAACTCCTTGAAGGAAATTCTGGTTCAAGTGTATATTGATAATGGTTGTGAATTACATTCAGGTTCTAAACCTTCTTATACAAACGAAAATGATGAAAAGTACAAGTCCTAATGTACAAGGTACTAGCATAAAATGAGATGCTTGCTTTTTGAACAAGTTGGAGCAACTTTCGGTGAAAAGGAGCTGGTTGCTTCCCTCTTCTTCTTTGCTTGTCTTGAGCCATAGTTTTGATTGGTTTAAACATTGAGCAGCTTGCTTGAATCTCACCCTTGATTGGTTGTAAGTTGTAGCATTGATTTTTCAAAGAAATTCCCTTAGACAACCGTACATCTCTTGCTTGAATTCATCCAAAGTTTTGATTGGTTTATGGAGTGTGCAGCTTGGATAAAACTCAGCCTTGATTGGTTCTTACTTTGTGTTGAATTTTCAAACAAAATATCTAGTGAACCAGCCGAAAATCTCATGCCTTTTGATTGGATCCTTGGTTGAGCAGCTTGTTGAATTTTCTAACTTGATTGTGATTGGTTAAATCATTTGGTAGACTTCTTTCTATTGGTTGAAGGCTTGAGCTGCTTCCTCATTCTTGTTTTTCAACGTGAAGAACATTGTTGGAATTGACATGAGTGCTTGTTAAGCACCTTGCTTGCAAGCTACTTGAATTTCACTTCTTTGGTTGGACAAAAATTCAGGTTTGGTTTGCATCTTCAAGCTAAAAAAACGTGTACCTGAAAATAAGGCAAGAATACAACACAACTATCCTAAAACAAAGTTAACAAACTAACAATATTAAAAAGAACATATAAAGATATGTACAACATGCATTTGATACAACTAGATCATAGCTTGTATCATATAAACCCAATGGATGTCATCTTTGCTTGGCTCATCCTCTTCATGCCTGTAAAGAAATGATTCAACACAATGTAACAATTTCTTAGCCATACTCCTTGTTATGGGACCATTGTGGGGCAATGAGGTGTCATCGTCAGTGTTTGCATCTACAAGGTTAGGCTGTAGCTCATCATTCCCTCCCACTTGAAAAGGATTCGTCCTCGAATCTGAATCAACACTAAACGGAGAAAGGTCGGCAACATTAAAAGTTTTAGAGATAGGACCATACCTTTCTTCAGGAAGATCGAGAACATAGGCATTATCACCAAGCCGTTTCAACACTTTGAACGGTCCATCGCCTCTTGGTTTCAATTTGGAGTCCCTTTCCTTAGGGAATCTTTCTTTTCTCAAGTGTAACCAAACAAGATCACCAGGTTCAAATATAACAACTTTACGATTCCTGTTGGCTCTATTGGCATACACTTTACTCTTAGCTTCAAGTTGTGACTTAACCTTTTCATGCAATTCTTTCACAAGTTTTGCTTTTCGTTCACCATCTAAACTAACACGTTCATGAACAGGTATGGGAACAAGATCAAGCGGGGACAAAGGGTTAAAGCCATAAACAACTTCAAAAGGAGAATGCAATGTTCCACTATGAACAACTCTATTGTATGCAAACTCAATGTAAGCTAAGCAATCTTCCTAATTCTTTAAATTCTTTTGAATGACAACACGTAACAGTTGAGACAAAGTTCTATTAACGACTTCAGTTTGACCATCGGTTTGTGGGTGAGCAGTTGTGGAAAATAACAATTTAGTACCAAGTTTACTCCACAAAACACGCCAGAAATGACTTAGAAACTTTGTATCTCTATTACTAACAATCGTACGTGGCATGCCATGTAATCTAACAATTTCCTTAAAGAACAAATCAGCAATATGAATAGCATCATCAACTTTCTTACATGAAATGAAATGTGCCATTTTGGAAAATCTATCAACAACAACAAAGATGCTATCTTTACCAGTTTTGGATCGAGGCAATCCCAATACAAAGTCCATAGAAATATCAGTCCAAGGTGAGCTTGGAACAGATAAAGGAGTGTACAATCCATGTGGTTGTGTTCTAGACTTTGCTTGCTTGCAAGTAATACATTGGTCACATATCTTATCAACATGTGCTCTCATATGCGGCCAGAAGAAATGTTCCTTAAGTGTTTCCAATGTTTTTAACGAGCCAAAATGACCCATTAAACCTCCTCCATGAGCTTCTTTAATCAATAACTCTCTTAATGAACACATTGGTACACATAACTTATGTTCTTTAAACAAGTAACCATCATGCACGTAATATTTGGCAAAAGGGGACTCAACGCATGCTTGATATATAGAACTAAAGTCATGATCAGAATGATACATCTCTTTGATAGACTCAAAACCAAACATGTTACATGAAAGAGTAGTAATCAAAGTATAGCGACGAGATAAGGCATCAGCAACAACATTTTCTTTTCCTTGCTTATACTTGATCACATAAGGGAATTGTTCAATGAATTCAACCCACTTGGCATGTCTTTTGTTCAATTTTCCTTGACCCTTTAGATACTTAAGGCTTTCATGATCAGTATGAATCACAAATTCCTTAGGTTGCAGATAATGTTGCCAAGTTTGTAAGGAACGCACAAGTGCGTACAATTCTTTATCATAGGTTGAATAATTGATGGAAGCTCCTTTCAATTTCTCACTAAAGTAGGCAACAGGTTTGTTACCTTGATGCAATACGGCTCCAATGCCAACTCCACTGGCATCACATTAAACTTCAAACATTTCATCAAAATTGGGCAATCTCAGGATGGGTGCAGAAGTTAGACGTTTCTTAAGTTCCTCAAAAGCTTGTTGTTGTGATTCTCCCCATTCAAATCTTACATCTTTCTTGACTAATTCATTCAAGGGGGCAGCTATGGTGGAGAAATCCTTCACAAAACGTCTATAGAAACTAGCTAATCCATGAAAACTCCTAATATCTCCAGCAGACTTAGGGGTTGGCCACTCAGTTATGGATTTAACTTTCTCTTGATCCACTTCAATTCCTTCAGCACTAATCACAAATCCTAAGAATGTAACCTTCTCCAGACAGAAAGAACACTTCTTGAAGTTAGCATACAGCTTCTCTTTCTGTAGTGTGACAAAAACGGCTCTTAGATGGTTCAGGTGTTCACCTAGGGTTTTGGAGTAGATAAGAATGTCATCAAAGTAAACTACTACAAATTTCCCTATGAATTTCCTTAAGACCTCATTCATTAACCTCATGAAAGTACTAGGGGCATTGGTTAAACCAAAGGGCATAACTAACCATTCGTACAATCCAAACTTAGTCTTAAAGGCAGTTTTCCATTCATCACCTTCCCTAATTCTGACTTGGAAATATCCTTGCTTAAGATCTACTTTGCTAAAGCACCTAGACCCATGCAACATATCCAACATGTCATCCAACCTAGGAATAGGGTACCTATACTTCACAGTGATCTTATTGATGGCTCTACAGTCAGTACACATTCTCCAAGTTCCATCTTTCTTAGGGACAATGATTACAGGAACAGCACACGGACTCATACTCTCTCTTACTTTACCTTGACTCAATAATTCCTCAACTTGCTTTTGGATTTCCTTAGTTTCCTCTGGATTGGCTCTATAGGCAGGTCTGTTTGGCAGAACAGCTCCTGGAATGAAATCTATTTGATGCTCAATGCCTCTTAGGGGGGGTAAACCTGGGGGATCTCCTTCAGGAAACAAGCTAGAAAATTCTTGAAGTAAAGATGCAACTTCACTAGGTAAAGTAGATGGTATCTCAGATGAAGAGAATAGAGATTCTTTGTAAAGCAAGATATAAACATTTTTGTTTGAATTGATAGCATGGAATACCTCACTTTGAGATGCAAAGAATGCGCTTTTCTTTAAAGATGGTTCAGCAGAAACTTTGCTTTCTTTCGGTTCAACTTTGAGATGAGAGCTTCTCAGTTGGTGTTCTTTGATAAAGATCCTTTCTAATTCCTTTTCTTTTGGATCATTGTAGCTTTTTAACATGCGTTGTTGATCCTCAAAGACTTTATGCGGGGGTAAGGCATTTAATTTGAACAGTTTGTTGTTATGCCTAAAGGAATATCTATTTAGGTAACCATCATACGTAACCTTGTTGTCAAATTGCCACGGTCTACCTAATAAGATATGGCTTGATTGCATAGGGGCTACGTCACTTAACACCTCAGTAGAATACCCACCAATTGACAAAGGAACTAGGACTTGCTTTGTTACTTTAACTTCACCACACTCATTAAGCCACGTAAGTCTATAAGGACGGGGGTGATTAATTAAAGGTAACTCAAGTTTCCTAACAAGCTCAAAACTTGCAACATTTGTACATGAACCGGAGTCAATGATTAACGTGCAGACTTTCTTCTTAACCATACAGTGAATGTGGAATATGTTCTCTCGTTGTATTTCAGGTTCTTCGGTTTTAACTTGGGCACTTAGGGCTCGACGGACAACTAAGAACTCTTTCGTCTCACACTCATCAATCTCTTCACTAATTTCTTCTTCTTCCTCACACGTTTGCTCAATTTCTTTGTTTTCTCCACTTTCTTCCAATTCTTCCTCAGAATAATACTCATTAGACTCTTCAATAAACAAGATGCGTTTAGGGTTGGGACATTGATTAGCAAAATGACCTTTTCCTAAGCATTTAAAACATTGAATATCACGAGTCTTAAAATTAGACGTACCTTCCACCTTGGTTTTGCCTTTATCAGTGATTGGAAGCTTTGGACGATTTTGGATGTTCGGGGTTGGTTTTCCTTGTGATCCACGGCCTTGGCCTTGTTGTGGACGGAACGGCGTCCTGGGCTGTGTTCTAGGAAAACTCAAAGGATTAGTCCGAAAAGAAGGGTTAGAAGTTTTAACCTTCAGTTGTCTTTCCACTTTCTCAGCAATGTGAACCATAGAAGCCAGATCTGAGTAAGGTGTAAGTTCCACCTTAAATGCAATTTCTTTATTCAAACCAGCTAGAAATCTAGCCATTGTGGCTTCCTCCGCTTCTTCTATGTTAGCCCTGGTAAGCAAATGTTCTAATTCTTTATAAAATTCATCAACAGATCTATTACCTTGAGAAAGTTGTTGCAATTTCTGGAAAACGCTTCTTTCATAGGAAGGAGATATGAATCTCTTCCTCATCTCTTGTTTCAGCTCGGACCAAGTGACAACAGGGGGTTGTCTTGTTCTTCTCCTGGTGTTCTTCAGTTGTTCCCACCAAAGTAAAGCATAATCTACAAATTCAAAAGTTGCATACCGCACTTTGGCCAATTCAGAATAGTTAGTGCAAGAATACATATGATCTACTTTTGTTTCCCATTGCAAATATGTTTCAGGATCACTTTTTCCATGGAAGGGGGGAATTGTCAGTTTAATAGTGATGTATTCTTCTTCAAGTTGTTCTGCAGGTTGACGTTCATGATATCTCTCTTCTACGTAGGTTTCTTCATTGTACTCAGGGAGACTATCAAATCTTTCCTCAAAAGAAAGGTTCCTACGACCACCATTACTACCTCGACCTCTACCTCTACCTCTAAGTGATGTGCTTTTTCTGCGTTCAACATGAGACTCATTATCATAAGAGGTGCCTTCTTGAAAAGGTATAGTAGGTTCCTTTTGTTCTGAGGTAGGCTTTTCTACTCTGCTTAGCCTTTGTTTGTTATCCTATATGTCACTTCTCATTAAACCAAATTGATTAACAAGGAAAGTGAGTGTTTGTTGTATATTCTCTAGGGTAACAGGGACTGGGGATGGGACTGGTGTAGATGGGGACGGGGAGGATGCATTATCTTTCTGTTGGGGACCCATGTTTCAGAAAAACAATCTCAAAAGACAAATAAAATATTGACAAGATGCAAATACTCTACTTTATGTTGACAATTGTTCAAAACAGCAATTTGGACTATATTTCCTAAAGATTCAAGTAAATCACAGAAGTCAAATTGTTTGTTCGGGCTGAAAGAAATCTACGGGGTTGTTTTAAGACAATCCCTTAATTTACTTTACAGCATATGCAATTATCAATTGTAGCAAAGTGAAAGTAAAGTCACACAAACAAAGTGCTAGCAAGGGTTTGCTTTAGAAACTTTCAATATTTCAAAACTACAACACTTTGGGGTTTGGTTTGGGCACTTTCTTTCTTTTGAGCTTTGCACGGGATTTTCCCTTTATGCAACGTTTATCTTTGGGCTTTTTCCTCACTTGGCTTTCTTGTGCAATTCTCTCTTTGTCTTGCCTCTTACTTGTTGACAATTTTTGGCTTTTCTCTCGCGTATTTCTCAATCAAGCTTAATTTTCTTTCTTTGGATGGTTTTGCTTGATTGTTGTGAGACTACTGCTCACGGCCTACATGAGACATTGCCCACGGCCTTTAATTGCACAAGATTGGTTGTATTTGGAATTTGAAAGTTCCTCGTACACAACACGGCTAAACACTATGTAGTGGGAATTCAATTCACAATTACAACAAGATCAAATTGTATACAGTGCAATGTAAGTTCAGAAATTGATCTAAAACAACAATGGGATAGCTCTTTAACAATGTGGGGCTTAAACAATTCCTATCTTTCAGAATATATCTAAGTCCAACAAGTTGTTTGAAACAATTGAAATCAACAAAAAGATGAAGCTATTAGCATATAGCAAGATTTCAAATGAGCTTTAAAGGTTGTTTTGATCCACACGGTTTCTTGGGCAGTTTGTTCCTTTTTCTATTTTCTGTTTTTGACGCAAGTGTTCTAACTAATTCTAATATGGATAATTGCAACTTAGTTGTGCCTAAATGAAGTTTACAAAGGCTGGTTACCAACAACTAATGGAAAATCAGTTTTGATGCAACTAAGCTATCTTGTTTTGTTTGGTTTTCAAGTGACCTATCCTACTTTGTTTTTGGTTTGGTTTTTTTTCGTTATTATGTTGCAATCAGATTCTAAACTAAATGATACTAAATGCAAGTATTTAAAGCCTACTTATCAAACGCACAACTCTAGGAACTAGCCAGCACACTTAGTTATCTAAACTACTTGTTTTGATCTTTGTTTTCGGGTTTTCTTGTGTTAAGCTAAACAACCAATTAAACCTCTTAAACTATGTTGTAAACTAGCCTAACTAAGCTAAATAAGGTAGCACTAAAACGTTTTGGACAGCTTACACACAAGCTACTAGAAACAGAATTTTAACAAGTAGTAAACTATCAACTATTCTAATTTTTGGTGTTTCAAGTTTTCTGATTTTAAGGACACAACTAGACTAACACTTAAACTACTAGATTAAGGTCTAATGAAGATCAACTAAGCTAGATATGGCAGCATATAAAACGTTCAAAACAGTTTGCACACATGAACTAAAAACAGAATTTAAACAACTTGATTTCAACTACTATCAACTAACCTATTTTTTTGTTCACGGTTTTCAGTTTGAAGGAGTTAATTAACTACCACTTAAAACTTCCAGATTAGGACCTAATGAACAATATCTAAGCTGGGTTGAACAATCACAAGCTGGCCACACACGGTTTTGCTTCAAGATACACAATTCAACTCCTAACACACTTAAGTCTAATCTATGTTCTTTTTTTTGGGGTGTTTCGGTTTTTGCTACTAAAACTAAGTTACCAAACTATTCTATACTATCTAATAAGCACTTTAAAACATAAACTAACTACCTAAACAAACAGCAACAAAACGCAATAAAAATCAGTACACAAACGGTTTGGGCAGCAACATTCATTTGCAAATTTAAGCAATGTAAACATGAATAGAAGACTAACCAAGGCTCTGATACCAATTGATGAGCCAAATGGGGGCTGGAAACGTTTGCCAAGGATGTTGTCTCCTACTCCAAACTGATTTGAACACAGGCTATGTCAAAGAACATCTCAAAGACACCCCTTGATCTTTAACCGTTGTTCTTGGCTCAATCTATGCCAACACCTCTTCCTCTTTGGCACTCCAACACATCTAAAACCTCAATGAGACCCTAAGATGCTGTTAAACCAAATAAAGAAGCAAATACTATCAAGTTCTAGGCTGGAACTTGAGAGAAAACCGTTTGGTGGTTTTAAACCTCAACTTGAAATGTTGATAACTCCTTGAAGGAAATTCTGGTTCAAGTGTATATTGATAATGGTTGTGAATTACATTCAGGTTCTAAACCTTCTTATACAAACGAAAATGATGAAAAGTACAAGTCCTAATGTACAAGGTACTAGCATAAAATGAGATGCTTGCTTTTTGAACAAGTTGGAGCAACTTTCGGTGAAAAGGAGCTGGTTGCTTCCCTCTTCTTCTTTGCTTGTCTTGAGCCATAGTTTTGATTGGTTTAAACATTGAGCAGCTTGCTTGAATCTCACCCTTGATTGGTTGTAAGTTGTAGCATTGATTTTTCAAAGAAATTCCCTTAGACAACCGTACATCTCTTGCTTGAATTCATCCAAAGTTTTGATTGGTTTATGGAGTGTGCAGCTTGGATAAAACTCAGCCTTGATTGGTTCTTACTTTGTGTTGAATTTTCAAACAAAATATCTAGTGAACCAGCCGAAAATCTCATGCCTTTTGATTGGATCCTTGGTTGAGCAGCTTGTTGAATTTTCTAACTTGATTGTGATTGGTTAAATCATTTGGTAGACTTCTTTCTATTGGTTGAAGGCTTGAGCTGCTTCCTCATTCTTGTTTTTCAACGTGAAGAACATTGTTGGAATTGACATGAGTGCTTGTTAAGCACCTTGCTTGCAAGCTACTTGAATTTCACTTCTTTGGTTGGACAAAAATTCAGGTTTGGTTTGCATCTTCAAGCTAAAAAAACGTGTACCTGAAAATAAGGCAAGAATACAACACAACTATCCTAAAACAAAGTTAACAAACTAACAATATTAAAAAGAACATATAAAGATATGTACAACATGCATTTGATACAACTAGATCATAGCTTGTATCATATAAACCCAATGGATGTCATCTTTGCTTGGCTCATCCTCTTCATGCCTGTAAAGAAATGATTCAACACAATGTAACAATTTCTTAGCCATACTCCTTGTTATGGGACCATTGTGGGGCAATGAGGTGTCATCGTCAGTGTTTGCATCTACAAGGTTAGGCTGTAGCTCATCAATAGAAGATCATCTTGACCACATTAGAGCCGTTTTTGAAAAGCTTAAGCAAGAACAACTTTACGCCAACTTTAAGAAGTGCTCTTTCTGTTTAGAACGCGTAGTTTTTCTAGGCTTTGTCATTTCGGCTGAGGGAGTAGAGATGGATGAGGAAAAGGTTAGGTCAATTGTGGAGTGGCCTATACCTAAGAATGTAGGGGAAGTTCGCAGTTTTCATGGACTAGCAAGCTTTTATAGACGTTTTGTCAAAGATTTTTCTTCCATAGCTGCACCCCTAAACGAAATTGTGAAAAAAGATGTGCCTTTTAGGTGGGAAGAGCCACAACAACAGGCATTTGATGAACTCAAACGTAGGCTGACCACTGTACCCATACTTAGACTACCAAATTTTGATGAGACATTTGAGATCGAGTGTGATGCAAGTGGAGTGGGTATAGGCGCAGTTTTGACCCAAAGTAAGAAACCCATAGCCTACTTTAGTGAAAAGTTGAAAGGAGCATCATTGAATTACTCTACCTATGATAAGGAACTTTATGCCCTTGTGAGATCCCTACATACTTGGCAACACTATCTTCAACCTAAAGAGTTTGTGATCCACACTGACCACAAAAGCCTTAAGTATCTTAAAGGACAAGGAAAGTTGAACAAAAGACATGCCAAATGGGTAGAGTTCATAGAACAATTCCCTTACGTGATTAAGTACAAACAAGGAAAGGATAATATAGTTGCCGATGCCCTCTCTAGGAGATACACGTTAGTGACTACATTATCTTCACGTTTCTTAGGATTTGAATCACTTAAGGACTTGTACCCCAATGACCATGACTTTGGCACCATTTTCGAGGCATGTAAAGAAGCACCATTTGGGAAATTTTACATACATGAGGGATATCTTTCCAAAAACAAAAGTTGTGCGTTCCCCAATCATCCCTACGAGAAGCATTGACCAGAGAAGCCCATGGGGGAGGTTTAATGGGTCATTTCGGAGTGTTCAAAACCCTTGAGACTCTTAAAGAACATTTCTATTGGCCCCACATGAGAGTAGACGTCGAGAGGTTGTGTGGTAATTGCATCACTTGCAAACAAGCCAAATCCAAGTCCCAACCACATGGCCTTTACACGCCTTTACCCGTCCCTGATTCCCCTTGGATTGACATTTCTATGGACTTTGTTTTAGGACTTCCTAGGTCTCGGGGAGGACGCGATAGCATTTATGTTGTGGTTGACCGATTTTCAAAAATGGCACATTTCATTGCATGTAGGAAAGTTGATGATGCCACACACGTTGCTGATTTGTTCTTCAAAGAAATTGTTAGATTGCATGGCATGCCACGTACAATTGAAAGTGATAGAGATACGAAATTTTTGAGTCATTTTTGGCGTGTTTTGTGGGCTAAACTTGGTACACAACTGTTGTTTTCCACCACCGCACACCCACAAACTGATGGACAAACTGAAGTCGTTAATCGTACTCTTTCTCAACTATTGCGTGCCATTTTGCAAAAACACATTAAACACTGGGAAGATTGTTTACCATATATCGAATTTGCATATAATAGGAGTGTCCATCACGGTACTTTGCATAGTCCATTTGAAATCGTGTATGGCTTTAATCCCTTGTCTCCCATTGATTTGATTCCTATTCCCGTGCATGAACGTTCTAGTCTTGATGGTAAACAAAAAGCAGACAACATAAAGAAATTGCATGAACAAGTTAAAACACAACTAGAAAAGAAAAACAAAGCTTATGAAAGACGAGCTAACAAACATCGGAAAAGAGTTGTGTTCAAACCTGGAGATTTAGTGTGGTTACATTTGCGGAAAGAAAGATTTCCCAATGAAAGAAAGTCAAAATTGATGCCTCGAGGAGATGGACCCTTTAAAGTATTGAAACGCATAGGTGACAATGCATACATTCTCGATCTTCCCGACAGGTATGGTTCAGTTTCACCTACTTTTAATGTTGCTGATCTCACCCCTTTCAACGATGACCTTTTTGATTCGAGGACGAATCCTTTTGAGGAGGGGGGGATTGATGAGGATCAAGGGTCCGATGAGGATCAAGGGCCCCATCAAGAGGTCAAAGGTCCTATAACAAGAAGGAGGGCAAGGGAACTTTGTCATCAAGTTGCCACCTTCTTGTACAAGGATGTTCAAGATGAGCCTAAGACTCCTTGGGTTCATTTCATTGAACCTTCAACTTGAGCATGTATCACATGCACGTCTACACTCTTTGTTTCTTTGAATTTTATCTTGTGTCTTGTGATCTTTGTTTTATGTCTTTTCTTTGTAGGTAAATTAGGTACATGAAATGTTTGAAGAGAATGTTTCAAGAGAATGTTTCAAGAGAATGTTTGAAGAGAATGTTTCAAGAGAATGTTTCAAGAGAATATTCGAAGAGAATGTTTGTCTATGCTAAGACAAATTCAAAGGTGTCCAAGATAGAATCTCTTGATCAAGTTGAAATCATCTCCATTATCCATAAGAAGGGGGGGCGGCCACTTTAAAGTGAAGCAAGATATCTTACTTGAATTTGAACTTGAAGATAAACTTGAATTCAAATTCAACCATAATTTGAATTCAAGTTTCAACCAATTTGAGGCTTATCATCTCAAGATCACACGCCATTTTTGAAGGATAAGGGAGATAGTCACACGCCATTTTTGAAGAAGAAGAAGGATAAGATCACAATGCAAAATTGAAGTCAAGTTTGAAGTCAAAATTCAAATCCCACTTAAATCCAAACTTCAGCCATCTTGTGAACTCAAATCCAAGCGCATGTTAATCCTCAAACAGCTCCTCCAAGACGCCATAAACATGACTAGATACATTGAGGATATCAACTTCCAAGCATTTCAAGTTTTAGCTAGAATTATCTTAGTTTAAATTTTCAAGCAAAATTCAAATTTAAACATTTGTTAGATAGCTTTATTTGAATTATCTCTAGCCATTTTCAAGCTAAAGGGGGCGTCTACTAGGCCTATAAATAGACCCCTTTGGCTGATTGTAAACTCACCTTTTCGATGAATAACAATTCTTGATATTTTCTTCACTTTGAGTGATACTTTGTTTTCTTGGTTTTGCATTAAAAACCTAAGTTAAGATCCTTCAAAGTTGAGTGATTTGAAGGTATTGCCATTGCTAAAAGGTGCCGTCCAGGAGGGCCATCTTGGTTTGCCTGATCAACGACCATCTTATAGTGTTGGTCTTGCTCGTTGTCCACACGTTTGATCACTAAAGAAGCAAGGGGAAGTTTACTTCTTTGTGCCTAACCCTTTGTGAAGGACGTTTGGAAGGTGGAATTGTTGGAGCCCACGAGTTGCACGCATCAGATTCAATTTGACTTCAAACTTGAATTCAATCTTTGAATTATAATCCCATCCTTTTGATCTTCAAGTGGCGTGTGGATGCTTATCTAGGCGTGTGAGATGTCTTCAATTGGTTGAGATGTTGAATTCAAATGCTGGTTGGAAATTGAGTTTAACTTGAACTTGAATTTTAAACTTGGATTCAAATTTGAATTGCCATCTCATCTTTGCTTCAAAAATTGGCGTGTGATCCTTATCCTTCAAAATGACTTCATGTTGGCGTGTGACTTCTTTGGAGTGGATGTAGATTAGGCTGAAATCCTTTTGAACTTTAAGTCTCCAATTGATTGAGATTAAATTCAAATTAAGATTGAATTTTAAATTCAAGCCTAGCTTTGAATTTAAACTCAATTGATCATTATCCATTTGCTTTAGATATGGCCGCCCCCTTCTTGTGGATAATGGAGATGATTTTGATTTCAACTTGATCAAGAGACTCTATCTTGGACACTTTTGAATTTGTCTTAGCATAGACAAACATTCTCTTGGAATATTCTCTTGAAACATTCTCTTCAACATTCTCTTCAAACATTCTTTTGAAACATTCTCTTGAACATTCTCTTCAAACATTCTCTTGTACCTAATTTACCTACAAAGAAAATACATAAAACTAAGATCACACGACACAAAATAAAATTCAAAAACAAGAATGTAGACGTGCATGTGATACATGCTCAAGTTGAAGGTTCAATGAAATGAACCCAAGGAGTCTTAGGCTCATCTTGAACATGCTTGTACAAGAAGGTGGCAACTTGATGACAAAGTTCCCTTGCCCTCCTTCTTGTTATAGGACCTTTGACCTCTTGATGGGGCCCTTGATCCTCATCGGACCCTTGATCCTCATCACATCTGCACTATGAAGTGTCGGGGTTTTATTCAAGGTTGGAATGTCATAATATGTGACAGAACTTAATTCATAATCCAGTAGAAGTTTAAAGGATAACTCAAGAAGATATAAAATTTCATAGACTAGGATTTTCGTTATTAAGTCATGACTCTAATTTCCAGTCTAAGTCATCCTAGTCTAAGGTCAACTCTCATCTAAGATCATGACTTACATCTAAGATCAATCTTAGATTTCTAAAATCATAGCTTAATTCTATATCCTGCCCGGATCTAGAGCCTCAGCTCTGATACCACCTGTAGCGCCCCGCACCCCAGCCTAGCCGGATACGGTGCGCCTGCCGTACTTCACTACGGAGAGTACCTGATGAGGCTGAGGAGCAGCCCCCTAATGCGGAGCTTGCACAAGGTGCCCTTAATCATAAGGGGCCTTTGACAAGGAGCCAAACCAAGAGGACTAATTGTCTTCACCTTGGTTTCCAACTTGGTTTTGAAGTTGGCTCCTTTCTAACCAAACATGTGCAAGATGAACCAATGGATGTTCCTCCTAAATGGGTGCTCATTGTTGAGCTTAAGAACTGATTATCCAATGATTTTCAGTCCGCTTGTTGGTGCCGTTTCTGTGGCCTTTAGTTGTCTTTTCGTTTGCTTCTTTTAAAGTTTGTTTAGAATACTTATGTTTGGTGTATGAGTGTGATTTGTAGGTGTTACAGGTCTTGGATCAAACGCCTTGAGCTTTGGAAAGGAAGGCTTCTCAGATTTGGACCAAGCTTGTCCATACAAGGCTGTTTTGTGATTTTGGGCTTTCAAGTGAGATTGGGCGTGCATGGGACCAGCTGGACCTTGAAGTAGACTTAATTTAGAGCATCTTTCATGTTTTGGGTTTTGTCAAAATCAGTCCACAAAAATAGTTACAAGAGTTGCAAGGAAGAAGTCCAAAACAAGCCCAAGTGTGCAACTTAGGGTTTTCGGTTTTCTTGAAGAGAGTGGCAGCCGCCTAGCATGATCAAATGCAATCAAGAGACCTTCTATAATGTCATAAATCAGATTGGGATGATTGGAATGAATTATGGAGTCATAATTGAAGATTTGGAGCAATTAAGGAGATAATTCAAGTAAGAGAAAGTTACCAAAATTAGATCTTGTGACAAAAGGAAGGTTGAATGGCGTGTGAGGGCAAATGGATGCACAAGACAAGTTCTAGAAGGATGATTAATAATGCAATAATTGGTGATTGAGACAATAATTGTGGATTTGCCAAGAGAAAGAAGCTTACCTAAAATAACAAATTCAGAATTTTGCATCTCAAGGAAAGAAGTGGCGCCAACATGGAAGTTCCAAGATGCCCTAGCCGTTTTGTGGGAGTGGCCAAGAAGACTTGTAATCAAATATATTGATCACTTAGCATTTCTTTGGATAGTTAGACTATTTTCATCTTTGAACTACAAACCCTAGCGTTTTGTATTGTCTTTTGTTCTTGAGTTTTCTTGAATAAAAGTTTGTGTTTTTCCTTTGGTTTACACATATCTAAATCAAGGCTAGACCCAATTAAGGATTGTGTGTTCCTTGTTGGTGATCCTCAATCCAAGGATTAGGAGTGACTGGTTGGATTGGACGGATTGAAACACATATAACCAAACGAATTTGGAGACTTGAAAGGAAGGTGGTTGCTTGGCACCATTGTCCATCACATTCAAGGCTTGAGGGACGTTTGGAGAGTGAAGAAAGATCGGGACAACATCAACATACGAACCATATTCGTATCAAGTGGTATCAGAGCTCTCGTTTATCTTCATCTCAAATATCTTTTCTTGTGTCATTTGTGTCATTCTTGTTATTCTCAATCATTCAAAAAAAAATTGATCTTTTGCTTCATTTCATCAAAACAAAAACAAAGATTGTTCTTTTCTTCAGTCCAACGAAAACCACAAAAAAAGGCTTCACCTTTTGCATCAATATTGATCACCTATCATTAAAGATCTCATCTTTAACACACTTAATCATAGGATCATTGTTCTTTGCATTGAATAGGATTTAACTCCATCTCAAATCAGCCCAAGGCCTAAAAGAAGCTACCTTTGAGTCAAACACCTTGTTGTTATCGAAGCTTTTAATTAAATTTGCTTGTGTGATATTGAATACAAGTTTGTTTGTTTTGGTTGTATTGGTATCCAAGGAAAAATCTGTTTTCTACTACACATCCATACAAACACAAAAAGGCCCATCTTTCAAGCATACACAACTGATTCTCGCAAAAACAAACAAAGGTTGCATCAAGGCTGCTTTGAACGTCAAAAAAAAACGAAAGGAAAAGAAAACGTGCACAAAAGCAACAAAAAGAAGTGCACAAAGAAAGGAAGAGAAAAGAAGCTCCTTTTGACCGAAAGTTCATTCTTTTGCATCTACTATCCAACCCCAAAAACAACACACATAAAGCCTTCAATTCTCAACCTTGGATACACATTCATACTATCAATCAAAGAGCTTGCATTTGATATTGCATAAGTTGGTTTAATTAAAGATTGCCCAGGACAACCCCTAGCAATTCTTTGGTTCAACCAACTACATCACTTTTGGTTTCTTGTTTCTTTGAATCATAGTTATTAAGTGTGTTTAAAATTGTGCTCTAAACTTCTTGAAGCTGTTTTACCACTTGTTGATCAATTGGTGTTTTTGAAGGCAAAAGAATCTTGCGAGAACAGAAAAACAAAACAGATTGTGGTTAGCCAATTTGGGACTTGCCTTAAGAGGTTCTAGCTCAAGATTGGCCAAGGAAAAACACTTGAACAATTGAGAGAAAACAAGGGAGGACAAAAAGGCCAAACAGATTTTCGTTTTCCTTTTTTGTTTTCACTAACAACTCACCTTTGTTTCTTGTGTTCGTTTTCTTCTTTTCTTGTTTGTGAAAGCGTTTCAGGTTGCCATGGATGGTTCAAACAGCACCCAAGGAGGAGGAGACAAAGTGGAATTTTCCATGGAAAAGATGGCACAAATGCTTAGTGCTATGCAATCTAGGTTGGATGAGTGGGAAGCAAGGATTACATCCAACACACCTCCTACCCAAGATCAGCCCCCACCTCAAAACCAAGGCCAAACATCCCGTGGAACTGAACCTAAGGGGTCCACAAGCATGGGAGGTAGAGGAGGAGCAAGGGGTAGAGGAGATAGGAGACACGGAATGAGACAACAACCTGTTAGGGAGGAATGGAATGATTTCTATGAAGAGGAAGAGGTTGAGGAGGTGTACCCAAGGCCTCAAGGCCGAATGCAACCTAGGAGACATGTGCCTCAAGAGGATGATTATTTGAAAACCAAAATAAACATTCCACCCTTTTATGGCAAAAGTGACCCTGAAGCCTACATTGAGTGGGAAAGAAAAGTTGACATGATCTTTTCCTATACCAACTATACTGAGTTGCAAAAAGTGAGATATGCAAGTATAGAGTTCTTGGATTATGCCTTGATTTGGTGGGACCAAACCCAAAGTATACGAAGAAGGACTAGACAACCAATAATTGGAACTTGGGATGAGATGAAATATGAGATGAGAAAGAAATTCATTCCAGAATCTTACGAGAGATCCATGTTCCAAAAGTTGCAATGCCTAACTCAAGGAAATAAAAGTGTGGATGAATACTTTAAGGAGTTAGAGAGTTTGTTGATCAAAACTGATACTGAAGAAACTGAGGAGGCAACCATGGCTCGTTTTTTGGGAGGTCTTAATAAGGAGATTGGGTTTCAACTTGAACTCACTACCTATGTTGATCTAAATTCCATGGTTCACAAAGCTGAGAAAATTGAGCGGCAGTTAAAGGTACGTTCTTCTACTAGTGGATTTGGTTTTAGAACTAATGCTTCTTCTTTTTCTAAAGTGCAGCCTAGGTCTAATGGCAATGGAGGAACACGGCCAAGTTCAAACACCCTTGGCCAAAACAGCCCTAACACTCCAAATAAACCACACTTCACTCAAAGGACCAATGGTGCAAATCTAGGTCAAAACGACAAAGGCAAAGGCAAGGCAACCGCAAACCCTCCAAGGACAAGGGAGATTGAGTGTTTTAAATGTAGAGGAAGAGGGCACTATGCAAGGGACTGCCCTAATGCCAAGAAAGTGTTGTACCTTGAGGAAACAAATGAATTCTATTCAGAAGAGGAGGAAGAAGAAGCCACAAAGGAAGAATACCAAGAGGACTCCGCTGAGGAGATAAAGAGTGATGAAGAGGGTGCTTATAAGGACTTTCTTGTGGTAAGAAAAGCCTTAAGTGCACACATGAAGGAGGAAGAAGAAAACATGCAAAGGGAGAACATTTTCCACATCCATTGTTTGGTAAAAGGCAAAACTTGCACTTTAATTATTGATAGTGGTTCTTGTGCTAATGTTGCAAGTATTGAACTTGTTAGAAAGTTAGATTTACCTATGATTGATCATTCCCATCCCTATAGGTTATCTTGGCTAAATGATTGTGGTGAAATTCATGTGTCTAAACAAGTTCTGATTTCTTTATCTATTGGCGGCTACAAAGATGAAATTTTGTGTGATGTAGCTCCTATGCATGCTAGTCATATTTTGTTAGGTAGACCTTGGCAATTTGACAAGCATGTTATTTATGATGGTAGATTGAACATGTATGCTTTTACTTTTAATGGCAAAAAGTTTAAGTTACATGCATTGTCTCCACATAAAGTTTATGAGGATGCTAAGAGGATGAAGAAGAACCATTCAGATCCTAAGGAAAGGGAGGCTGAAAAAAGGTTCTTAGAGGTTCTAAAAAAGGAGAGAAGAAGTCTTTTGGAGGCCACGAACTCCTCGGCCAAGGGTACACAACCCACGGCCCAAATCAGTCCACCTTCACCCACGGTTCAAACACTTTCACAAGCATCCACCCCACAAATTTCACATCCACCTAAGAAGCATGCTTTCTTTGCAAAATCTCGTGAAGTTGCACATGCATTGTATGATAATAAAACTGTTTTGGTGATGCTTTACAAAGATAGTGTTGAATGCTTGTTTTCTAAGAATGACTTACCATCTACCTTGCCTAGTGGTGTTGTTTCTTTGTTAGAAGAATTTGCAGATTTGTTTCCCGAGGAGGAACCACACGGGTTGCCACCTTTAAGAGGGATTGAGCACCACATTGACTTTATTCCAGGGGCTGTCCTACCTAATAGGCCAGCTTATAGGGCCAATCCGGAGGAAACAAAGGAAATACAAAGGCAAGTGGAGGATCTCTTAGCCAAAGAGAAGGTAAGGGAAAGTATGAGCCCAAGTGCAGTGCCAGTCATCCTTGTTCCAAAAAAAGATGGCACTTGGAGGATGTGTACAGATTGTAGGGCCATCAACAAAATCACTGTAAAGTATAGGTATCCCATTCCTAGACTTGATGATATGCTTGATATGTTGCATGGTTCACGATGGTATACGAAAATTGATTTGAAAAGTGGTTATTTTCAAGTGAGGATAAGAGAGGGTGATGAATGGAAAACAGCTTTTAAAACTAAATTTGGATTGTATGAATGGTTAGTTATGCCTTTTGGGTTAACTAATGCACCTAGTACATTCATGAGGTTAATGAATGAAGTTTTGAGAGCTTTTATTGGGAAGTTTGTTGTGGTTTATTTTGATGACATCTTGATATATTCTAAGACCTTAGAAGAGCATTTAGATCACATAAGGGCTGTTTTTGAAAAGCTAAGAAAAGAAAAACTTTATGCTAACTTTAAGAAATGTTCTTTTTGTTTGGACAAAGTTGTTTTTCTTGGTTTTGTAATCAGTTCTGCAGGGATTGAAATGGATCAAGACAAGGTGAAATCCATCCTTGAATGGCCTACACCAAAGAGTGTGGGAGAAGTGAGGAGCTTTCATGGTTTGGCAGGTTTTTATAGGCGGTTTGTCAAAGACTTTTCAACCGTAGCCGCACCATTGAATGAGATAGTCAAGAAAGAGGTTGGATTCCATTGGGGGGAAGCCCAACAAAGGGCGTTTGATGAGCTTAAAAGACGTCTCACTACAGCACCTATCTTGAAGTTGCCAAACTTTGATGATACATTTGAGATAGAGTGTGATGCAAGTGGCGTGGGAATTGGAGCTGTTCTAACCCAAGGTAAGCATCCTATTGCTTATTTTAGTGAAAAGTTGAAAGGTGCTGCATTGAACTATCCTACTTATGATAAGGAGTTGTATGCTTTAGTAAGGTCCTTACAAACTTAGCAACACTACTTGCAACCCAAAGAGTTTGTTATTCATACTGATCATGAAAGTTTGAAGTATCTTAAGAGTCAAGGAAAACTGAATAAGAGGCATGCAAAGTGGGTTGAGTTTATTGAGCAATTTCCTTATGTCATTAAGTATAAGCAAGGAAAAGATAACATAGTTGCTGATGCTTTGTCTAGAAGGTATACTTTGATTACTAAGTTGTCTTCACACTTGCTTGGCTTTGAATTTGTTAAGGAATTGTATAAGGATGATTCTGATTTTGCTTCCATTTATGATGCATGTGTTGATTCTCCTTTTGGTAAATTTTATTTGCATGATGGCTATTTGTTTAAGGAGAAACGATTATGCATTCCTAAGGGATCAATGCGAGAATTGTTGGTTAAGGAAGCACATGGGGGCGGTTTAATGGGGCACTTTGGAGTTTTTAAAACTTTAGAAACTTTAAAGGAACATTTCTTTTGGCCTCACATGAAATCAGATGTTGCAAAGGCTTGTAGTAGTTGCATCACTTGTAGGCAAGCTAAGTCCAAAACACAACCTCATGGTTTGTACACACCCTTGGACGTACCTAGTGCACCTTGGGAGGACATTTCTATGGACTTTGTTCTTGGCTTACCTAGATCAAAAGGTGGTAGAGATAGTGTCTTTGTTGTGGTAGACAGATTCTCTAAGATGGCACACTTTATTGCTTGTCACAAAGTAGATGATGCTTCCTACATTGCAAATCTATTCTTTAAAGAAATTGTTCGGTTGCATGGCATGCCTAAAACAATTGTTAGTGATAGGGACAGTAAATTCTTGAGTCATTTTTGGCGTGTGCTTTGGAGCAAGTTGGGAACTAAGCTTTTGTTTTCTACTACTGCACATCCACAAACAGATGGCCAAACTGAAGTGGTAAATCGGACCTTGTCACAAATGTTGCGTGCCTTAATCCAAAGCAATCTGAAAAATTGGGAAGAATGTTTACCACATATTGAGTTTGCTTACAATAGGGCTGTTCATAGTGGGTCTTTGTATTCCCCTTTTGAAGTTGTCTATGGTTTTCTACCCCACTCCCCACTTGATTTGTTGCCTATTCCAATTGATGAGCGTACTAGCATGGATGGTAAACAACGGGCTGAAATGATCAAAAAGTTGCATGAAAAGGTTAAACTCCAACTTGAAAGAAAGAATAAACAGTATGCCAAACAAGCTAACAAGCATAGAAAACATGTCGTGTTTTATCCTGGAGATCTTGTTTGGTTGCATTTAAGGAAGGAACGGTTTCCTAAGGAGAGGAAGTCCAAGCTTATGCCTAGAGGAGATGGACCTTTTAAGGTCATTCAAAAGGTTGGTCCAAATGCTTACGTGCTTGATCTTCCTCCAGACAGGTATGGTTCAGTTTCCAACACCTTCAATGTAAGTGATCTTTCCCCTTTTGAGCATTTTTATCTTGATGATTCGAGGGCGAATCCTTTTGAGGAGGGGGGATTGATGAGGCTGAGGAGCAGCCCCCTAATGAGGAGCTTGCACAAGGTGCCCTTAATCATAAGGGGCCTTTGACAAGGAGCCAAACCAAGAGGACTAATTGTCTTCACCTTGGTTTCCAACTTGGTTTTGATGTTGGCTCCTTTCTAACCAAACATGTGCAAGATGAACCAATGGATGTTCCTCCTAAATGGGTGCTCATTGTTGAGCTTAAGAACTGATTATCCAATGATTTTCAGTCCGCTTGTTGGTGCCGTTTCTGTGGCCTTTAGTTGTCTTTTCGTTTGCTTCTTTTAAAGTTTGTTTAGAATACTTATGTTTGGTGTATGAGTGTGATTTGTAGGTGTTACAGGTCTTGGATCAAACGCCTTGAGCTTTGGAAAGGAAGGCTTCTCAGATTTGGACCAAGCTTGTCCATACAAGGCTGTTTTGTGATTTTGGGCTTTCAAGTGAGATTGGGCATGCATGGGACCAGCTGGACCTTGAAGTAGACTTAATTTAGAGCATCTTTCATGTTTTGGGTTTTGTCAAAATCAGTCCACAAAAATAGTTACAAGAGTTGCAAGGAAGAAGTCCAAAACAAGCCCAAGTGTGCAACTTAGGGTTTTCGGTTTTCTTGAAGAGAGTGGCAGCCGCCTAGCATGATCAAATGCAATCAAGAGACCTTCTATAATGTCATAAATCAGATTGGGATGATTGGAATGAATTATGGAGTCATAATTGAAGATTTGGAGCAATTAAGGAGATAATTCAAGTAAGAGAAAGTTACCAAAATTAGATCTTGTGACAAAAGGAAGGTTGAATGGCGTGTGAGGGCAAATGGATGCACAAGACAAGTTCTAGAAGGATGATTAATAATGCAATAATTGGTGATTGAGACAATAATTGTGGATTTGCCAAGAGAAAGAAGCTTACCTAAAATAACAAATTCAGAATTTTGCATCTCAAGGAAAGAAGTGGCGCCAACATGGAAGTTCCAAGATGCCCTAGCCGTTTTGTGGGAGTGGCCAAGAAGACTTGTAATCAAATATATTGATCACTTAGCATTTCTTTGGATAGTTAGACTATTTTCATCTTTGAACTACAAACCCTAGCGTTTTGTATTGTCTTTTGTTCTTGAGTTTTCTTGAATAAAAGTTTGTGTTTTTCCTTTGGTTTACACATATCTAAATCAAGGCTAGACCCAATTAAGGATTGTGTGTTCCTTGTTGGTGATCCTCAATCCAAGGATTAGGAGTGACTGGTTGGATTGGACGGATTGAAACACATATAACCAAACGAATTTGGAGACTTGAAAGGAAGGTGGTTGCTTGGCACCATTGTCCATCACATTCAAGGCTTGAGGGACGTTTGGAGAGTGAAGAAAGATCGGGACAACATCAACATACGAACCATATTCGTATCAGTACCAGACGTCAATCCATAACGTGTCTTAGTCCACAACAAAATATGTGGACCTTCATGCTTACACATCAACAGGTAAGTGAAACTGAGGCAGAATAAAAAATTTTAAAATAAAAGCGTTTAAACATCCATCATAAGTTTCGCATGTTCACCAATGCAGGAATCCGAAGTCAATGGTTCCAACATAGTTCATAAAAACTTCATCAATCATAACCATCACGACAAAAAAACCCTTAAGTCTTCCTCCTTTCGCTCTTCTACGGATAAGGGACTCTAGGCTCGTCCTCGATCCATTCGGCCCTATTACCTGCGGGTTCTGGGAGGAAAAATATAAGGGATGAGTGACGAAGTCACCAACAAGTAAACCATAAATAATCATGAATTAAATGGAATGTACATACAAGAACCAAACCCCAAAAATTTGGTTTAGTAACATACCTGACCTTCCATCAATATCCGTAAGTAACAAGCTCATAACTTATTTAAAATCATAACTTAGGAGATATCAAGTCATAACATCTTAGCCTAAGTAATAGTTTACCAAGTATTTGACAAACCATTATATGCAACATGCATGAGTATGCACATGGGATGCATCGTGATAAATATGAGGATAAATTCTTTCTTTCTTTCGTTCAAACATCATCGTCAATAAAAACAAGAGTGTTCAGATCTATTCTATCTGGATCTGAGGCGATCATGTTCTTTACTTTGAATCTATTATTTCCGGATCCGAAAACGATCACATCATCAATCATAGTCATCAGGTCTATTCTTTCTAGGCCTGTACGGTCAAAATCGTCATAACCAGGTCTATTCTCTCCGGGCCTGTACGGTCATAATCATAGTCAGGTCTATTCTCTCCGGGCCTGAACGGTCATAATCATAGTCAGGTCTATTCTCTCCGGGCCTGAACGGTCATAATTGTTGTACCCCACAAAAAATAGTACGGTATCTGGAGTTAGAATGAGGTGATGCAATGGCACGATATTTCGGAAGGAGAATATTTTTGGCTTTACCCACGTTTATTTTGATGTTAAAGAGGAATAGTATACCACCCCAGAGTATGAATTATGAAGCAAGTGAGTTGCTAATTTTTCCCCAAGGCTACTCAAATTTCGGCTTAGAGGGTTGGGAACATTAAGTGGAGTTTCTTTTACTACAAGCAATTAGCTCTTGTTAGAAAACATGGGAAGTTATTTTAGCATTTAGTGATCTACTAAATGAGACTTAAAAAGTAAAAAGAAGGAAAGATATTCTTAATCCCCATTAAGGCCGCTGGGTAAAGGAGACAAATGGGGGGCCACCTTTTGCTACAAAGGCTAACTACACACCTTAATTACTTATTAAAGCAATAATACCAAATAGTTATACATGATGTAGCCACAATGTGACATTATTATTATAAGGACATGTAACTCCTCAAAACTTCCCTTAGAAACCATGAAGCACATGGAGGGAAGAATTAGGGATCAAGGGTTTTGCTATGAATATTACCTCCAACTACCTAGCAACTTTCTCATTAAACATAATGGAGGTACTAAATACACCCTAACCACTGGGTTCAAACCGTGGGTAGTCCATGGTAACTCTTTTAACCACAATAGTAACTAACTTAAGAAATAAGAAAGGAAAAGGCAATTTAGGGAATAAATGAGCTTGGGGATAGACCCCCTTTAACCATCGGTTCTCCTTCCCTTAGGGTGAGCCAAGAGGACTTCACCCCTAACCATAGTCACTCTTGGTATAATCACTTCAATTTCGTAGGAAATATGTTTACATGATGATTCATACGTACATCTGCGTAGTATTGAATATATATATATATATATATATATATATATATATACACATGTGTCACATTTATACCTATAGATTTTGGTCTATGATGTGACATTAGCCTAAGGGATTTTAGTTCCATGAAAAGTGTATATAAAAGGACAATAGTTGAAAATACACTTTAAACGCACAAATACGTATATATATATATATATATAAGATAGGAAAATGGGTAAGCCATGGTCATTGATAAAAATGCAAAAGACTTGAATTAATATATGTGTAAGTGCACACACTTACATTTTCAGCCATGAGGCCTTATAGAGCAAATAATGGTTTCAAGACTCTTCATGCAATCCAAAAAGTGAATCATGATTAAGCCTTAAATGAGTTTCATAATGGTGCTTTTGCACATGAAGAACTTTCCCCTTCCTTCACAATTAAGACCGCCGGCTAGGTCTAACCAAAAAGGCTTCCTCCTTTTTATCCTTAATAAAGATCTCCTTAAAACATCTCTACCCTACTAACCATTCAAATAAATATCATAAAGCAAGAGTCTTTCCATCTCCTCCCCTCAATGTACAAGGCCAACTTGAGCAAAGGTTGAACAAAACCTTCAAGCCTCAAGAATCTTCTAGGTAAATAAAATGCCTAACTTCTTAGTCAAGTTACATGATTCATAGAGTGAAGCTCACATTTCTACCTTTTCTTGCTCAAAAACCGTGACTCCTCCATGATCACTAGGTTCAAGCTTTCAAGCTCTTACGTGGTACTAGTTCTTAAGAAGCTTGAACACCACTCCAGCTTCATTTTGGTAAGCCATCTAGCCTCTATTTGGTTTTATCTTTTACTTAAGATAAAAGCTAATGTTTGTTTTTTCCCCTCCAAACCGTGGGATATATGTAGTGAAGAGGAGGAAGACTTCCCTCATTCCAAGCTAAGGAAAGGTGTAAGCTTGAAGAAGGCAAGTACACTATAAATACTCATGGCTTGTGTGTGAAAATATATGCTTGAATGTCTAGATGTTACTAAGTTTTAATCTTAGATGTAAAATGTTAACCTTGAAGCATGAAGTTTTCGTATCCTTAAGGAAAAATGGCTTGCATGTAGAAGATTTCCTTCAAAGGTGGATTCTTTTGCCTTTTTGAGTATGAATATTGTGCTTGTCTAAGATAAATGTGGCAAATTTCTCTTCTTTGACATGTAAAGGGGGCGGTTGGATGAAGGGTTGGGATAAATGTAGTTCTTGTGAAAGATTGTAACTTGTGGGGTAAAAGATGTGTACAAGATGTATGCTTTATGATTTTGGTGTAATATGTTCATGATGAAAATGAGATTTAAGCCTTTACATGTGTGTGAAACGGGCAGTTTTGAGATAAGGTACATACACACTAGATGTGCCTAGAATAGATTCTATTATGAACAAAATGTGCAAGATCAAGGTATGTTATGTGTAACCTTCAAACTGTTTTTGCTGATTTTGTGACAAAGAATGATGAAAAAGCGTTTTTAAAGAAAAGATTTCGTTTTGAAAAGAACGCTTTCCCTCGGTACCGTATATTTTTGGCCAGCAGGACCCGCTCCAGATCCGGGGTTAATTGATCTGATGATCATGACCGTTCAGACCCGGAGAGAATATACATGATTATGATGATTATAACCGTACAGGCCTGGAGAGAATAGACCTGGTTATGACGATTATGATCGTACATGCCCGGAAAGAATAGACCTGATGACTATGATATGATCATTTTCGGATCTGGAAATAATAGATTCGAAAGAAAGAATATGACCGTCTCATATCCGGATAGAATAGATCTGAACACTCTCTTGTTTTTATTGACGATGATGTTTTGAAAGAAAGAAAGAAAAGAAGAATTTGTCCTCATTTTATCATGATGCATCACATTTGCATACTCATGCATGTTGCATTTAGTGGTTCGTCGAATATTTGTTACACTGTACTTAGGCTAAGATGTTATGATTTGATACCTCCTAAGTTATGATTTTTATAAGTTATGAGCTGGTTACTTACAGATGTTGGATGGAAGGTCAGGTATGTTACTAAACCAGAATTTCTGGGGTTTGGTTCTTGTATGTACTTCCTATTTAATTCACGATTATTTATGGTTTACTTGCTAGTGACGTTGTCATTCACCCCCTTATTTTTTCTCCCAGAACCCGCAGAAAATAGGGTCGAATGGATTGAAGATGAGCTTAGGGTCTGATGCGTGCAACTCGTGGGCTCCAACTATTCCACCTTCCAAACGTCCTTCACAAAGGGTTAGGCACAAGAAAGAAGACTTCCCTTGCTTCCTTAGTGATTAAAAACGTGTGGAGCAAGAATGAGCAAGACCAACACTTCAAGATGGTCGTTGATCAGGCAAACCAATACGGCCCTCCTGGACGGCACCTTTAAGCAATGGCAACACCTTCAATATGCTCAACTTTGAAGGATCTTAACCTAGGTTTTTAATGCAAAACCAAGAAAACAAAGTCTCACACAAAGTGAATGAAATATCAAGAATTATTATTCATCAAAAGGTGTGTTTACAATCAGCCAAAGGGGTCTATTTATAGGCCTAAAAAACGTCCCCCTTCAGCTTGAAATGGCTAGAAATAATTCAAATAAAGCTATCTAACAAATGTTTAAATTTGAACTTTGCTTGAAAATTAAAACTAAGATAATTCTAGCTAAAACTTGAAATGCTTGCAAGATGTTATCTCCACTAGGTCCAGCCGTTTTTGAGGAGCCAATGGTGTCTTGGAGAAGCTGATTTGATGAGTGGGATGAGGCCTGAAATTGATTTCAAAAGTTAGTTGAATTTGAATTCAAGTTGAGTTTGAATTTGAGCTTGCTTTGAACTTAGCTCTTGGATATCTTCCTCCACTAATCCAGCCGTGTCTTTGATGAAATTATGTGTAGAAAAACCTGATTTGATGAGGATAAGATGGCTGGGATTGAATTTAAATGATGGTTGAAGTTTGAATTCAAATTGAGTTTGAATTTGAATTCAAACTTGGATTCAATTTGAATTGTGATCTATCTCCTTCTTTCTTCTTCAAAATGGCGTGTACATGGCTGAGATGATAGCTGACTCCCTTTTGAAATGTAAGCCTCTTTCTCAAGACAACCACTAGAGACCCTTGCACACTTAGACTAATTTTCCACCACCTCCATTCGGCTAGCATTGGATTAGGGAGATCCAAGGCCATCTTCAAGATCCAAGTTTCATCTAGGTAAGTTATATCCTAGATCCTAAAGTAGATTTCATTATCTTCAAAATGTAAAGCTTATATTTTGGTTCTTCTCTTGCCAAAAACCGTGACCTTCAATGGTCACTAGGTGGTGATTTTTCAGGCTACTAAGAGGAGCTAACATCTTGATGGGTTGAATCCATTTCAATCTCCATTTAAGCTCCATTTTGGTAAGGGAATCATAGCCTCAATCTAGTTGTTTCTTCATTCAAAATAGTAGCTAATGTTCACCTCTCTCCCCTCCCCAAAACCGTGTGCTATGTGTTGAAGTTGGAGGAAAGCTTCAATCTTTTTCAACCAACACTCAAGCTAAGGAAAGTTCTAGCTCAAAGAGGCAAGTACACTCTAAGTAACCTTGACTTATTTGTGAAGTATATGCTTGAATGACTAGCCTCTCTAAGATTGAATATTAGTTGAATATTCTAAGTACTATGGATGAGAATTTAGCAATTTTAAGAACAAGGGTTGTCATGATTGTACGATTTACTACATGGATGTGTTTGTGCTTAAATGTAAATATGACAAGAGACTTACTATGCACAACATACAGGCTGTGGGGTGACTATATGATTGATGGAATTAGTATTATTCAAAATGGACTTTATAAGGGGTGAAATGGGTGAAAATGGCGTCTACTATGTGTACGTTTGCAAGGTTGTTTTGGCGTGACATATGTGTAGCCTAATGATGAGCCCACGATGGGGTCAACACAACATATTTTCATGTATCATTTATTGTCATATGTTAGTTCTGTAAGACATCACATTTCACTGTTCACTCCGCACACACTAGTGCTAGTTCTTATGTCTTATTGCCTAACTAACCCTTAGGACATGTCATATATGTTGTGCATATTGTGTTTGTTGCTTGGTGTCTTTGAAGATAGGTCAAAGAGAGCTTTGCATTGAAGAAGCATGAACACCTATCAATCCATGTTCCATCTGATCGGATGATATCATTGTTCAAACAAAGCTTGAAGATGCAACTAAAACCTGAATTTTTGTTCAAGCAAGGAGGTGATAAGCAAGTAGCTTACAAGCAAGGAGGTGACAAGCACTCATGTCAAATTCAAGAAATGTTCTTCACGTAAGAATGGAAAGACAAGCAGCTCAAACCTTCAACCAATAGAAAGGAGTCTTGCAAATGCTTGAACCAATCACAAACAAGTAAAGAAAATTCAACAAGCTTCTCAACAAAGGATCCAATCACAAAGCATGAGAATTTCGGCTGGTCTATGCTTAAATATGTTTGAAAATTCAACACCAAAGTAAGAACCAATCAAAGCCAAGTTTTAACCAAGCTGCACACTCCATAAACCAATCAAAACTTTGGCTGAATTCAAGCAAGAGAAGGAACGGTTGTTTAAGGGAAAATTGGTTGAAAATTCAAGCTACAACTCACAACCAATCAAGGCTAAGTTTCAAGCAAGCTGCTCAATGTTCAAACCAATCAAAATTAAGGCTGAAGACAAGCAAAGAAGATGTGGGAAGCAACCAGCTCCTTGGAACCGAGAATTGCTCCAACTTGTTCAAAAAGAAAGCATGATATTCCTAGACTTGCACTTTGTATTTTAAAGTTTGTACCTTGTAAATTTTCGTTGGTTATAAGTAGATTAAGAAGCTGAATGTAAAGAAGAACCATTATCAAATACAATTCAATCAGATTTCCTTCAAGGAGTTCACAACTATTTCTTAGTTAAGGTTTGAAACCACCAACGGTTTTCTTGCAAGTTCCAGCCTAGAACTTGTTAGTATTTGCTTCATTTTTGATTTACAGCATCTTAGGGTCTCTATGAGGTTTTAGACGTGTTGGAATATCAAAGAGGAAGAGGTGTTGGTATAAATTGAGCCAAGAACAAACGGTTACAGTTCAAGGGGTGTCATTATGATGTTCTTTGCCATAGCTGAGGTTCAAATCAATTTGAAATAGGAGACAAGGTCCTTACAACATTTATCTAGCCTTCGTTTGGCTCATCAATTGGTATCAGAACGTTGGTTAGTCTTCTATTCATGATTACATTGTCTAAACTTGCATATGAATGATGCTGCCCAAATCGTGAGTAGACTGTTTTGTTGTTCAATTAGAATCTGTTTATTTAGATAGTTAGTTCATGTTTTAAAGTGTTTATAAGTTGGTTTACAATAGTTTGGTAAATTAGTTTTAAGTAGCAAAACCGAAAACCATCACAAAAAGAACTTAGACTAGACTTAAGTGTGTTAGAATCTGTTTGTGTAGTCTAGTTAAAAACCGTGTGTAACCTGATTGTTCTTGTTCAATCTAGCTTAGACAATGTTCATTAGGTTCTAATCTAGAAGTTTAAATGGTAGTTTAGTTGAGTCCTTAAAACAGAAAACTTTGAACACAAAAATAGATTAGTTGATAGTTTAGTTTGTAATCAAGTTTTTAAAATTCTGTTTTAGTAGTTGTGTGCAATCTGTTTTAGACGTTTTAGTTGCTGCCTTATTTAGCTTAGTTAGAGTAGTTTTGCAACATAGTTTAAGTGTTTTAGTTGGTTGTTTAGTTTATCACAAGAAATCCGAAAACTAAGAACAAAACAAGTGGTTTTAGTTAACTAAGTGTGCTGCCTAGTTTCTAGTGTTACACGTTTGATAAGTAGGATATAAACACTTGCATCTAGTATCATCTAGCTTAGAAACTGAATGCATCATACAAACAAAAACCAAACAAAAACAAAGTAGGATAGATCACCTAAAAAACAAAACAAAACAAGTTAGCTAGTTTGCATCAAAACTGATTTCCATTAGTGTTAGAGTAATCAGCCCTTATAATTGCATTTAGATACAACTAAGTTGCATTTAGCTATTTTAAGATTAGTTAGATCATTTGCATCAAAAACAGAAAAAAAATACCGAAACAATTTAGTTTAAACTTGATTAAAACTTTGAATGCTATTTGTTTAAACTTGTTGAATTTGATTTCACCACCCCCGTTACACCTTAAGTCATTGTTTGGTACAAACTTGATTGAATCTTTTAATTGAAACATTATTGACTTGAGATTTGTTAAAAGTGAAGTAAATTTGTAAGAAACAAGATTTGATTTCAAATTTTAACGTTGGCTTTACGTTTATCTTTACTTGGGATTGATTCAATTGTTTAAAGACTTTATTGGACTTAAGTTCTTACTTAGGATCACTTTGTCTATATTTATCCCTACACTGTTAAATTGCCGACCCTGGTATCATCTTGTTGTCTTTACACTTCTTCAACTTGCATTGAACTTTCATCTATATTTGGTTGTTAAATTTGTGAAACAGTTTTCATATCATTAGTGTTCTTCCGTGTTGTTCAAAGAACGTTTCACAAAAGCCACACCAAAACTTGTGCAAGTAAAACCAAAGAAAAAGAAGCCGTGAGCAATGTCTCATAAAGGCAAGTGAGCAGTAGACTCACAAAACAGACAAAGCCAATCCAAAGGAAAATAATTAGGCTTGTTTGTGAAAGAAACTGAGAGAAAAGTCATTTTTTAACGTCAAAAAAGCAAGAGACAAGACGTATGAGTGATTTGCACAAGAAGTGAGATATAGCCATCCAAAGTTCACAAAAGGTGAATTGTGCAAAACCAAAAGCAAATACCTACACCAAAAGTGTTGACTGTTGTAAAAGGTTCATCGAACAAACCCTTGTTGAACACTTGTGTGTATGTACTGTCTTTCACTTTATTTACAATTGAATGTGCATTAAAGTTTAAAGTAAGTTAAAGGATTGTTCTGTACAAACCCTTAGCTTTCTTTGATTCAGCCAAAAACATCACTTGACTTCTATTTTTCTTTGAATCTTAGATAGTCCAAGATTGTTGTTTATTCAATTGTCAATTTGAAGTAGAAATTTACGTTTTGTTAAAGTTATAGTTTGATCTTGCTTGTATTTTGACTTATTTATCTCATTGTTTTACCATCTTGGTTGATTGTTTTGATTAAACATGATTCTAAAAACCATTTGGGGAGTTGAATGCCATAGGAGAAACTATGATGAACTGGAAAAACGTATGAACTCCTTTGGTCGTAAGAATGGTTTATGGGTTGGATATTGGGAATGTAAAACTCCTAGATATCAAACTCTTTCTCAGTGCAATAAAGACGTTAGTGCATATTACAATGAAATGCTTGATGATTTGTACTATGCTTATGTTGAAGAACATGAGGAATTAAGCATGATTAGGTTCTTTGCTAGATTAGATAAAGAGATCGCTGATTGCATGTTGTCTGAAAAATTCTCATCACTTTATGACATGTATAAAAAGGCAAAGATTGTTCAATCAAACCTAATCCCATGGCAAGTTAATCAAAACTATGGGTATGAACTGAACTCTTGTGATTCTGAAAATGACAAACCAAATCCAGTTAAGTTAAGCAATTTGAGTCAGAGTATGGATAATATTGAAAATGCATTGCTTCAACTTAGAAACATGGTGCAAGTATTGATAGAATCTGAAAAGAACAAAGACTTGCAATCTGACATTTCTGTGAATGATGGTTTGTATGAAATTAGCTCCAACATGCCTGAAATTGGAACTCCTTTATCTGAATTGCATGTTCAACCTTGTGTACTGTCTGAAGAAGACCCTTCACTTAAATCTGTTGGTGATTTCCAAAGTGTTAGTCGTTTGCTTATAGATAATGTTAATTGTGATAACACTTTGTCTGAAAATGATTTACATTGTGACATGCATATAAAAGAAATCCCTGTGCATGATCTGCATTCTGTTGAGATGCTTGTTTATGGGTTACAATCTGAATTACATCCTGTACATTTCATTGATGACATTGATGTAAGTAATTCTGTTGAAAATGACATTGATAAACTAGATTCTTATTATTTGATGTTAGCTGAACTAGATTGTCTTCTTGATGTAGAGCTTGATCATGATGTCATTATTGAAATAGATTCAGCTACAAATGAACATAAATCCTTGGATGAACTAGTTAATGAATTGAATGACATATTTAGTATAGATGAAGATTCTATTTCTGAAATATCTATTTCATCTCATCTTGTTGAATGTCTGCCTGTTGTCATCTCAATTGATACATCTTGTCTAAATATTTCACATGTCTGTAAGATTTGTACATTTAGTGTTAACATGTTGCAATATGCTTTTTGGATGTTGTTTTATCTGTTAGGATGTATGTGTTCTAAAATTTTTGTTATCGTATTGTTAATACATCCTAAACATTTTAGAAAGCGTGTACACACCTTATTCTTTCTTTAAAGATAAGGATGCACCAAGGTATTTCACCTTCACCATTTGTATTATCATGTTCCTATTTGGTTATGGTGTAGTTGAGCATACGCGTACATCCTAAACCCCTATCCCTTATTCTATCCATGTTGAGATTCGAGGACGAATCATTTTCAAGAGGGAGGGAATGATGAGCCCACGATGGGGTCAACACAACATATTTTCATATATCATTTATTGTCATATGTTAGTTCTGTAAGACATCACATTTCACTGTTCACTCCGCACACACTAATGCTAGTTCTTATGTCTTATTGCCTAACTAACCCTTAGGACATGTCATATATGTTGTGCATATTGTGTTTGTTGCTTGGTGTCTTTGAAGATAGGTCAAAGAGAGCTTTGCATTGAAGAAGCATGAACACCTATCAATCCATGTTCCATCTGATCGGATGATATCATTGTTCAAACAAAGCTTGAAGATGCAACTAAAACTTGAATTTTTGTTCAAGCAAGGAGGTGATAAGCAAGTAGCTTACAAGCAAGGAGGTGACAAGCACTCATGTCAAATTCAAGAAATGTTCTTCACGTAAGAATGGAAAGACAAGCAGCTCAAACCTTCAACCAATAGAAAGGAGTCTTGCAAATGCTTGAACCAATCACAAACAAGTAAAGAAAATTCAACAAGCTTCTCAACAAAGGATCCAATCACAAAGCATGAGAATTTCGGCTGGTCTATGCTTAAATATGTTTGAAAATTCAACACCAAAGTAAGAACCAACCAAAGCCAAGTTTTAACCAAGATGCACACTCCATAAACCAATCAAAACTTTGGCTGAATTCAAGCAAGAGAAGGAACGGTTGTTTAAGGGAAAATTGGTTGAAAATTCAAGCTACAACTCACAACCAATCAAGGCTAAGTTTCAAGCAAGCTGCTCAATGTTCAAACCAATCAAAATTAAGGCTGAAGACAAGCAAAGAAGATGTGGGAAGCAACCAGCTCCTTGGAACCGAGAATTGCTCCAACTTGTTCAAAAAGAAAGCATGATATTCCTAGACTTGTACTTTGTATTTTAAAGTTTGTACCTTGTAAATTTTCGTTGGTTATAAGTAGATTAAGAAGCTGAATGTAAAGAAGAACCATTATCAAATACAATTCAATCAGATTTCCTTCAAGGAGTTCACAACTATTTCTTAGTTGAGGTTTGAAACCACCAACGGTTTTCTTGCAAGTTCCAGCCTAGAACTTGTTAGTATTTGCTTCATTTTTGATTTACAGCATCTTAGAGTCTCTATGAGGTTTTAGATGTGTTGGAATATCAAAGAGGAAGAGGTGTTGGTATAAATTGAGACAAGAACAAACGGTTACAGTTCAAGGGGTGTCATTATGATGTTCTTTGCCATAGCTGAGGTTCAAATCAATTTGAAATAGGAGACAAGGTCCTTACAACATTTATCTAGCCTTCGTTTGGCTCATCACCTAAAGATTATTATTAAACTGGAAATCATTATGTCAAAATAGGTATTTAGTGGTTAGTAAGCCATTTTAGAGAAATAAGGTTATTTGGAAAGTAATGGACAAGAAAAAGTGATAAAAGGTAAATCTACTGGAGCTGGACAGTTTTAAATGATGTATTCTATGGCCTTAAAATGAACCTTGGGAACGTGAAATTTAGCTAAATTTTGTCAGGATGGTAGCCTTATATGTTTAGTAAAAGTGAGAGGTGGAATTTCGGTAAAAGGACTTGTGGTTTGCCCTTACTAAATTTTTTAGTAGGAGTAGGTCACTGCAGTTCCAGTAAATACCTTGACTTAGAAAGAAAATTATTTGACCCCCTTAAGTATGGGATTGCCTTGAAAATTTTACAGTACTTACCTAAGACATAGAGGAATATGTTCATGGGAGGAATTGGCTTGAAATTACTGATTTTACGGAGTAACAATTAAGGGAAAGTCACGGTACAAAATCTGGAAAACAGGGCCGTAGGGTATAGTGTTTGTTGAGGCCTTAATCTTATTTAATTGGACTTGTATGTGATGTTGGGCCTTTAAATATTACTTCTTAGTGTATTGGCTATGTTTCCTGGTTTTAGCCTTAATTGGATAATGATGCATGCAACTAGTGGGCTCAAACAATTCCACCTTCCAAACGTCCTTCACAAGGGTTAGGCACAAGGAAGAAGACTTCCCCTTGCTTCCTTAATGAATAAAACGTATGGATTAAGAATGAGCAAGACCAACACTTCAAGATGGTCGTTGATCAGGCAAACCACAACGGCCCTCCTGGACGGCACCTTTAAGCAATGGCAACACCTTCAATATGCTCAACTTTGAAGGATCTTAACCTAGGTTTTTAATGCAAAACCAAGAAAACAAAGTATCACACAAAGTGAATGAAATATCAAGAATTGTTATTCATCAAAAGGTGAGTTTACAACCAGCCAAAGAGGTCTATTTATAGGCCTAAGAAACGTCCCCCTTTAGCTTGAAATGGCTAGAGATAATTCAAATAAAGCTATCTAACAAATGTTTAAATTTGAACTTTGCTTGAAAATTAAAACTAAGATAATTCTAGCTAAAACTTGAAATGCTTGCAAGATGTTATCTTCAATGAATCTGGTCATGTTTGGTGATGATATTGGCGTTGGAGATGTAGATGAAGTGGTTGAACTTGAATTCAAAGGCTAGTTGAAGATTGGATTCAATTTGACTTCAAACTTGAATTCAATCTTTGAATTATGATCCCATCCTTTTCTTATCTCCAAGTTGGCGTGTGGAAGGATAGCAAGGCGTGTGAGATGTCTTCAAATGGTTGAGATGTTGAATTCAAATGCTGGTTGGAGATTGAGTTTAACTTGAACTTGAATTTAAACTTGGATTCAAATTTGAATTGTCATCTCATCTTTGTTATCCTTCAAATTTGACTTCATGTTGGCGTTTGGATTGGATGTAGATTAGGCTGAAATCCTCTTGAACTTTAAGTCTCCAATTGATTGAGATTGAATTCAAATTAAGGTTGAATTTTAAATTCAAGCCTAGCTTTGAATTTAAACTCTATTGATCATTATCCATTTGCTTTAAGCATGGCCGCCCCCCCTCTTGTGGATAATGGAGATGATTTTGATTTCAACTTGATCAAGAGATTCTATCTTGGACACCTTTGAATTTGTCTTAGCATAGACAAACATTCTCTTTGAATATTCTCTTGAAACATTCTCTTCAACATTCACTTCAAACATTCTCTTGAAACATTCTTTTGAAACATTCTCTTGAAACATTCTCTTCAAACATTCTCTAGAAACATTCTCTTCAAACATTACCTACAAAGCAAATACATAAAACTAAGATCACATGATACAAAATAAAATCCAAACAAACAAAGAGTGTAGATGTGCATGTGATACATGCTCAAGTTGAAGGTTCAATGAAATGAACCCAAGGAGTCTTAGGTTCATCTTGAACATGCTTGTACAAGAAGGTGGCAACTTGATGACAAAGTTCCTTTTCCCTCCTTCTTGTCATGGGACCGTTGACCTCTTGATGGGGCCCTTGATCCTCATCTGACCCTTGATCCTCATCAATCCTCCCCTCCTCAAAAGGATTCGTCCTCGAATCAAAAAGGTCATCGTTGAAAGGGGTGAGATCAGCAACATTAAAAGTAGGTGAAACTGAACCATACCTGTCGGAAAGATCGAGGATGTATGCATTGTCACCTATGCGTTTCAATACTTTAAAGGTTCCATCTCCTCGAGGCAACAATTTTGACTTTCGTTCATTGGGAAATCTTTCTTTGCGCAAATGTAACCACACTAAATCTCCAGGTTTGAACACAACTCTTTTTCGATGTTTGTTAGCTCGTCTCTCATAAGCTTTGTTTTTCTTTTCTAGTTGTGTTTTAACTTGTTCATGCAGTTTCTTTATGTTGTCCGCTTTTTGTTTACCATCAAGACTAGAATGTTCATGCACGGGAATAGGAATCAAATCAATAGGAGACAAGAGATTAAAGCCATACACGATTTCAAATGGACTATGCAAAGTACCGTGATGGACACTCCTATTATATGCAAATTCGATATATGGTAAACAATCTTCCCAATGTTTAATGTGTTTTTGCAAAATGGCACGCAAAAGTTGAGAAAGAGTACGATTAACGACTTCAGTTTGTCCATCAGTTTGTGGGTGTGCGGTGGTGGAAAACAACAATTGTGTACCAAGTTTAGCCCACAAAACACGCCAAAAATGACTCAAAAATTTCGTATCTCTATCACTTACAATTGTACGTGGCATGCCGTGCAATCTAACAATTTCTTTGAAGAACAAATCAGCAACATGTGTGGCATCATCAACTTTCCTACATGCAATGAAATGTGCCATTTTTGAAAATCGATCAACCACAACATAAATGCTATCGCGTCCTCCCCGAGATCTAGGAAGTCCTAAAACAAAGTCCATAGAAATGTCAATCCAAGGGGAATCAGGGACGGGTAAAGGCGTGTAAAGGCCATGTGGTTGGGACTTGGATTTGGCTTGTTTGCAAGTGATGCAATTACCACACAACCTTTCGACGTCTACTCTCATGTGGGGCCAATAGAAATGTTCTTTAAGAGTCTCAAGGGTTTTGAACACTCTGAAATGACCCATTAAACCTCCCCCATGGGCTTCTCTAGTCAATGCTTCTCGGAGGGATGATTGGGGAACGCACAATTTTTGTTCTTTGAAAAGATAACCCTCGTGTATGTAAAATTTCCCAAATGATGCTCCTTTACATGCCACAAAAATGGTGCCAAAGTCATGGTCATTGGGGTACAAGTCCTTAAGTGATTCGAATCCTAAGAAGCGTGAAGATAATGTAGTTACTAACGTGTATCTCCTAGAGAGGGCATCGGCAACTATATTATCTTTTCCTTGTTTGTACTTAATCACGTAAGGGAATTGTTCTATGAACTCTACCCATTTGGCATGTCTTTTGTTCAACTTTCCCTGCCCTTTAAGATACTTAAGGCTTTCGTGGTCAGTGTGGATCACAAACTCTTTAGGTTGAAGATAGTGTTGCCAAGTTTGTAGGGATCTCACAAGGGCATAAAGTTCCTTATCATAAGTAGAGTAATTCAATGCTGCTCCTTTCAACTTTTCGCTAAAGTAGGCTATGGGTTTCTTACTTTGGGTCAAAACTACGCCTATACCCACTCCACTTGCATCACACTCGATCTCAAAGGTCTCGTCAAAATTTGGTAGCCTAAGTATGGGTGCAATGGTCAGCCTACGTTTAAGTTCGTCAAATGCCTGTTGTTGTGGCTCGTCCCACCTAAAAGGCACATCTTTTTTCACAATTTCGTTTAGAGGTGCAGCTATGGAAGAAAAATCTTTGACAAAGCGTCTATAAAGCTTGCTAGTCCATGAAAACTGCGAACTTCCCCTACATTCTTAGGTATAGGCCACTCCACAATTGACCTAACCTTTTCCTCATCCATCTCTACTCCCTCAGCCGAAATGACAAAGCCTAGAAAAACTACGCGTTCTAAACAAAAGGAGCACTTCTTAAAGTTGGCGTAAAGTTGTTCGTGATCATCTAATTTCGGATATGCATTTAAAGCTCTACGCACAACAAGAAACTCCTTAGTGTCAAAATCATCTAATGCGCCTAGATCTTCTTCAGGTTCAATTTCATTATCATGCTCAGACTCGTTTTCATGCTCGGACTCGAACACATATTCGTTTGTCTCTTCAATTAACATGATTCTTTTTGCATTAGGACATTCTTTTCCTATGTGACCACGTCCTTGACATTTATAACATTTAATGTCTCTAAACCTATTTGAAGGATCCGAAGAATTGCCGGTAGGAGCCTTTTGTTGGGTGCGTTCATCTCTCCTTTGTGTGGATTGCACACGATTGTCCATCCTTTGCGATGATCCTTGGTCACGCGTTTGGCCTCCTGTAGGCCGTGAACTTCCTGTTCCTGAAGGCTTGCTGTGAAATCTTGACGAAGATTGATTAGTACGATAATTGGAATTGAAATTAGAGGAGTTACGTACCTTTAATTGTGCTTCAATCTTTTCAGCCATATGGACCATGGTAGTGAGGTCGAGGCAAGGTTGAAGGTCAACCCTTTGCGCAATCTCCCTGTTTAAACCATGTAAGAATCGAGCCTTGGTGGCTTCTTGATGAGCTACAGCCTAACCTTGTGGATACAAACACTGATGATGACACCTCATTGCCCCACAATGGTCCCATAACAAGGAGTATGGCTAAGAAATTGTTGCATTGTGTTGAATCATTTCTTTACAGGCATGAAGAGGATGATCCAAGCAAAGATGATGTCCATTGGGTTTATATGATACAAGCTATGATTTAGTTGTATCAAAAACATGTTGTACATATTTTTAGATGTTCTTTCAACATTGTTGGTTTGTTAACTTTGTTTTAGGATAGTTTGTGTTGCATTCTTGCCTTGTCTTTCAGGTACACGTTTTTAGCTTGAAGATGCAATTCAAACCTGAATTTTTGTCCAAACAAAGAGGTAAAATGCAAGTAGCTTACAAGCAAGGTGGTGACAAGCACCCATGTCAAAAATCTGATTTCTTCTCACGCAAACAAGGAAGAAACAAGCTGCTCAAACCTTCAACCAATAGAAAGGAGTCTTGTAAATGCTTGAACCAATCACAAATCAAGTTGAAGTCAAGGATGCAAGCTGCACAACAATTGCTCCAATCAAATCCCTTGAAGAAAACCGTTGGCTTAAGGCTTAAAAGGTTTGAAGATTCAAAGACAACTTGCAACCAATCAAAGGCCTTTCTCAAGCAAGCTGCTCCATGTCTAAACCAATCAAATTGATCAAAGGAAAAAGGCAAGAAAACAGATTGGAATACACGGCAAAGCAACCAGCCTTTTGGAACCAAAAGTTGCTCAAACAATTTCCAAGCAAAGCATGTCATTTTAGTCTAGTACTTTGTATATTAAATCTTGTACTTCTTAGCATTTTCGTTGGTTATAAGTAGAGCTAGAATCAGATTGTAAACACAACTACATTCAATCACATTTCAATCAAATTTCCTTTAAGGAGTTCTCAACTTATGCTAGTTGAAGTTTAAGACCACTTAACGGTTTTCTTTCAAGTTTCTAGCCTAGAACTTGTTAGTATTTGCTTCATCTTTTGGTTTACAGCATCTTAGGGTCTCATTGAGGTTTTAGATGTGTTGGAGTGCCAAAGAGGAAGAGGTGTTGGCATAAATTGAGCCAAGAACAACGGTTACAGTTCAAGGGGTGTCTTTGAGATGTTCTTTGCCATAGCTATTGTTCAAATCAGTTTGGAATAGGAGACAAAGTCCTTGGCAACGTTTTCTAGCCTTTGTTTGGCTCATCAATTGGTATCAGAGCGTTGGTTAGTCTTCTATTCATGTTTACATTGTTTAAATTTGCATATGAATGTTGCTGCCCAAACCGTATGTTGAACTGATTTTTATTTGCGTTTAAGTTGCTGTTTGTTTAGATAGTTAGTTTATGTTTTTAAAGTGCTTGTTAGATAGTATACTACAGTTTGGTAACTTAGTTAAGTAGGCAAAACCGAAAACCCCCACAAAAAGAACTTAGACTAGACTTAGTGTTATTAAAATCTGTTTGTGTACCTTAGATCAAAACCGTGTGTAACCTGGTTGTTCATGTTCAATCTAGCTTAGATAATCTTCATTAGACTTTAGTCAAGAAGTTTAAGTGTTAGTTTAGTTGAGTCCTTAAAACAGAAAACTTGAACACAAATTAGATTAGTTGATAGTTTAGCTTGTAATCAAGTAGTTAAAATTCTGTTTTTTTGTACTTGTGTGCAATCTGTTTGAAACATTTTAGTGCTGCCTTATTTAGCTTGGTTAGACCAGTTTACAACATAGATTAAGAGGTTTAGTTGGTTGTTTAGTTAGCACAAGCAAAACCGAAAACTAAAGATCAAAACAAGTAGTTTAGCTAACTAAGTGTGCTGCCTAGTTTCTAGTGTTATACGTTTGATAAGTAGGACTTAAACACTTGCATTTAGTATCATTTAGTTTAGAATCTGATTGCATCATACAAACAAAAACCAAACAAAAACAAAGTAGGTTGGATCACTTGAAAACAAAACAAAACAAGTTAGCATACTTAGCATCAAAACTGATTTTCCATTAGTTGTTAGTAATCAGCCTTTATAAATTGCATTTAGAAACAACTAAGTTGCATTTAGATTATTTAGATCATTTGCATAAGAAAAACAGAAAAACAAGCCCAAAACCGTGTGGTTTAGAACAAGCTTTTAAAGCTCATTTGAAATCTTGGTGAATGCTAATAGCTTTATCTTTTTGTTGATTTCAATTGTTTCAAACAACTTGTTGGACTTAGATACATTCTGAAAGTTAGGAATTGTTTAAGCCCCACATTGTTAAAGAGCTATCCAATTGTTGTTTTAGATCAGTTTCTGAACTTACATTGCACTATATACGATTTGAACTTGTTGTAATTGTGAATTGAACTCTCACTACATAGTGTTTAGCCGTGTTGTGTACGAGGAACTTTCAAAATTCCAAATACAACAAACCTTGTGCAATTAAAGGCCGTGGGCAATGTCTCATATAGGCCGTGAGGAGTAGTCTCACAACAATCAAGCAAACCCTCCAAAGAAAGAACATTAAGCTTGATTGAGAAATACACAAGAGAAAAGTCAATATTTGTCAACAAGTAAGAGGCAAGACAAGAGAGAATTGCACCAGAAAAACCAAGTGAGGAAAAGCCCAAAAATAAACATTACATCAAAGGGAAATTCCCGTGCAAAGCTCAAAAGAAAGAAAGTGCCCAAACCAACCCCAAAGTGTTGTAGTTTTGAGATATTGAAAGTTTCTAAACCAAACCCTTGCTAGCACTTTGTTTGTGTGTCTTTACTTTCACTTTACTACAATTGATAATTGCATATGCTGTAAAGTAATTGAGGGATTGTCTTAAACAACCCCGTAGATTTCATTCAGCCCGAACAACAACTTGACTTCTGTGATTTTACTTGGATCTTTAGGTAAAATAGTCCAAATTGCTGTTTTGAACAATTGTCAACATAAAGTAGAGTATTTGCATCTTGTCAATATTTTAATTTGGTTTTTGAGATTGTCTTTTGAATTATGGGTCCCCAACAGAAAGATAATGCACCATCCCCATCCCCATCTACTCCTGTCCCATCCCCAGTCCCTGTTACCCTAGAGAATATACAGCAAACACTCACTTTCCTTGTTAATCAGTTTGGTTTAATGAGAAGTGACATAGAGGATAACAAACAAAGGATAAACAACGTAGAAAAGCCAACCTCAGATCAAAAGGAACCTAGTATACCTTTTCAAGAAGGCACCTCTTATGGTAATGAGTCTCCTGTACAACCTAGAAGAGTCACATCACATAGAGGTAGAAGTCGAGGTCGAGGTAGTAATGGTGGTCGTAGGAGCATTTCTTTTTAGGAGAGATTTGATTATCTCCCTGAGTACAATGAAGAACACTATCCGGAAGAACGGTATGATGAACGTCAACCTGATAGAAATGAACATCTTGAAGAAGAGTTCATTACTACTAAACTGACAATACCCTCCTTCCAAGGGAAAAGTGATCCCTGAAGCTTATCTGCAATGGGAAACAAAAGTAGATCATATGTATTCTTGCACTAACTATTCTGAATTGGCCAAAGTGCGGTATGCAACTTTTGAATTTGTAGATTATGCTTTACTCTGGTGGGAGCAATTGCAGAACACCCAGAGAAGAACATGACAGCCCCCTGTTGTTACTTGGTCCGAGCTGAAACAAGAGATGAGGAAGAGATTCATATCTCCTTCCTATGAAAGAAGCATTTTCCAGAAATTGCAACAACTTTCTCAAGGTAATAGATCTGTTGATGAATTTTATAAAGAATTAGAACATCTTCTTACCAGGGCTAACATAGAAGAAGCTGAGGAAGCCACAATGGCTAGATTTCTAGCTGGCTTGAACAAAGAGATTGCATTCAAGGTGGAACTTACACCTTACTCTGATCTGGCTTCTATGGTTCACATTGCTGAGAAAGTGGAAAGACAATTGAAGGTAAAAACTTCTAACCCTTCTTTTCGGACTAATCCTTTGAGTTTTCCTAGAACACAACCCAGGACGCCTTTCCGTCCACAACAAGGTCAAGGCCGTGGATTCCAAGGAAAATCAACCCAGAACATCCAAAATCGTCCAAAGTTTCAAATCCCTGATAAAGGCAAAGCCAAGGTGGAAGGTACGCCTAATGTTAAGACTCGTGATATTCAATGTTTTAAATGCTTAGGAAAAGGTCATTTTGCTAATCAATGTCCCAACCCTAAACGCATCATGTTTATTGAAGAGTCTAATGAGTATTATTCTAAAGAAGAATTGGAAGAGAGTGAAGAAAACCATGAAAATGAACAAACATGTGAGGAAGAAGAAGAGATTAGTGAAGAGACTAATGAGTGTGAAACAAAAGAGTTCTTAGTTGTCCGTCGAGCCCTAAGTGCCCAAATTAAAACTGAAGAACCTGACATACAAAGAGAGAACATATTCCACATTCACTGTATGGTTAAAAAGAAAGTCTGCACTTTAATCATTGACTCCGGTTCATGTACCAATGTGGCAAGTTTTGAACTTGTTAGGAAACTTGAGTTACCTTTACTGAATCACCTCCATCCTTATAGACTTACGTGGCTTAATGAGTGTGGTGAAGTTAAAGTAACAAAGCAAGTCCTAGTTTCTTTATCAATTGGTGGGTATTTTGCTGAGGTGTTATGTGATGTAGCCCCTATGCAATCAAGTCATATCTTGTTAGGTAGACCGTGGCAATTTGACAACAAGGTTACTTATGATGGTTACCTAAATAGATATTCCTTTAGGCATAACAACAAGCTATTCAAATTAAATGCCTTGCCCCCGCACAAAGTCTTGAGGATCAACAACGAATGTTAAAAAGCCATAATGATCCAAAAGAAAAGGAATTGGAGAGGATTTTCATCAAAGAAAATCAACTGAGAAGTTCTCATCTTAGAATTGAACCAAAAGAAAACAAGGTTTCTGCTGAACCATCTCTAAAGAAAAGCGCATTCTTTGCATCTCAAAGTGAGGTATTCCATGCTATCAATTCAAAGAAGACTGTTTATATCTTGCTTTACAAAGAAACTCTATTCTCTTCATCTGAAATACCATCTACTTTACCAAGTGAAGTTGCATCTTTACTTCAAGAATTTTCTAGCTTGTTTCCTGAAGGAGATCCCCCAGGTTTACCACCTCTAAGAGGCATAGAGCATCAAATAGATTTCGTTCCAGGAGCTGTTCTGCCAAACAGACCTGCCTATAGAGCCAATCCAGAGGAAACTAAGGAAATCCAAAAGCAAGTTGAGGAACTATTGACCCAAGGTAAAGTAAAAGAGAGTATGAGTCCTTGTGTTGTTCCTGTTATTATTGTCCCTAAGAAAGATGGAACTTGGAGAATGTGTACTGACTGTAGAGCCATCAATAAGATCACTGTGAAGTATAGATACCCTATTCCTAGGTTGGATGACATGTTGGATATGTTGCATGGGTCTAGGTGCTTTAGCAAAGTAGATCTTAAACAAGGGTATTTCCAAGTGAGAATTAGGGAAGGTGATGAATGGAAAACTGCCTTTAAGACTAAATTTGGATTGTACGGATGGTTAGTTATGCCCTTTGGTTTAATCAATGCCCCTAGTACTTTCATGAGGTTAATGAATGAGGTCTTAAGGAAATTCATAGGGAAATTTGTAGTAGTTTACTTTGATGACATTCTTATCTACTCCAAAACCCTAAGTGAACACCTGAACCATCTAAGAACTGTTTTTGTCACCCTACAGAAAGAAGAGTTGTATGCTAATTTCAAGAAGTGTTCTTTCTGTCTGGAGAAGGTTACATTCTTAGGATTTGTGATTAGTGCTGAAGGAATTGAAATGGACCAAGAGAAAGTTAAATCCATAACTGAGTGGCCAACCCCTAAGTCTGCTGGAGATATTAGGAGTTTTCATGGATTAGCTAGCTTCTATAGACGTTTTGTGAAGGATTTCTCTACCATAGCTGCACCCTTGAATGGGTTAGTCAAGAAAGATGTAAGATTTGAATGGGGAGAATCACAACAACAAGCCTTTGAGGAACTTAAGAAACGTCTAACTTCTGCACCTATCCTGAGATTGCCCAACTTTGATGAAATGTTTGAAGTTGAATGTGATGCCAGTGGAGTTGGCATTGGAGCTGTGTTGCATCAAGGTAACAAACCTGTTGCCTACTTTAGTGAGAAATTGAAAGGAGCTTCCATAAATTATTCAACCTATGATAAAGAATTGTATACCCTTGTCCGTTCTTTACAAACTTGGCAACATTATCTGCAACCTAAGGAATTTGTGATTCATACTGATCATGAGAGCCTTAAGTATCTAAAAGGTCAAGGAAAATTGAACAAAAGACATGCCAAATGGGTTGAATACATTGAACAATTCCCTTATGTGATCAAGTATAAGCAAGGAAAAGAAAATGTTGTTGCTGATGCATTATCTCGTCGCTATACTTTGATTACTACTCTTTCATGTAATATGTTTGGTTTTGAGTCTATCAAAGAGATGTATCATTCTGATCATGACTTTAGTTCTATCTATCAAGCATGCATTGATTCACCTTTTGCTAAATATTACTTGCATGATGGTTATTTGTTTAAAGAACATAAGTTATGTGTACCAACGTGTTCATTAAGAGAGTTGTTGATAAAAGAAGCTCATGGAGGCGGTTTAATGGGTCATTTTGGCTCGTTAAAAACTTTGGAAACACTTAAGGAACATTTCTTCTGGCCGCATATGAGAGCACATGTTGATAAGGTATGTGACCCATGTATTACTTGCAAGCAAGCAAAGTCTTAAACACAACCACATGGATTATACACTCCTTTATCTGTTCCAAACTCACCTTGGACTGATATTTCTATGGACTTTGTATTGGGATTGCCTCGATCCAAAACTGGTAAAGATAGCATCTTTGTTGTTGTTGATAGATTTTCCAAAATGGCACATTTCATTGCATGTAAGAAAGTTGATGATGCTATTCATATTGCTGATTTGTTCTTTAAGGAGATTGTAAGATTGCATGGCATGCCACGTACAATTGTTAGTGATAGAGATACAAAATTTCTAAGTCATTTCTGGCGTGTTTTGTAGAGTAAACTTGGTACTAAATTGTTATTTTCTACAACTGCTCACCCACAAACCGATGGTCAAACTGAAGTTGTTAATAGAACTTTGTCTCAACTGTTACGTGTTGTCATTCAAAAGAACTTGAAGAATTGGGAAGACTGCTTAGCTTATATTGAGTTTGCATACAATAGAGTTGTTCATAGTGGAACATTGCATTCTCCTTTTGAAGTTGTTTATGGCTTTAACCCTTTGTCCCTGCTTGATCTTGTTCCCATACCTGTTCATGAACTTGTTAGTTTAGATGGTGAACGAAAAGCAAAACTTGTGAAAGAATTGCATGAAAAGGTTAAGTCACAACTTGAAGCTAAGAATAAAGTGTATGCCAATAGAGCCAACAGGAATCGTAAAGTTGTTATATTTGAACCTGGTGATCTTGTTTGGTTACACTTGAGGAAAGAAAGATTCCCTAAGGAAAGGGACTCCAAGTTGAAGCCAAGAGGCAATGAACCGTTCAAAGTATTAAAACGGTTTGGTGATAATGCCTATGTTCTCGATCTTCCTGAAGAAAGGTATGGTCCTATCTATAAAACTTTTAGTGTTGCTGACCTTTCTCCGTTTAGTATTGATTCAGATTCGAGGATGAATCCTTTTCAAGTGGGAGGGAATGATGAGCTACAGCCTAACCTTGTGGATACAAACACTGATGATGACACCTCATTGCCCCCACAATGGTCCCATAACAAGGAGTATGGCTAAGAAATTGTTGCATTGTGTTGAATCATTTCTTTACAGGTATGAAGAGGATGATCCAAGCAAAGATGATGTCCATTGGGTTTATATGATACAAGCTATGATTTAGTTGTATCAAAAACATGTTGTACATATTTTTAGATGTTCTTTTAACATTGTTGGTTTGTTAACTTTGTTTTAGGATAGTTTGTGTTGCATTCTTGCCTTGTCTTTCAGGTACACGTTTTTAGCTTGAAGATGCAATTCAAACCTGAATTTTTGTCCAAACAAAGAGGTAAAATGCAAGTAGCTTACAAGCAAGGTGGTGACAAGCACCCATGTCAAAAATCTGATTTCTTCTCACGCAAACAAGGAAGAAACAAGCTGCTCAAACCTTCAACCAATAGAAAGGAGTCTTGCAAATGCTTGAACCAATCACAAATCAAGTTGAAGTCAAGGATGCAAGCTGCACAACAATTGCTCCAATCAAATCCCTTGAAGAAAACCGTTGGCTTAAGGCTTAAAAGGTTTGAAGATTCAAAGACAACTTGCAACCAATCAAAGGCCTTTCTCAAGCAAGCTGCTCCATGTCTAAACCAATCAAATTGATCAAAGGAAAAAGGCTGGAAAACAGGTTGGAATACACGGCAAAGCAACCAGCCTTTTGGAACCAAAAGTTGCTCAAACAATTTCCAAGCAAAGCATGTCATTTTAGTCTAGTACTTTGTATATTAAATCTTGTACTTCTTAGCATTTTCGTTGGTTATAAGTAGAGCTAGAATCAGATTGTAAACACAACTACATTCAATCACATTTCAATCAAATTTCCTTTAAGGAGTTCTCAACTTATGCTAGTTGAAGTTTAAGACCACTTAACGGTTTTCTTTCAAGTTTCTAGCCTAGAACTTGTTAGTATTTGCTTCATCTTTTGGTTTACAGCATCTTAGGGTCTCATTGAGGTTTTAGATGTGTTGGAGTGCCAAAGAAGAAGAGGTGTTGGCATAAATTGAGCCAAGAACAACGGTTACAGTTCAAGGGGTGTCTTTGAGATGTTCTTTGCCATAGCTATTGTTCAAATCAGTTTGGAATAGGAGACAAAGTCCTTGGCAACGTTTTCTAGCCTTCGTTTGGCTCATCACTTCTTCAGGTTCCTGCAAGTTAGACCTCTCCAACGAAATTTCTAACTCTTTATAGTACTCGTCTACACTTTTGGAACCTTGTCGTAAGTTATGCAAACTCGTGAAAATAGAACTCTCATAATTGTTTGGAATAAAACGTTGTCGCATTTCAAACTTCATTTCTTCCCAAGTGGCAATTGGGGGTTGTCTCGTCTTAGTTCTATTTCGACACAAATTCGTCCACCAATTAAGTGCATAACCAGAAAATTCAATGGAAGCATACCTCACTTTTTGCAATTCACTATAATTGGTACAAGAAAAGATCAAATCCACTTTCGTTTCCTATTCTAAATATTCCTCCGCATTACTTTCACCATAAAACGTGGGAATACTTATTTTGGTTTTGAGAAAATCGTCATCTTTCGGGAAAAGGGGATTTTGGCGTCTTTGGTAACCACGAGGATGGTGGTCATCAAAGTCATAATCATCATGCTCAAAGGGAATGTAATCATCATTGTACCTTCTTGGAGCGTACCTTCTTGCTTGTGTAGGAGGAGCAAACCGTCTCGCTTCGGTGTGTGGGAGTCGAATGTTATCGTCCTCAACTTCTTCTGGAGGATGGCGCCTTGGTTGTGGTGGTGGAACGGTCCTGCTTGTTCCTTGGCCATCACTTGTTTTGTAGCTTTGCTCCACGTCTTCCAAGCGATGCTTAATTACCTCATTGTCATGCATGAGTTTCTTAAGCATCTCCAGCATTTGTTGTTGCGTATTGTCAACAGTTTCGGCCTCTTTAGACTTGCTAGATGCGGAATGATTGCTGCTGGCCATTGTACCTATGGATTTGAATGATAACAAAGGGAAAAAGAAAGAAGCAAACTAACACAAAGACAAACAAACGTTAAGGGATTAGTAAAAATAAAAAATAAACTATGAACACTCCGCTTTCTATTCTTTCCACTCTTACCACTTTGGTTCTTGGATAACCTGAAGTTAAGAAGTCTCAAAGTGATCAATAAGTGTATTGCCAAGGCTTCTTCAAACCACAATGTTTTCCGCTTGTTTCTTCCTTTTTGCTTTCAAGTTGCACCAATTAGTATCAAAGTAGAATCACTTGAAATGAACACAAACTTGAACTTTATACTAAGATTCAAAGAAAATAAGCAACCAAAGTTGATGTATAAGGCTGAACCAAAGATAAACTAAGGGTTGTCGTGGGCAATATTTAGTTAATTTTGATTCTATGCACTTACTATCCACAAAATGGTTCAAGTCATGCAACAATCGAGCAACCAAGTGTGTGATTGGTTTAGGAAGATGAAGAAATGGATGATTGGGTATAGTGGGCGGCAATGTGGGGTAATATGGTATCCAAGGTTTGCAAGTCGTACCAAAAATTTTCTACGCAATGCACAAACGTTTTGCCCTTTTTCTTTGCTCTTGTTCTTTTGTTTTTCTTTTTCTTCCTTGCTATTTCAATTGAGCAAGGTTCAGATTCTCCTTTTTTTTGACTAAGGGCAGAATTGGAATTTCACTTGTTTTGCACGTAGCACTTGCGTTTTTGGACAGAATAGTGCAATGTATTTAAAATGCAATTCGTATCTTGGACTTGCAACAAAATTGACCTTGGAAGGTGAGGGAAATTGGGTAAGGCCGAGTGGGGTAGGGTAGGTTTTTTTTTTGATTTAGGGTTTTTTTTGAACGGTTTGGGAATTTGCAGAATGGGGTTGTAGGAACGGAATGGATGTTGTAGATGGGCTATTTGGGTTGGTAATTGATGATTGGTGTAGTCAATTTGAGTATTGGCTGGTTTAGGACAGAATTTGAACAAAATTCAAATTCTAGGGTTAGGGTTTATTTGGATGAATTGGGATCTTTAGAATCTGGTTGTATTTGGTAAAATTGGTTTGGGGCTTTTTGTGTGGGGTGTAAATAGGGTTATTTGGGATCAGGTTGGTAAGTTTTAGGGTTGGGTTGGGGGTGGGGTTGGTTGGCCGTGGGGTGTGGGGTGTTTTTTAGGGGTTGGTTGGTGTTGCAAGTAGGTTGGGAAGACAAGCACACGTAGGACTACTAGATCTGTGGCATGAAATCAATCACAATGCGAATCACAAGATGCATACAATCATCACCAACTAAAAGCTTCGGTAGCAACAAGATGATTTGAAACCGAGGTAGCTTTATAGGCTGTTGGTTGGACTATTTTAAAGAAAGTTGAATGTAACCTAAAATGCAACGAACCCTAATGTGTTCAAGTTTGAATGACTCAAAATCAGATTGTGATGTGAAAGGCAATAAAGGAAATGACACTTGAGTGATGAAAAGCAAAATGCAGCAACTTGCAAAGACTCAAAGGAAGTGACGTTTTTTTTAATGAAATGCAAGATAATGGCGTGTAGAGTGAGGGGTAGAAGAAGGACTCAACTGAAATTGAAATGACTAGACTCAAATGAAAAGGAAATGATAGATGGTGGAATAGAGTAACCTGGGCTCTGATACCAATTTGATGCGTGCAACTAGTGGGCTCCAACAATTCCACCTTCCAAACGTCCTTCACAAGGGTTAGGAACAAGGAAGAAGACTTCCCCTTGCTTCCTTAATGAATAAAACGTATGGATTAAGAATGAGCAAGACCAACACTTCAAGATGGTTGTTGATCAGGCAAACCACAATGGCCCTCCTGGACGGCACCTTTAAGCAATGGAAACACCTTCAATATGCTCAACTTTGAAGGATCTTAACCTAGGTTTTTAATGCAAAACCAAGAAAACAAAGTATCACACAAAGTGAATGAAATATCAAGAATTGTTATTCATCAAAAGGTGAGTTTACAACCAGCCAAAGAGGTCTATTTATAGGCCTAAGAAACGTCCCCCTTTAGCTTGAAATGGCTAGAGATAATTCAAATAAAGCTATCTAACAAATGTTTAAATTTGAACTTTGCTTGAAAATTAAAACTAAGATAATTCTAGCTAAAACTTGAAATACTTGCAAGATGTTATCTTCAATGAATCTGGTCATGTTTGGTGATGAAATTGGCGTTTGAGATGTAGATGAAGTGGTTGAACTTGAATTCAAAGGCTAGTTGAAGATTGGATTCAATTTGACTTCAAACTTGAATTCAATCTTTGAATTATGATCTCATCCTTTTCTTATCTCCAAGTTGGCGTGTGGAAGGATAGCAAGGCGTGTGAGATGTCTTCAAATGGTTGAGATGTTGAATTCAAATGCTGGTTGGAGATTGAGTTTAACTTGAACTTGAATTTAAACTTGGATTCAAATTTGAATTGTCATCTCATCTTTGTTATCCTTCAAATTTGACTTCATGTTGGCGTTTGGATTGGATGTAGATTAGGCTGAAATCCTCTTGAACTTTAAGTCTCCAATTGATTGAGATTGAATTCAAATTAATGTTGAATTTTAAATTCAAGCCTAGCTTTGAATTTAAACTCAATTGATCATTATCCATTTGCTTTAAGCATGGCCGCCTCCCCTCTTGTGGATAATGGAGATGATTTTGATTTCAACTTGATCAAGAGATTCTATCTTGGACACCTTTGAATTTGTCTTAGCATAGACAAACATTCTCTTCGAATATTCTCTTGAAACATTCTCTTGAAACATTCTCTTCAAACATTCTCTTGAAACATTCTTTTGTAACATTCTCTTCAAACATTCTCTAGAAACATTCTCTTCAAACATTACCTACAAAGCAAATACATAAAACTAAGATCACACGATACAAAATAAAATCCAAACAAACAAAGAGTGTAGATGTGCATGTGATACATGCTCAAGTTGAAGGTTCAATGAAATGAACCCAAGGAGTCTTAGGTTCATCTTGAACATGCTTGTACAAGAAGGTGGCAACTTGATGACAAAGTTCCTTTGCCCTCCTTCTTGTCATAGGATCGTTGACCTCTTGATGGGGCCCTTGATCCTCATCGGACCCTTGATCCTCATCAGATCAGGCCTTATGGCCCACGAAACTGAGGTAAGAACGGGTACTGCACTGTTGGACTTAGCAGTATCCTTTTAGTAAATTAATGATTTGATGGTTTTATCTACCTCGTAATGTTACGGAATTTTTATGGCATGTAGATAATACTTCATTATGCATATTTGTGGCATAAGATTATGAAAATAGGCCCTAAATTGATGATTGGTGGCCGCATGAACAAAGTGTTAATGCTAGAATGTTTTCCAGCTTAAGGGACAAGTGCGTATATGCATTGTGGTATGTATTTAGTCATGAATTGCATGTTGCACATCATGTATTGCATTATCCTCATTTACACGATTCATGAGACTGCTTTTTATGCCAAAGAAATGAAGAAAAGCTCTTTTTGAAAGAAAGATTTCAGTTTTTGAAAGAACGTCTCCTATTGGTACCATTAATTCCTGGCCAGCATAACTCGCTCCAGATCCAGGGTTAATTGATCTGATGATGATTATGACTGTTCAGGCCCGAAGAGAATAGACCTGATGATGATGATTATGATCATTCAGGCCCAGAGAGAATAGACCTGATGATGACGATTTATGACCGTTCAGGTCTGGAGAGAATAGACCTGATGATGATTTATGACCGTTCAGGTCCGGAGAGAATAGACCTGATGATGATGATTGACTGCATGACCGTTTTTGGATCCGTAAATAATAAATCTGAAGGGAATGATACGACCGCCTCAGATCCGAAGATAATAGATCTGAACACTCTCTATTCTCGTTTTATGATGATGATGTTTTGAAAGAAAGAATGATCGAAATTATCCTCATCTTGTCATGTTGCATCATATTTGCATATTCATACATGTTGCATTTAATGGCTAGTCAAATGCTATATGTACTGTTACTTAGGTTACAACCTTATTATGCACAGTCACTTAAGTTATGATTTTATTGTCACATAAGTCATGATCTTATTTTATTGAAGGTGAGGCATGTTGGGAATCCAAATTCTTGGGATTTGGTTCTTGTGTATACTTTCCATTTAATTCTTGGTTGTTTATGGTTTACTTGCTGGTGACTTTGTCACTCACCCCCTTATTTTTCCTTCCAGAGCCTACAGGAAACGGGGTAGAGTAGATTGACGATGAGCCTAGAGTTCCATACCCATAGACGTGAGAGAGGATGGCAGCTTAAGGATTTTATCATGATGGTTTATGTTTGATGGACTTATGTTGGAACAAACATTTTGGATTTCTCTTTTTATTTTGCGGACATGGTTGTAGCGTTATATCGGATAATTCGGAATGTTTTATTTAAAAGTTTTTATTCTGCCTAAATTTTGCTTTCTTGTCGATATGTAGGCACGACGGTCCACAAATTTTGTTATGGACTATGACATGTTATGCATTGACGCCTGGTACTCTCTGTGATGAAGTACGGCGGGCGCACCGTATTCGGACAAGCCGGGTATGGGGCGCCACAAGTGGTATCAGAGCCCAGGCTCTAGATTCGGGCAGAATATAGAATTAAATGATGATTTTAGAAGATCTAAGTTTGACCTTAGACTTAAGTCATGATCTTAGAAGAATGTTGACCTTAGACTAAGATGTTGAAGTTTGAAAGAGGATTGAATCCAATGATAAGGACTTGGTTGGTTAATGCAAATCCCGCCAACTTTGGAGCACTACTTGATACATGTTATAGAATTGAGAGGGACATCATCTGTCGGGATGAGATTGGACAAAAGAGAGGTAGACACTATGAGATTGGACAAAAGAGAGGTAGAGAAGTGTCTGTAAGTGGAGGATCCCGTAAAGCTGCCAAACAGAATTTCAGAGGACCCGGTCGACAAGGAAAGAACCAGAATCGTTTTCAGCATCGATCGCAACAGAAGAATCAGCCGAGAAATCAGGATCAGCAGCAGCCAGCTATACAGGCTTGTCCTCACTTTCAGAAACATCACGCGGGAGAATGTTTTATTCAAGCAGGGAAGTGCTTCGGATGTGGCAAGGTGGGCCACGTACTCAAGAACTGTCCAGACAAGGAGCAGTTATGTGAGTTGTTGGAAAAGAAACTTATCTGCCCAAGTGTCTCGCCTTGGGGGTGCTCCCGTGCTGTTTGTGAAGAAGAAAGATGGAAGCATGCTTCTGTGTATCGATTATAGAGAGCTCAACAAGATTACAATAAAGAAAAAGCACCCGCTGCCTAGGATCGACGATCTGTTCGATCAGCTTCGGGTAAGCCATTAAAAGTTTTTATTTCAATAATAATTCTGTTTTGAACCCTGTTTAAAGGTATCTTGGTACAGGGAGAACGAGTTTTCAGTAAAATTGATCTTTGTTCTGGATACTTTCAATTGAAGATCAAGGCCGAGGATATTCCGAAAACCGCATTCAAGACGCGTTATGGACATTATGAATTCCTTGTGATGCCATTTGGATTGACTAATGCCCCTGCGGTATTCATGGATCTTATGAACCGAGTGTTTCAAGGACAATTGGACAAGTTTGTTGTAGTTTTCATTGAGGATATCTTGATTTACTCACCGGCCGAAGAGTCTCATGCAGCCTATTTAAGGATCGTCCTTGACATCTTATGGAGGAAGCAGTTGTACGTAAAGTTTAGTAAATGTAAATTTTGGCTGCACAGTGTAGCATTTCTTGGCCATGTCATATCTGAGGATGGGATATCAGTAGATCCCAAAAAAATTGAAGCAATCACAGAATGGCCAAGGCCGACAAACGTTACGGAAGTACGGAGTTTTCTTGGTCTCGCCGGCTACTATCACAAGTTTGTTGAAGGATTCTCTCGGATTGTTATGCCTCTCACCCGATTGACACAGAAAAAGACGAAGTTCGAGTGGACTTCAGACTGCGAAATGAGCTTTACCGAGTTGAAGGAGAAATTGACATATGCTCCAGTTTTGGCTCAGCCAATTTCCGGTGAAAAAGAAATGAAGGATCCATGGGATCATTTTCATCATAATAATTCTAATTAACCACTTTTATTTGAAACAACTTTTCCAATTATCCTCAAAAGGCAATAAAAGAATAAAGAAGCCTATGGAAGGCCCCCCTACTGCTGGATTTACACCATGGTTAGCCATGGGACAACTACTCTAGTTACTTTCTAAACCATACTAAAAGCTAACTCAAGGAGTAATTGGGATAAAGAAACTAAGGAGTAATTGAAACTAAAACTACCCCAACCGCCGGATATCTGATGCAAGCTGACAAGCGTAGGATCCACTCTTCCACCTCCAACAACCTTTCCACAAGGGGTTAGGCACAAAGAAGTAAACTTCTCCTTGCTTCTGTTGTGTCGAAATCGCCGGTTTAAGCAATACCTTAGATTCAAGTGTGCATTTGTAGGCAAACCTTCGATAGGCCCTCCTAGGCGGTCACTTCAACCCTTGGCAATCACCCTCAATTTGCTCAAGATTGAGAGATATTAGCCTTGATTTTTAGTGCAAAATCAAGAAAACAAGGTTTCACCCTTTTGGGAGAGAAAACCAAAACTCAAATTCGATTCATAAAAATATGTCGTTGTCCTTCTTCTGCTGGCCAGCGGCCAATATAAATAAAAGGCTGAAATTTTAGCCTAAAACAATCAAAAAGAAAGATAAACTCTATCCTAAAAATTCTATCAAAAGTTTGAAATGAGATAAATTACAAAGTCCCTAAATGTTATCTTCAAAAGTGACGTTTTTTCTGCCTCTTTATTGTCCAGTCGATTCTTCTCTTAATTTGATGACTTTGGGAATCAATTTTGATATTTGGATAAGCTTGGAGATATCTTCAAAAGTTGGTTGACACTTTATCTTGAATTATCTTGCATTTGACTTCAAAAATTCTCCATCCTTATCTTGTAACGGCCGTATCAATCCCTCTTTCCTGAAAAAGATTCGTCCCGAATCTTAGCATGTATGCCATGAGGGATAAAAGTCCTGCAACAAAGATACAAGACACACATGTATGCCCACTTTCATCCTAAGATGTTTAGCGTGAATAAGTAATACAACGACAACACATGCACTTAGCAACTCACAAAAACTGATTTGATCATGCATACACAATAAGTCCTCTTCTTCACATGTTTAGGATGCATGAAGATGTGACTTTCATAATGCAACTCAATGTACGCATGCTCACATCCTAGAAGTGGTGTTTGAAATGAAATATTGAACAAGTGCTTCTTCCTAGTATGTTTAGGATGCATAATAATTGAGAGGTCATATTTCTTATGCATGTAAACAACACTCAAGGGAAACACACAAATGGCATATGATGTGGCGTGAGTTTGTGATAAAAGTGGTATAATTGGGGCTTTAAGAAATATACCTTGAAGCCTTGAATCAGGTTCTAAACCATTTGAGATAAACTCAACCTTGTCATAGAAATTAGTTTCATACTCATGATTAAACATATGATTGTTATATACAATGTGATTTGAATGTAATTCAGGTATTTCAAATAACGTGGAATCATGTTCATCACATTCAAATAAGGAATTGCTGAAAACATGCCATTCATTCTTTTCTAAGTTATCATACTTAAGTGTACTATCAAACTCACTTGAAAGCTCACTGAAGTCATCACTCAAATCATCATGTACGGCACATAGATCAGTATACAATGAATCATCAAAACATGGCAATTTATGTGATAAATCAGCTTGTATGTTTTCTATTTCATGCTTAGCATTTTCAATGCATTCTAGCTCAACATCTAATTCACATAAATCAGAATGGGTTACATGCAAATCAAGCTCAACTACTTCATTATTGTCATTAACGTTCAGTTCATTAGAAGTAGGGGTAGATTCATGCAAATTTTCAGTTTCTTCAGCTTGTAATGCAAGTACCCAAGATTCCAATGTTATCTTCATTTCCAGTCGATTCTTCTCTTAATTTGATGACTTTGGGAATCAATTTTGATGTTTGGATAAGCTTGGAGATATCTTCAAAAGTTGGTTGACACTTTATCTTGAATTATCTTACATTTGACTTCAAAAATTCTCTATCCTTATCTTGTAACGGCCGTATCAATAAGGGAACTACCTGCTTTGGATGTGGAAAGACAGGACACATGGCCAAGGATTACCCGGAAAAAGGGGCCCAGCAAAAGCAACCACCTAAGAATCAGCGACAGCGTACTAATGCGAGAGTTCACGCTATGACTGATGCAGCTGCTGAAGAGGCCAATGATGTTGTGGTAGGTATATTCTAAAAATTGTGAAATGATTAAATTTTTACAAATACTATTGCCTACTGCTGCTTAGAAAATCTTGCATGATTCAGGAGCTATTTTAGTATGTTCAGTACCTACCAATGTGCTATTCGATAGTGGTGCTAGCCACTCCTTTATATCCAAGAAATTCTCAAAGAACATTGAGCATAACCCAACCTATAGTGATGCACCCTATAGAATCCAAGTAGCTGGGGATCAGGTGCTTATAACTCACCACATTTTCAGAAACTGCGAACTTGAGTTCGATAACCACCGGTTTGACGCCGACTTAATTCCCATACCCATGACGGATTTCGATGTGATTCTTGGGATGGATTGGCTCTCCAAGAATTTTGCCAACATCGATTGTAACGAAAAGCAAGTTACTTTTAAGGACCCCACACGTAAGGAAGTAACCTTCCAAGGAGGACCAAAGTTAAGAAAGTGCCCAAGAACGTTTGTGTAAATATAATTCGCGCCAGTAAGGCATTGAACAAAGGATATGAGGGGTTTCTCGTTTATGCAATAAATGCCGATCAAGCACCCTCCGACCGCTCCCATGTCCCAGTGGTCCGAGAATATCCAGATGTTTTTCCGAAAGAATTACCGGGTCTTCCTTCGGACCGCGAGATATATTTTGAAATTAATCTAGTTCCTGGAGCTGAGCCAATATCAAAGGCTCCCTATCGAATGGCCCCGGCGGAACTAAAAGAGTTGAAGGAACAGTTACGCGAATTGCTAGTGAAGAAACTGATTCGTCCAAGTGTTTCGCCTTGGGGTGCTCCCGTACTATTTGTCAAGAAAAAGGACGGAAGTATGCGATTATGTATTGATTATCGAGAACTCAACAAGATCACTATAAAGAACAAGTACCCATTGCCTAGGATCGACGATCTGTTCGATCAGCTTTGGGTAAGCAATTCAAAACTTTATTTCAACGATGAGTCTATTATAAACCCTACCTAAAAGTGTCGTGATGCAGGGGGCACGGATTTTCAGTAAGATTGATCTTCGCTTGGGATATTTCCAATTGAAGATCAAAGCTGAGGACGTCCCGAAAACTGCATTCAGAACCCGTTATGGACATTACGAATTTCTTGTAATGCCATTCGGACTGACCAACGCCCCCGCGACGTTTATGGATCTAATGAACCGAGTATTTCAAGAACAACTAGACAAGTTCGTTGTAGTCTTCATCAACGATATTTTGATCTACTCACCTGATAAAGAGACCCACATAAACCACTTAAGGATCGTCCTTGACGTTCTACAGAGAAAACAACTGTACACTAAATTTAGTAAATGCGAATTCTGGCTACGCCAGTGTGGCATTTCTGGGACATGTGATATCTGAAGATGGTATATCTGTAGATCCCAAGAAAATCGAAGCAATCACAGAGTGGCCAAGACCAACCAACGTTACAGAGGTGCGAAGTTTTCCCTGTCTCGCCGGCTACTATCGTAAGTTTGTTGAAGGGTTTTCTCGAATCGCTATGCCTCTTACCCGTTTGACACAAAAGAAAACCAAGTTCGAATGGACCTTAGATTGTGAAAGGAGCTTTACTGAATTAAAGGAGAGGCTAACCTCTGCCCCAGTTTTAGCACAACCTATTCCTGGGGAAAATTTTGTGGTGTATAGCGATGCCTCTAAGAAGGGACTTGGATGTGTACTGATGCAGAAAGATCGAGTGATTGCGTATGCATCCCGACAGCTAAAACCATTTGAACAAAATTACCCGGTACGTGATCTTGAATTAGCAGCCGTAGTCTTTGCCCTAAAAATATGGAGGCACTATCTGTACGGTGAGAAGTACGAAATTTTCACAGATCACAAGAGCCTCAAGTATCTTTTCACCCAGAAAGAATTAAACATGCGTCAACACAGATGGCTAGAGTTAATGAAGGATTACGACCTATCTATTCAGTATCATCCGGGAAAAGCCAATAAGGTAGCCGACGCACTGAGTAGAAAGACAAAACATCCGCATCAACCACCTCTACAGCGTGATATGGAAGAATTTGATCTTGAAGAGGTTGATTCTATTGAAGCATGCTCGCAAAGTTTGTATTGATCCCTTCGCTGATAGACAAGATTAAGGAAGGTCAAGAAAAGGATGAAACTTTAAAAAAATAAAGGACATGTTGAGAATGAAACCATCTGAAGAGCTTAAGGTCAGAAATGATAACAGCTTGTGGTTTCGACAAAGACTGTGTGTACCTAATGATGAAGATATGAAGAATGAAGTTCTTCGTGAAGTCCACAACTCTCGATTGTCTATCCACCCTGGAGCCAATAAGATGTACCAAGACTTGAAACAAAGATTCTGGTGGCATGGCATGAAAAGACAAATTGCGGAGTTTGTAGAGAAATGCCTTGTTTGCCAGAAGGTGAAAGCAGAACATCAGAGACCCGCTGGGTTACTACAACCTCTTGAAGTTTCCGAGTGGAAGTGGGACCACATTACTATGGATTTTGTCACAGACCTACCAAGAACGAAGAACGAACATGATACCATTTGGGTGGTTATGGATCGTCTAACCAAATCCGCCCATTTCATGGCTATGACGATCAAGGCTCCGATGGAGAAGCTGGCTACAATGTATGTTGATCAAATTGTGAGCCTTCATGGAGTACCCCTAAGCATTGTTTGTGACCGCGACCCTCGCTTTACATCACGATTTTGGACAGCTTTTCAAAAAGCGATGGGCACTGAAATCCGAATGTGCTCAGCATTCCATCCCCAAACAGATGGTCAATCGAAAAAAACCATCCAGACGCTGGAAGACATGCTGCGAGCTTGTATACTCGACTTTGGGGGATTTTGGGATCGGAGTCTCAAACTAGTGGAATTCTCTTATAACAATAGTATTATCGATCTATAAGGATGGCTCCGTATAAAGCACTTTATGGAAGAAAGTGTCGTTCTCCGCTCTACTGGGATGAAATCGGAGATAAGATTCTTACCGGACCTGATTTAGTAGAACAGACTCGAGAGAAGATAAGGATCATAAAGCAAAGGTTACAAGCGGCCCAAGATAGAAGTAAGGTTTGGGCAGATGAGAAGCGACGACCATAGGAATTTCAAGTTGGGGAAAAGGTATTCTTGAAGGTATCGTCGTCCAAAGGAGTTAAAAGATTCGGTATCAAAGGGAAGCTAAGCCCAAGGTTTATTGGACCCCATGAGATTCTTGAAAGAGTTGGAGAAGTCGCTTATCGGCTAGCACTATCGCCATCACTATCTCAATTACATGATGTGTTTCATGTATCTCAGCTTCATTGGTATGTGCACGAGCCTAGCCATATTATAGAGGAACAACCTTTGAAAATCAAAGCCGACGCGACATACATGGAAGAACCTGAAAAGATAATTGATCATTAGGAAAAGTCATTAAGGAGACGATCTATACCTATGGTCAAGGTGCAATGGAAGAACCATTAAATTGATGAAGCTACCTGGGAAGTGGAAGAACATATGAAGAACTTGTACCCTCACCTCTTTGACTAACACTTTTTAGTTGCGAGGACGAAACTTGTAATAAGGGGGGAGGATGTTGTACCCAACGAGGAACCACCTTGTACTTGAAAATTGTCTAAGTGAATTTATGAAAGTTTGTATCTTCAAGAATAATTTATTTATTTTTATAATTACTTCTCTAAATAGATTTGTGATGAAGAAAAATATTGTGTAGGAATTGGAGCATGAATTATGAATTATGTGAAGTGACCAATTTACCATAAGGGCCTAGGAGATTTCGGCTCAAGGTTTAAAGAGGGTCTTAGAAGGTTTTTCAAAGAAGACTAATCTTAAGGGGCCTTCTTAAAATAAGCCCAAATGGAAATTAAGGAGTCTAAGTAGTGGGGAAATTTTCTTTCCAAAACCCTCACAAATTTCGGCCCTTAGCCCAAAATGACTCAAGATTCCCCTAATTTTTAAATTTTAAAAGAAAAAGGGGGAAATAATTAATTTAAAAGAAGACAACCACCACATGACTTTAAAAAAATGGAATTAAGCATGGTTAGGGTCATTAAGACCCCAACCGCCGGATTGCCTATGTGGTTAACCAAGGAGGATTTTTTAAAATTCTACCATGGTTACTTTATATCAACCCAAGGTTAAAGTAACCCTAATTAATTAAAGTAACCAAGGTTAGCTTAAAAGTAACCATGATTGGAATAAAGTAACCCAAGTTAATCATAAAGTAACCTTGATTAACTAAATTAACCAAGGTTAATACCCTTGACCTTACTATGGTAATCTCTTACCCTCTTCTCTTACCCCCCAACGGCTAACACTTAGCCTAAGAAGGAAAAATTCATCCCAAACACACTCTAGAATCCTCTCATTCTTCCAACCCTCAAAGAACCACCAAGAGCAAGAAAGCTTCCTCTCTTCTCCTTCCCCAAACCACACGGCCAAGGTTGCACAAAGAAGACTTAGGATTCATCCAAGCTCAAGTTGGTCTAGGTAAGTAAATCCTTAACTTTTCAAGATAATTTCTACATCTTTCATGGAATGAAACTTATAATGCTACCCTTTGTCTTGCTCATAACTGTGACTTTCATGGTCACTAGTTTCCAAATTTTCAAAGCTCTTAAGAGGTGCTAGTTCTAAGAGATTTGAACACCGCTCAAGCTCTATTTTGGTGAGTCCATCCAACCCCTATTTAGTGCATCTTTCACTTAAGAATATGGACTAACAATTGTTCTCTTTTCCTCTTCAAAATCGTGGGGTCCATATGTGAAGAGGAGGAAGGCTTCACCTATTCTATACCCATTTCAAGCTAAGGAAAGGAGTAAGTTGAGAAAGGCAAGTACATTATACATACTCATGACTTGGATGTGAAAGTGCATGCTTGAATGTCTAGATGCTATTAAGTTTTTAATCTTAGAGGTGAAATGCTAAGTTTAATGCATGAAACTTTCGGTTCCTTAAGTAAAGTGGCTTGCATGTGTGAGATTTAATCCAAAGGTGGATTCTTTGATCTTTTAAGTATGAATATGAGGTAAATCTAAGATGAATGTGACAAAGATCTCTTCTTTGACATGTATAGGGGACGGTTGGATGAAAGAGGGGGAAAATAAAGGTAGTTCTTGTAAGAAATTGTAACTTGTGAGGTAAAGTGTGAACAAGATGTGTGCTTTATATGTTATATGTTCAACATGGAGATATCATTTTTGCCCTTGCATGTGTATAGACGGGCTGTTTTGGGGGTAAGGTATGTATACACCATTTATACTAAGAATGGATTCTAGTAGGAACATGATGTGCATGGACAAAGGAATGATATATGTATCATTCAAACTGTTTTGGAAGTGATGTGTAGATGACTTTAGAATGTGTTAGAACCTACAAATCCACATGCTAAAGGTGCACTTGATGTTTAATAAAGTGTTTAAGCCCAACAACTCAAGTTGGGACATTTTAGTAAGGAAATGTGACAAAATTGGAATTTACTGGAGCATGACAGATTTTTGTGTCGTTTTGTAGGACCTGAAAAGAGACTTTAGAAGTATTAAATTTATCTAATTTTTGGCGTAACACTAGACCTATGTGTATAGTAAATATGACAGTTGGAATTTCGTTAAAAGGAGTTACGGTTTATTTTTAACGGAATTTTTAGTAAAACTGGTCATGCTGGAAATTACTGGACTGGACAGATTCTATGTGACATAATGATTGACCCAGAAACGGACCTTAGAAATATGAAATTAGGCTGATTTTTGGTAGGATGCTAGCCCTATGTGTATTCTAAGTTTGTGATTTGGAATTTTTGAAAAAGGACTTACGGTTTGGTCACAATAAAATTCGTAGTAAAATTGGTCATTCCAGAATTCAGCATGTAACCGTATTGGGAAAAAAGAATAAATGTCCCCTTTCACGATATTATAATTCCGCTAAACTTTTATGACAATTACTTAAGACATATGTGAGTGTTTTTATAAAAACCACTTAACATGATTATTTTAAGAGGTAATCACCAACGCTAAGTTGGTGATACTAATCTGGAATTTTGGGCAGAATTGAGGAACTAGTTGTGGGCCTTTGTTTTGGTGGGCCTAGACTTAATTATATAGTTTGGGCTTATGATCATTGATTATTGGTATGTCTATAGCATTTTTCCAAGGTTGGCCCAAATTAAATGAAGCTTAATGGGCTTATAGGAAAGGTAAAAGAAAGGACACCGCACTGCTGAAATTCAACAGCACCCTGTTTCGTAGTTAAATAAATTAAGTGACTCACGTTTCGTATCGTTATGAAAATTATATCACGAATAGAAAAGACACTTATGCATATGTGTGACAAGAACTCATGATAATGAACCTAAAACACGAGGTTTTGAGGCCGTACATATGGAACGATAATTCTAGAAATTTTTCCAGCGTAAAGAATAAGTTGTACGTATGTGTATATGTAACGCATCATGTCATGAATTGCATAGTACATGTCATGCATTGCATCATCGCCATTTACATGATTTATGGAACGGATTTTATGAAAAAGAATGATGAAAAAACTTTTTAAAAGAAAAGATTCTGTTTTCAAAAGAACGCTTTCCACTGGTACCGTGTGTTTTCTGGCCAGTAAGGACCCGTTCCAAATCCGGGGTTAAGTGATCTGATGATATGGACCGTTCAGGCCTGGTGAGAATAGACCTGATATCGACCGTTCAGGTCCGGAGAGAATAGACTTGGTCAGTGATGACGTGACCGCTCCGAATCTGGGAATAATATATTCGAAGAGAAATAAGTGACCGCCTCACATCCAGGAGAATAGATCTGAATTCTCTCTTGTTTTCTTAACGATGATGTTTTGAATGAAAGAACGAAAGAACTTATCTTCATTTTTATCATGATGCATCACACGTACATACTCATGCATGTTGCATTTAATGAGTCATTGAACATGGGTACGTGATACTTAGACTAAGGTGTTACGACTGGTTAGCTCATAAGCTATGATCTTTATTGGGTGATGATCTTGTTATAAGTTATGAACTTTGGTATGTTTCAATCTTTGATAAAGTTATGAGCTGATTTTTTACGGGTGTTGGATGGAAGGCCAGGTATGTTCTAAACTGAATTTTTGGGGTTCGGTTCTTGTATGTACTTTCCATTTAATTCATGATTATTTATAGTTTACTTGCTGGTGACTTAGTCACTCACCCCTTATTTTTCCTCCTAGAGGCCGCAGGAAATAGAGTGGAATGGATTGAAGATGAACCTAGGGTTCCTTACCCGTAGGCGCAGCGGGAGGTGGACGACTTAGAGATTTGACGGAAGAGAGTTATGGTTGATGATCTTTTATGACTCGATGTCTAAAACAATTATTTTGGGATTTCTGTACTTTATGGTTGGGTTGTAAAACTAATGATGCTTGCGTTGACCTTTTTATTTTAAAAGTTTTTATTCTGCCTCGGTTTCGCTTACTTGTCGACGTATAAGCACAAAAGTCCACATATTTTGTTCTGGACTTTGTTATGTTATGGACTGACGCCTGGTACTCTCTGTAGTGAAGTACGGCGGGTGCACCGTATCCGGCTGGGCCGGGGTGCGGGGCGCTACATAAGTATGTTATAATCCGATGACTGGGATATGAAACCCCCGGTATGTTGACAATACTCCTAAGTTTGATTTTAGAATTACAAGTAGAATAGGTTATAAGCTTAAATAACCGGAGAATAATGGACTTGGAAACTACCTTGTAGGGTACAGAGAATGATTTTTGAAGCCTTAGCCTATGCTATGGAAGTCAAATGATTAACGTATCACAATAAACAATGGATATTTAGGTTAGTCATTATCTAGGTGAATGGATGAAGTAGAACCATACTAAGTCATTAATTGCGTCGTACGCAAGTTTCGAGAACGAAACTCATTGTAGGGGGAGGTATGTTATACCCCGTGTACAAAAGGGTCAAAAGAAAAAAACAAAACAAATAAAATAATAATAATAATAACAACAACAACAACAATGTACGTATAAGATAAATATAAAGACTAAAACAAATCCTAAGTAGAATAGAAAAAGAAATAAGATAGATAAAGTTTAATCAAATTACAAATTCAAATTTAAGTAGGAGATGATAACCTAATTAACTTAGGATTTTACCCAATAAACCAACTATATCTATCTATACATATCATAACACAACGGCACCCCACCTCTTCTCCAGGTCACGGCCAGCAGCCTTATTTTCTCCATGAAACATCAAAATTCTGCCGCCAGATAAGGAAAAGGCAGCCACCTTATTCCTTCAAAGTTTAATTTCATCAAACTTCATACAATCCACAAAACTGAGCCTTTATTCTTCCAAACTTAAATCTTCATTCTTCATATTTCAACCATCAATCAGCCCTCCTTATTTCTCCAAAACTATCGGCCTTTCACTCTTCAAAATCCAATATTCTGCCGCCTGCGCTGAGGAAGGAAATCAACCAATTCTAATCCACTCTTCAATCGATTCTTCGTATATTGCATATAATCGAGACACGAGACAAGTATCCTTGCTATATTTGATATGATTTTCCAACATTATTATACTATTTTCATATCAAATTGGATCATGCATACGTAGTTGTGATTTGCATAGATGTCTGATTATACATATGTAATTGTTGTATCTAGGAATCGAATATGTGTATACCTATATAAAAAATGCATAATACTAAGAGTTGATTTGCATATGGGCCGCTGGTGACAAAATGAATGAATATGAAATTTGTAGTGGGGTTTCCTGTAGGGGCATGGCTAATTGTTTTATGTGGTTGGTTAATTGGTTTAGGCAATTTCGGTTTCCGTGAGTGCAGGTAAGGCTATTTTTTTCTGTGTGGGGTTTTTTATTGTTTCTTTAACTGTGTGCATGTATGTTATTTATTTTAGGTGTTCTAAGTTTCTTTAACCGAGCACTGACCGAAGCTAGGGGGCTAATAGGAAAATTGATAGCATGTTAAATTATATATAAATGGTTGTCAATTGTTGTGCATGTGGGGATTAAGTATAGATGTGAGATTTAGTTTTCTGTTGGTGGAATATTATAATATGTAAGAAACCATTATGTGTTTGTTGCTGTGTGCTGTTTTAAATGCATGTGGAATGTGGTTATCGTTATCGTGTGAGGCCACTTTCCAATGGGCAGTAGCTGAATTGTTGGGCCAAATGGTAACGTGACATGTGCTGATGTGTGTAAAAGATTTATCAATATGCATGATTGTAAAAGATATTTGCATGTGCATGCTTCACGTAAGGTGCATTTATTTTATGTGGTTTTATTGTTTCTTTAACTGGGTATGGTTATTTTATTTTGTTTGTTTTCTTTTGCTTTAATTGTGTGTGCATATATTTATGTGTACCGTAAGTGGATTTATTTGTTCTTTTGTTCTTGAACCGTGTGTGCATGTTTATTTTATTTTATAATATAAGGTATGTAAATGCATGTGATTAAGTAAATGGTATCGTGTAAATATAAGCGCGTATATGCACGTGTATGGGCGCGGGCATATACGTGGGTATATTTATACGAAATGCGTAATTATAAATGCGTATATGCACGTGTATGGGTGCAAGCATATACGTGTGATGAGGATCGGGGATCCCATCAAGAGGTTATGGGTCCTATGACAAGAAGGAGAGCTAGAAAACTTGGGCATCAAGTAGGAACCTTCTTGTACAAGTATGTTCAAGACGAACCAAAGGCTCATTGGGCTCACCTCATTGAACCCATATTATGAACATGTTCCCCTCCCCAAAACGTGTGTTCTTTATTTTTGAAATTTTTGTCTTGTTTTCTTGTGATCCTTGTTTCTTTGTGTTTGCTTTGTAGGTATGTAGGTACATGACAAGTTACAAGCCAAATGGAGAACCACAAATGGCTTAAGAGGCGTGTGCACCCAAAAAGGAAACAAAAGGAATATTGTCTTGAGGAGAATGTTTGTCTCCACAAGGACAAATTCAAATGTGGTCTAAGATGTAATTCATGTTCAAAATGAAGCTCAAAATATCCCAAACAACCAGCAAAAGGGGCGCCCAAATATGAAGACAAATTGAAGATCAACTTGAAGTTAAACTTGAATTTAAATTCAACCTTGATTTGAATTCAAGTTTCAACCAAATTGAGGCTTCAAATTCAAGATGAATTCAGCCAAAATAACCTGCCATCCACACGCCATTTTGAAGAAAAAGAAGGAGATAGATCACAATTCAAATTGAATCCAAGTTTGAATTCAAATTCAAACTCAATTTGAATTCAAACTTCAACCATCATTTGAATTCAATCACAGCCATCTTATCATCATCAAATCAAGTTTTCTACACCTCATTTACTCAAGGAACACGGCTGGAAGAATGTGGGAAAGATATCCAACAATCAAATTCAAAATGCACTCAAATTCAAATTCAACTTGAATTCAAATTTCATCCAACTTTTGAATTCAAGTTCAGCTCCATCCTAATCATCAAATCAGCTCCCCAAGGCCTCATTTGCTGACCAAATACACGCCCAAACAAAGGAGGATTCAACCGGATTTCAGCTAGGAATTTTCAAGTTATTTTTGAATTCAAATAATTAGCAATTTCAAGTTCAATTCAAATGTTTTTCTAGCTATTTCTTTTAGATAATATCTGATTATTTTAAGTGTCTTAGGCATCTATAAATAGGCCCTTTGGCCGATTTGTAAAGCAGACCTTTGGATGAATAACAATTCTTGATATTTCATTCACTTTGTGTGATACTTTGTTTTCTTGGTTTTGCATTAAAAACCTAAGTTAAGATCCTTCAAAGTTGAGCATTTTGAAGGTGTTGCCATTGCTTAAAGGTGTCGTCCAGGAGGGCCATATTGGTTTGCCTGATCAACGACCATCTTGAAGTGTTGGTCTTGCTCATTCTTAATCCACACGTTTTTAATCACTAAGGAAGCAAGGGGAAATCTTCGTCCTTGTGCCTAACCCTTTGTGAAAGACGTTTGGAAGGTGGAATCCTTGGAGCCCACGAGTTGCACGCATCAAATTGGTATCAGAGCCCAGGTTACTCTATTCCACCATCTATCATTTCCTTTTCGTTTGAGTCTAGTCATTTCAATTTCAGTTGAGTCCTTCTTCTACCCCTCACTCTACACGCCATTGTCTTGCATTTCATACAAAAAAAACGTCCAACTCATTTGCTTTGAGTCCTTTCATATTGCTGCATTTTGCTTTTCATCATTCAAGTGTCATTTCCTTTAGTTCCTTTTTTAGCATCACAATCTGATTTTGAGACGTTCAAACTTGAACAAATTAGGGTTTGTTGCATTTTAGGTTACATTCAGCCTTCTTTTAAATATTCCAACCATCAGCCTATAAAGCTACCTCGGTTTCAAATCATCTTGTTGCTACCGAAGCTTTTAGTTGGTGATGATTGTATGCATCTTGTGATTCGCATTGTGATTGATTTCATGCTTTAAGACAAGTAGTCATACGTGTGTTTGCCTTCACGAACCATCTTCAACAACAAAACCCTAATTTTACCCCCACACCCCACGGCCCAACCAGCCTCACCCCAACCCAACCCTAAAACTCACCCACCTGATCCCAAACAACCCTAATTACACCCCCAACAAAAAGCCCCGAACCCATTTTACCAAACACAATCAGAATCTAAAGACCCCAATTCATTCAAATAAACCCTAACCCTAGAATTTGAATTTTGTTCAAATTCTGCCCTAAACCAACCAATATCCAAATTGACCACGTCAATCATCAATTACCAACCCAAATAGTCCATTTACAATGCCCATTCCGTTCCCAAAACCTCATTCCGCAAATTCCCAAAACGTTCAAAAAAAACCCTAAATCAAAAACCCTAACCCTAACCCATTCGGCCTTACCCCAACTTTCCTCACTTTCCAAGGTTATTTTTGTTGCAAGTCCAAGTTACAAATTGCATTTTAAATACATTGCACTATTCTGTCCAAAAACGCAAGTGCTAAGTGCAAACCGCGTGAAATTTCAGTTCTACCCTTAGTCAAAAAAAAGAGAGAGAGAATCTGAACCTTGCTCCATTGAAATAGCAAGGAAGAAAAAGAAAAAAAAACAAAAGAACAAGGGAAAAGAAAAAGGGTCAAAACGTTTGTGCATTGCGTGGAAAATTTTTGGTACGATTTGCAACCCTTGGATACTATATTTCCTTTTACCCCACATTGCCGTCCCCTATATACCCTATTCTCCATCTCCTGATCTTCTTGAACCAATCACACATTTGGTTGCTCGATTGTTGCATGACTTGAACCATTTTATGGATAGTAAGTGCATAGAATCAAAATTAACTAAAGATTGCCCACGGCAACCCTTAGTTCATCTTTGGTTCAGCCTTATACATCAACTTTGGTTGTTTATTTTCTTTGAATCTTAGTAGAAAGTTCAAGTTTGTGTTTATTTCAATTGATTCTACTTTGATAGTAATTGGTGCAACTTGAACACAAAAAGGAAGAACAAGTGGAGAACATTGCGATTTGAAGAAGCATTGGCAATACACTTCCTTATTGATCACTTTGATCCTTCTTAACTTCAGGTTATCCAAGAACCAAAGTGGTAAGAGAGTGGAAAGACGAGAAAGCGGAGTGTTCATAGTGTGTTTTTGTTTTTACTAATCCCTTAACGTTTGCTTGTCTTTGTGTTAGTTTGCTTCTTTTCTTCTCTTTTCGTTTTTAATTGATCACTTTAGGTAACACATGGATAGCAGCACTCACTCGGCATCTAGCAAGTCAAAAGAGGCTGAAACTGTTGAAAACACGCAACAAGTGCTGGAGATGCTTAAGAAACTCATGCATGACAATGAGGTAATTAAGCATCGCTTGGAAGACGTGGAGCGAAGCTACAAAACGAGTGATGGCCAAGGTACAAGCAGGACTGTTCCCCTCCCACAACCTAGGCGCCACCCACCAGAGGAAGTTGAAGATGACAACCTTAGACCGCCACACATCGAGGCAAGAAGGTTTGTTCCTCCTACAGAGCCAAGAAGGTACGTTCCATGAAGGTACAACGATGATTACATTCCATATGAGCATGATGAGTATGACTTTGATGACCACCCTCCCCGTGGTTACCAAAGACGTCAAAATCCCCTTTTCCCGCAAGATGATGATTTTCTCAAAACCAAAATAAATATTCTCATGTTTTATGGTAAAAGTAATGCGGAGGAATATTTAGAATGGGAAACCAAAGTGGATTTAATCTTTTCTTGTACCAATTATAGTGAATTACAAAAAGTAAGGTACGCTTCTATTGAGTTTTCTGGTTATGCACTTAATTGGTGGACAAATTTGTGTAGAAATAGAACTAAGATAAGGCAACCTCCAATTGCTACTTGGGAAGAAATGAAGTTTCAAATGAGACAACGTTTTATCCCAAACAATTATGACAGTTCTATTTTCATGAGTTTGCAAAACTTACGTCAAGGTTCCAAAAGTGTAGACGAGTATTATAAAGAGTTAGAAATTTTGTTGGAAATGTCTAACTTGCAGGAACCTGAAGAAGCCACCAAGGCTCGTTTCTTACATGGTTTAAATAGGGAGATTGTGCAAAGGGTTGACCTTCAACCTTATCTCGACCTCACAACCATGGTCCATATGGCTGAAAAGATTGAAAACCAGTTAAAGGTACGTAGTTCCTCCAATTTCAATTCTACTTATCGTACTAATCACTCTTCATCAAGATTTCCCAGCAAGCCTTCAGGAACAGGAAGCTCTTGGCCTACAGAAGGCCAAACACGTGATCAAAACGCAACACAAAAGTTTGACAACCGTGTGCAGGGCACACAAACGCGAGATGACCGAGCCCAACAAAAGGCCCCTACAGGGAATTCTTCTGATCTCTCGAACAGGTTTAGAGACATTAAATGCTATAAATGTCAAGGTCATGGTCACATAAGAAAAGAGTGTCCTAATGCTAAACGAGTCATGTTAATTGAGGAAACTAATGAATATGTGACTGAGTCCGAGCATGAAAATGAATCTGAGCATGATAATGAAACTAAACTTGAAGAGGATCTAGGTGCACTAGATGAATATGACACTGAGGAATTTCTTGTTGTGCGTAAAGCTTTGACTGCATATCCGAAATTAGATGATTTCAGTGATGATACTGCGCATGATTCTTATGATGATGATGCTAAAATTTCAATTGATACACATGTTGTTCATGATGATAAAGTTGATGTGCCAAATGAACATGACTTACATGATAAGCTTCTTAAATTGCATGATCCTAAATCGTCTAAATGTCTTTGTCCGAATCTGATTCCAGAAATGATGTTGTTTTGCACTCTAAAGTGTGTGAACTTGACAAGAAATTGCATGTTTGTTTCCATGATGATGTTGAAGTTGAACATGACTGTGAGAAGTTCTTAGAACATAACTCTGACATTCGTAAGAGACTTCTCGCTCAAAAAGACGTAACTTTGAGATCCTTACAAAAGTAGAAGAACAAAAGGTGCGCAGAATAGACATCCTTAATAAATTGCAGGGTCTTAGGAGACTTGTTGATATTTATCATGTTCATGAGACTGACTTGCTTGCTGAAAATGATGAGCTTGAATCTAAAGTTATTGGTGCTTCGCATGATTCACATGATTTGCTTGACTTACATTATGATTTACAAGATGATTGGAGTGACATTTCAAGTGAGAACAATGATGTCTTAGGTGACAAACATGATAACGTTGAGAAGCATGAATGGGTTGTCCATAATAACCCTTGGTTTGAGTGTCTTGATAGTAACCTTCCATATGATAGTGCTGAGACTTCTAATTTGCGTGCGTATGAATCTGAAATTCCACTTGACGTTACATTGCAAACTGATTTTGAGGATGATAATCTGCATGTTAGTGCTGGTTTGTGCTTGGTTGAGCATGACAGCTCAAATACATCTGATTTCGAGGTTCTAAGGAGCGGCGTACAAGGTACGTTGTTTATTCCTTATGTTTTACATACATTCTTTTTCATGCATGACAAACCTTATGTGAAGAGTCTTCTACCTACCATGTTAGTGCGTCCTAAACACATTAGGAAAAGGTGCTTCTTGTTGAGTGTTCATGTAGATGTGTGCTATGATGTGTCCTTATTTGTATATGTCATCATTCAATTGATTGCTCACCCTAAGCATGTAAGACTTAAATTTTGTACGATCATTGCACTTGGTTTGCTTGAACTTGTATCTTACATAGCTTATGAGTCATTTGTGGAGTATCACTCTTATCCAATTGTGTGTTTAGATTTGAGGTATCCTTTTGCTGACCTCACACCTTTCACTGATAAACCCTTCGATTCAAGGACAAATCCTCTTGAGGAGCGGGGGAATGATGAGGATCGGGGATCCCATCAAGAGGTCATGGGTCCTATGACAAGAAGGAGAGCTAGAGAACTTGGGCATCAAGTAGGAACTTTCTTGTACAAGCATGTTCAAGACGAACCAAAGGCTCATTGGGCTCATCTCATTGAACCCATATTATGAACATGTTCCCCTCCCCCAAAACGTGTGTTCTTTATTTTTGAAATTTTTGTCTTGTTTTCTTGTGATCCTTGTTTCTTTGTGTTTGCTTTGTAGGTAAGTAGGTACATGACAAGTTACAAGCCAAATGGAGAACCACAAATGGCTTAAGAGGCGTGTGCACCCAAAAAGAAAACAAAAAGAATATTGTCCTGAGGAGAATGTTTGTCTCCACAAGGACAAATTCAAATGTGGTCTAAGATGGAATTCATTTTCAAAATGAAGCTCAAAATATCCTAAACAACCAGCAAAAGGGGCGCCCAAATATGAAGACAAATTGAAGATCAACTTGAAGTTAAACTTGAATTTAAATTCAACCTTGATTTGAATTCAAGTTTCAACCAAATTGAGGCTTCAAATTCAAGATGAATTCAGCCAAAATAACCTGCCATCCACATGCCATTTTGAAGAAAAAGAAGGAGATAGATCACAATTCAAATTCAAACTCAATTTGAATTCAAACTTCAACCATCATTTGAATTCAATCCCAGCCATCTTATCATCATCAAATCAGGTTTTCTACACCTCATTTACTCAAGGAACACGGCTGGAAGAATGTGGGAAAGATATCCAACAATCAAATTCAAAATGCACTCAAATTCAAATTCAACTTGAATTCAAATTTCACCCAACTTTTGAATTGAAGTTCAGCTCCATCCTACTCATCAAATCAGCTCCCCAAGGCCTCATTTGCTGACCAAATACACGCCCAAACAAAGGAGAATTCAACCGGATTTCAGCTAGGAATTTTCAAGTTATTTTTGAATTCAAATAATTAGCAATTTCAAGTTCAATTCAAATGTTTTTCTAGCTATTTCTTTTAGATAATATCTGATTATTTTAAGTGTCTTAGGCATCTATAAATAGGCCCTTTGGCCGATTTGTAAAGCAGACCTTTGGATGAATAACAATTCTTGATATTTCATTCACTTTGTGTGATACTTTGTTTTCTTGGTTTTGCATTAAAAACCTAGGTTAAGATCCTTCAAAGTTGAGCATTTTGAAGGTGTTGCCATTGCTTAAAGGTGCCGTCCAGGAGGGCCATATTGGTTTGCCTGATCAACGACCATTTTGAAGTGTTGGTCTTGCTAATTCTTAATCCACACGTTTTTAATCACTAAGGAAGCAAGGGGAAGTCTTCTTCCTTGTGCCTAACCCTTTGTGAAGGACGTTTGGAAGGTGGAATCCTTGGAGCCCACGAGTTGCACGCATCAACGTGGGTATACTTACACGTGGATATAAGTCGGAATTAAATACGGAATTGAAGTGATAAACAGAGTAGAAATGGATACCGCATATGGATGCCGCTAGGAGTAACTGCATATGGGTATGGATATCACATATGGATGCCGCTAGGGGTAACCGCATATGGGTATCAGGAATGGATATCGCATATGGATGCCGTAAGGGGTAACCGCATATGGATATCAGAAATAGATATCGATAGGGATACCGTAAGGGGTAATCGCCTATGATATCGGGAAATGGAAACGAAATATGAAAATAGAAACGAATATGAACTGGAAATGAATAAAGGATAAGTGGTTGTCGAGTCGTTGCATACGTGATTTGAAAAGCTGCATCACGGTTTTTTATTGTACTGGCTTATTTGTGCGATGACTTAGATGTGTGTGCTTTACGTGTTTGACTATACAGAAAGGTCGAAAAGGTAAATTTATTTACGAAGAGAAGCATGCTATTATGTTATTTATATATTTTCGTTACACTTGCTTCTCCGTGTATGATCCCGTAGTAAATATAGTCGGTACCAATCAGTTGTGCAGATAGACAGATAAAGGAGTTAGCAGACCATGGAAGATCAGGACTGGAGATTTCGAGACAGAGGATATTCGGATGACTCCTGAGGATTTAGTTGAGACAGTTATTTCGATATTCGAAGTTTATGTATTTTGGAGTTTAGTGTTTATACACATTTGACCATTGTATCGATTTAGAATTCCCTAAACATTGTTTAATGATGCTGATTATTTTGTCGAGGGTTTTTAGTTCATAACGTTTTCGCTGATATCGATTTGTGTCATTTTGATGACGTGTAATTAAATTATATCGACGCCTTGTATTCTCCTTAATGAGATAAGGCGGATGAGTCGTTTCGAGTGCTATGGCTCGGGATGGGTCGCTGCATGTTATATATTAATTGGTACTTTTATATTTAATTGTGGTCTATTTGGATTTGGTAGTTGTTATATAGTGGATAATATTTTTCATTGTTGATCTATGTGTTGTTCTTATGATTCCTAGAAATTAGTTTATAATTGCAAAATTGAGGAGAGAGAGATGCACATATTTAGGAGTTTTATGATTGCAAAATTGAGGAGATGCACATAGTAACATTACTTCACATAAATTTTAGAAAATGGTCGCCCCAAGTTCACCAAATGTCTCAACTTGGTTTAGCTTGATTTATGCTCAATCATGGATTATTTAATAGACAAAGTTCCAATACATAAGTCAACGTCGTACCTAAAATTAGTATTATACTGAAATAGCATAGACATTAGACCGGAATAGGGGTATTAACGAACCGAGCCGAGTTGAATACTAGGTCTTTGAATTCGGATTCGTTTAGCTAAACGAACTGTTTGGCTCGGTTCATTTAGCTAAATGAGCCTTAAAATTGGTTTGAATTCGACTCGATAACACTATAACTGTTTGGCTCGTTTCACTAAACGAACCAAAATAGGTGTTCAAATTTGCCTCGTTTAAGTAAAATTAACGAACGAACTTGAAACAAATATAAATCGAACCCGAACAATTTGTGAACTGTTCAGTTCGCTTAACACCCCTAGACTGGAATAAGGAGGAAATAAGGTATTTGAATTGAACCGTGCCTGTCATCTTGAAGTTGAAATTGCTCGTCAGCAGAACATGCGTAAGGGTTTGGAGATACCGCAACATTATATCATTTCAAATGAAATTTGTTTTTGTCATATGTTGGATAATAATTGAAATGGTCTAATAACAATCAAACTTTAGAATCCACAAGCTTATAAGTGGTGGTGTAGTGTTTATGATTGTCACTAACATTGCGTCTGCACACACGCATATGTACACCACTATACATATAACGATTTTATAGGTTTCGAGTCGAAAATAGAGAATGGCAAATAATATAGATCGTCTATTACTCTTTCTAATTCGACAAGAAGTACTTGGTACTACGATCTTGAAAGGCAAATACCAAATCTTAAAGATGTTTTAAAATCTTTTCAATTACTCGTTCAAAAACTATGATATTTAGTTATAGAACATAATCATTTCTTTATGTTTGAGAAAAACGTCCACATTAAAAGAAAAGAAGCTTAATCGTAATAATTATTATTCTTCTGATGATCGATTCAACCTAGAATCTTGTACCTGTGTGCTTTAGGATACAACTAGTGTCAAACCAAAGTGTCTGTGTTGCATAAGAAAATTTGTGACTCAGAGAATAGGCCTTTGTCTTGCATAAGAGAGAAGAGGCCTTTGTGTTATATGAGACCGACATGCTGGCATTTTGGCTGCCAAGAGCACTGTTGGACTAGAATGTAATGAGCCATTTGCTTTCCATCGTTTTTGTCTTCGTTATTTGGTAAGTAATTTCAACACAATTTCGTGACAAGACATTGAAAAATCTTGTCAATTTTGCAATTATATGCTTTTTCATATTGCCCGTGCTATGCGTATTGGAAGCCTCTGTAGTTTAATTCTCATGTGAACAGGGTGGGTTGGCTATGTTCTTTTTCATATTCACAGCCTCAAAAATTTAATGCATTACATATGGAAACAGCAATTCTTGATGATTGTTTAGCTAATTATCAGTTTATCAGTGGCTGTCAGATGGCATATTCCTTAGATATTACTGTTATTATCTAAGAGTTGCCGAAATATAGATGTGTGGTTGATGTGGTAAGATTGTTGATGTGTGCAACTCGTGGGCTCCAACAATTCCACCTTCCAAACGTCATTCACAAAGGGTTAGGCACAAGGAAGAAGACCACCCCTTGCTTCCTTAGTGATAAAAACGTGTGGATCAAACGAGCAAGACCAACACTTCAAGATGGTCGTTGATCAGGCAAGCCAATATGGCCCTCCTGGACGGCACCTTTTAGCAATGGCAACACCTTCAAAATGCTCAACTTTGAAGGATCTTAACTTAGGTTTTTAATGCAAAACCAAGAAAACAAAGTATCACACAAAGTGAAGGAAATATCGAGAATTGTTATTCATCAAAAGGTTCCTCTTTAGAATCAGCCAAATGGGTCTATTTATAGGCCTTAACCCACGCCTATCAGCCTTTAAATGACCAGAATTTATTTCAAAATAAGCTAGCTAATAATGTTTGAAACTTGAAAACTATTTGAATCAAAAGTAAAACAAATCCTAGCTAAAATTTGAATTGCTTGCAAGGTGTCTTCTCTTCTATGTTCAGCCGTGTATGAGGACCAAAATGGAGTCTTGGAGAAGCTGATTTGATGAGTAGGATATGCTTGAACTTGAATTCAAAAGTTGGGTGAAGTTCAAACTCAAGTTGAATTCAAACTTCACACAACTTTTGAATTCAAGTTCAAGCATATCCTACTCATCAAATCAGCTTCTCCAAGACTCCATTTTGGTCCTCATACACGGCTGAACATAGAAGAGAAGACACCTTGCAAGCAATTCAAATTTTAGCTAGGATTTGTTTTACTTTTGATTCAAATAGTTTTCAAGTTTCAAACATTATTAGCTAGCTTATTTTGAAATAAATTCTGGTCATTTGCAGGCTGATAGGCGTGGGTTAAGGCCTATAAATAGACCCCTTTGGCTGATTCTAAAGAGGAACCTTTTGATGAATAACAATTCTCGATATTTCCTTCACTTTGTGTGATACTTTGTTTTCTTGGTTTTGCATTAAAAACCTAAGTTAAGATCCTTCAAAGTTGAGCATTTTGAAGGTGTTGCCATTGCTAAAAGGTGCCGTCCAGGAGGGCCATATTGGCTTGCCTGATCAACGACCATCTTGAAGTGTTGGTCTTGCTCGTTTGATCCACACGTTTTTATCACTAAGGAAGCAAGGGGAAGTCTTCTTCCTTGTGCCTAACCCTTTGTGAATGACGTTTGGAAGGTGGAATTATTGGAGCCCACAAGTTGCACGCATCAAATTGGTATCAGAGACCAGGTTACTCTATTCCACCATCTATCATTTTCTTTTCGTTTGAGTTTAGTCATTCTAAGTTCAGTTGTGTCTTTCTTCTACTCCTCACTCTACACGCCTTGTCTTGCATTCAAAAACAAACGTCCACATTGCCTTGAGTCTTTGCATATTGCTGCATTTTTTTTGCTTTTCATCATTCAAGTATCATCTCTTTTATTCCCTTTTCGCATCACAATCTGATTTTGAGTCATTCAAACTTGAACAAATTAGGGTTCGTTGCATTTTAGGTTACATTCAGCCTTCTTTTAAATATTCCAACCATCAGCCTATAAAGCTACCTCGGTTTCAAATCATCTTGTTGCTACCGAAGCTTTTAGTTGGTGATGATTGTATGCATCTTGTGATTCGCATTGTGATTAATTTCATGCTTTAATCAAGTAATCTTACGTGTGCTTGTCTTCATAACCCATTTTCAACATCAATCACACCCTCAAATCACCCAACACCCCACGCCCAACCAGCCCCACCCCAACCCAACCCTAAAACTCACCAACCTGATCCCAAACAACCCTATTTACACCCCCAACAAAAAGCCCCAAACCCATTTTACCAAACACAATCAGAATCTAAAGACCCCAATTCATTCAAATAAACCCTAACCCTAGAATTTGAATTTTGTTCAAATTCTGTCCTAAACCAACCAATATCCAAATTGACCACACCAATCATCAATTACCAACCCAAATACTCCATTTACCACGCCCATTCCGTTCCAAAAACCCCATTCCGCAAATTCCCAAAACGTTCAAAAAAACCCTAAATCAAAAACCCTAACCCTAACACATTCGGCCTTACCCTAACTTCCCTCACTTTCCAAGGTTATTTTTGTTGCAAGTCCAAGTTACAAATTGCATTTTAAATACATTGCACTATTCTGTCCACAAACGCAAGTGCTAAGTACAAAACGCACGAAATTTCAATTCTGCCCTTAGTCAAAAAAAAAGAGAGAGAATCTGAACCTTGCTCAATTGAAATAGCAAGGAAGAAAAAGAAAAACAAAAGAACAAGAGAAAAGAAAAAGGGGCAAAACGTTTGTGCATTGCATGGAAAAATTTTGGTACGATTTGTAAACCTTGGATACTATATTTCCTTTCACCCCACATTGCCTTCCCCTCTATACCCTATTCTCCATCTCCTGATCTTCTTGAACCAATCACACATTTGGTTGCTCGATTGTTGGATGACTTGAACCATTTTGTGGATAGTAAGTGCATAGAATCAAAATTAACTAAAGATTGCACACGACAACCCTTAGTTTATCTTTGGTTCAGCCTTATACATCAACTTTGGTTGCTTATTTTCTTTGAATCTTAGTAGAAAGTTCAAGTTTTTGTTCATTTTAATTGATTCTACTTTGATACTAATTGGTGCAACTTGAACGCAAAAAGGAAGAAACAAGTGGAGAACATTGTGATTTGAAGAAGCCTTGGCAATACACTTCCTTATTATCACTTTGAGCCTTCTTAACTTCAGGTTATCCAAGAACCAAAGTGGTAAGAGAGTGGAAAGAATAGAAAGCGGAGTGCTCATAGCTTATTTTTTTTACTAATCCCTTAACGTTTGTTTGTCTTTGTGTTAGTTTGCTTCTTTCTTTTTCCTTTTTGTTTTCGTTCAATTCCTTAGGTAAAATGGAGGGCAGCAATCATTCCGCATCTAGCAAGTCAAAAGAGGCCGAAACTGTTGACAACACGCAACAACAAATGCTGGAGATGCTTAAGAAACTCATGCATGACAATGAGGTAATTAAGCATCGCTTGGAAGACGTGGAGCGCAGCTACAAAACGAGTGATGGCCAAGGCACAAGCAGAGCCGTTCCCCTACCACAACCTAGGCGCCACCCACCAGAGGAAGTTGAAGATGACAACCTTAGACCGCCACACATCGAGGCACGAAGGTTTGTTCTTCCTACACAGCCAAGAAGGTACGTTCCACGACGGTACAACGATGATTACATTCCATATGAGCATGATGAGTATGACTTTGATGACCACTCTCCCAGTGGTTAACAAAGACGCCAAAATCCCCTTTTCCCGCAAGATGACGATTTTCTCAAAACCAAAATAAATACAAGTTTTATGGTAAAAGTAATGCGGAGGAATATTAAGAATGGGAAACGAAAGTGGATTTAACCTTATCTTGTACCAATTATAGTGAATTACAAAAAGTGAGGTATGCTTCTATTGAGTTTTCTGGTTATGCACTTAATTGGTGGACAAATTTGTGTCGAAATAGAACTAAGACAAGGCAACCTCCAATTGCTACTTGGGAAGAAATGAAGTTTGAAATGAGACAACGTTTTGTCCCAAACAGCTATGAGAGTTCTATTTTCACGAGTTTGCAAAACTTACGTCAAGATTCCAAAAGTGTAGACGAGTATTATAAAGAGTTAGAAATTTTGTTGGAAAGGTCTAACTTGCAGGAACCTGAAGAAGCCACCAAGGCTCGTTTCTTACATGGTTTAAACAGGGAAATCGCGCAAAGGGTTGACCTTCAACCTTATCTCGACCTTACAACCATGGTCCATATGGCGGAAAAGATTGAACACCAATTAAAGGTACGTAGTTCCACCAATTTCAATTCCACTTATCGCACTAATCACTCTTCATCAAGATTTCCCAGCAAGCCTTCAGGAACGGGAAGTTCACGGCCTATAGGAGGCCAATCACGTGACCAAGGTGTGTAACAAAGAATGGACAATCGTGTGCAATCCACACAAAGGAGAGATTACCGCAACCAACAAAAAGCTCCTACCGGAAATCCTTCTGATCCCTCAAACAGGTTTAGAGACATTAAATGTTATAAATGTCAAGGACGTGGTCACATAGGAAAAGAGTGTCCTAATGCAAAACGAATCATGTTAATTGAGGAGACAAATGAATATGTGTCTGAGTCCGAGCATGAAAACGAGTCTGAGCATGATAATGAAATTGAACCTGAAGAGGATCTAGGCACATTAGATGATTTTGACACTAAGGAGTTTCTTGTTGTGCGTCGAGCTTTAAATGCATATCCGAAATTAGATGATCACGAACAACATCGAGAAAACATTTTCCATATTCATTGCATGATAAATGGTAAAGTATGCACCATGATCATTGATTCCGGTTCTTGTGCGAATGTGGCTAGTATCGAATTGGTAAGAAAACTGAATTTGCCTATGACTAATCATTCGCATCCTTACAAACTTGCATGGCTAAATGATTGTGGTGAAGTTAGCGTAAGTAAACAAGTTTTGATTTCTCTTAGCATCGGTAGTTACAAAGATGATGTTCTATGCAATGTTGCATCAATGCATGCTAGTCATATCTTACTTGGTAGGCCATAGCAATTTGATCGACATGTTACATATGATGGTTATTTGAATCGTTATTCTTTCAAATTGAATGCAAGTTGTACAAACTGCATGCACTTCCACCACACAAAGTCCACGAGGATCACCAACGCATGTCCAAGTCTAGAGCCGATCCTAAGGAAAAAGAAGCCGAGAGAAAATTCGTGGAGTGTATGAAAAGTGAGAACAAAAAACACGAGAGCAAGGGAAAAGAGGTAGGGCCCCTAAGTGTCAACGAGTCCAAAAAGAAGTGTGGGTATTTCGCAAAGAAAAGAGAGGTCACACGCGCACTTTATAACAACCAAACTGTCCTCATCATCATCCCAAAGTCATGTCACCTTGCCCTTAAAGAACTCCCACCAAACTTACCTACCTCAGTTGCGTCCCTTATCCAAGAATATGAAGTTCTATTTCCCTCCGAACCACCATCATGATTACCACTCATTAGAGGAATAGAACACCAAATTGACTTTGTCCCAGGAGCCGTGTTACCCAATCGCGCAGCCTATCGAGCCAACCCTGAAGAAACCAAAGAAATCCAAAGGCAAATAGAGGAGCTCCTAGCTAGTGGACAAGTCTGAGAGAGCCTAAGCCCATCTACCGCCCCCGTCATTTTAGTACCCAAAAAGGATGGAACGTGGAGAATGTGTATAGATTGCCGAGCCATAAACAAAATTACCGTCAAGTATAGATACCCCATACCTAGACTAGACGATATGTTGGACATGTTGCACGGATCTAAATTCTTCACCAAAATCGACCTTAAGCAAGGGTACTTCCAGGTACGCATTAGAGAAGGGGATGAATGGAAGACTACATTCAAAACCAAATTTGGACTCTATGAGTGGTTAGTGATGCCCTTCGGGCTCACCAACGCCCCTAGCACCTTTATGAGGCTAATGAATGAAGTCTTACGAGCGTTCATAGGCCGATTTGTTGTTGTTTATTTCGATGATATCCTAATCTATTCCCAAACCATAGAAGATCATCTTGACCATATTAGAGCGGTTTTTGAAAAGCTTAAGCAAGAACAACATTACGCCAACTTTAAGAAGTGCTCTTTTTGTTTAGAACGCGTAGTTTTTCTAGGCTTTGTCATTTCGGCTGAGGGAGTAGAAATGGATGAGGAAAAGGTTAGGTCAATTGTGGAGTGGCCTATATCTAAGAATGTAGGGGAAGTTCGCAGTTTTCATGGACTAACAAGCTTTTATAGACGCTTTGTCAAAGATTTCTCTTCCATAGCTACACCCCTAAACGAAATTGTGAAAAAAGATGTGCCTTTTAGGTGGGAAGAGCCACAACAACAGGGATTTGATGAACTTAAACGTAGGCTGACCACTGCACCCATACTTAAGCTCCCAAATTTTGACGAGACCTTTGAGATCGAGTGTGATGCAAGTGGAGTGGGTATAGGCGTAGTTTTAACCCAAGGTAAGAAACCCATAGCCTATTTTAGTGAGAAATTGAAAGGAGCTACATTGAATTACTCTACCTGCGATAAGGAACTTTATGCCCTCATGAGATCCCTACAAACTTGGCAACACTATCTTCAACCTAAAGAGTTTGTGATCCACACTGACCACGAAAGCCTTAAGTATCTTAAAGGGCAGGGAAAGCTAAACAAAAGACATGCCAAATGGGTAGAGTTCATAGAACAATTCCCTTACGTGATTAAGTACAAACAAGGAAAGGATAATATCATTGTTGATGCCCTCTCTAGGAGATACACGTTAGTGACTACATTATCTTCACGATTCTTAGGATTCGAATCACTTAAGGAATTGTACCCAAACGACCATTACTTTGGCACCATTTTTTAGGCTTGTAAAGACGCACCCTTTGGGAAATTTTACATACATGAGGGTTATCTTTTCAAAGAACATAAGTTGTGTGTTCCCCAAACATCCCTACGGGAAGCATTGCTTAGAGAAGCCCATGGGGGAGGTTTAATGGGTCATTTCGGAGCGTTCAAAACACTTGAGACTCTTAAAGAACATTTCTATTGGCCCCACATATGCGTAGATGTCGAAAGGTTATGTGGTAGTTGCATTACTTGCAAACAAGCCAAATCCAAGACCCAACCACATGGCCTTTACACGCCGTTACCCGTCCCTGATGCCCCTTGGATTGACATTTCCATGGACTTTGTTTTAGGACTTCCTAGGTCTCGGGGAGGACGCGATAGCATTTATGTTGTGGTTGATCGATTTTCAAAAATGGCACATTTCATTACATGTAGGAAAGTTGATGATGCCACACATGTTGTTTGATTTGTTCTTCAAAGAAATTTTGAGATTGCATGCATGCCACGTACAATTGTAAGTGATAGAGATACGAAATTTTTGAGTCATTTTTGGCGTGTTTTGTGGGCTAAACTTGGTACACAATTGTTGTTTTCCACCACCGTACACCCACAAACTTATGGACAAACTGAAGTCGTTATCGTACTCTTTCTCAACTTTTGCGTGCCATTTTGCAAAAACACATTAAACATTTGGGAAGATTGTTTACCATATATCGAATTTGCATACAATAGGAGTGTCCATCACGGTACTTTGCATAGTCCATTTGAAATCGTGTATGGCTTTAATCCCTTGTCTCCCCTCGATTTGATTCCTATTCCCGTGCATGAACGTTCTAGTCTTGATGGTAAACAAAAAGCAGAAAAGATAAAGAAACTGCATGAACAAGTTAAAACACAACTTGAAAAGAAAAACAAAGCTTATGAAAGACGAGCTAACAAACATCGGAAACGAGTTGTGTTTAAACCTGGAGATTTAGTGTGGTTACATTTGCGCAAAGAAAGATTTCCCAATGAGAGAAAGTCAAAACTGTTACCTTGAGGAGATGGACCTTTCAAAGTTTTGAAACGCATAGGTGACAATGCATACATCCTTGATCTTCCCGAAAGGTATGGTTCAATTTCGTCTACTTTTAATGTTGCTGACCTCACCCCTTTCACCGATGACCTTTTTGATTCGAGGATGAATCCTCTTGAGGAGGGGGGGATTGATGAGGATCAAGGGTCCGATGAGGATGAAGGGCCCCATCAAGAGATCAAGGGTCATATGACAAGAAGGAGGGAAGAGAACTTTGTCATCAAGTTGCCACCTTCTTGTACAAGCATGTTCAAGTTGAACCTAAGATTCCTTGGGTTCATTTCATTGAACCTTCACCTTGAGTGTAAACGTGTGTGTGCTGACGTGTGCGTGCATTCTTTATCTTGAAGTTCATCTTGTTTTCTTGTGATCTTTGTTTTATATGTTTGCTTTGTAGGAAGATTAGGTACATGGAAGATCCAAATAAAATGAAGGCCCTAAAATAAGGAAGATAGCCGTGTGTTACAAAAAAGGAGACCAAAGGAATGTTATCTTGAAGAGAATGTTGGTCTCCACCAAGACAAACTCAAAGGTGTTCAAGATAGAATCTCTTGATCAAATTGAAATCAAAACATCTCCATTTATCCACAAGGGGGCCGGCCATTCTTGCAAGAAAAAGGATGATGATCAATTGAATTTAAATTCAAAGCCAAACTTGAATTTAAATTCAATCTTGATTTGAATTCAAGTTTCAACCAGATTGAGCCTTAAAATTCAAGATGAACTCACCCAAAATAAGCATCCATCCACATGCCATTTTGGAGAGAAAAGAAGGAGATAGATCACAATTCAAATTGAATCCAAGTTTGAATTCAAATTCAAAATCAATTTGAATTCAAACTTCAACCATCATTTGAATTCAATCCCAGCCATCTTATCATTATCAAATCAGGTTTTCTACTCCTCATTTATTCAAGGAACATGGCTGGAAGAAGGTGGGAAGGATAAACCAACAACCAATTCAAAGTACACTCAAGTTCAAACTCAACTTGAATTCAAACTTCACCCAACTTTTGAATTCAAGTTCAAGCATATCCTACTCATCAAATCAGCTTCTCCAAGACTCCATTTTGGTCCTCATACACGGATGAACATAGAAGAGAAGACACCTTGCAAGAAATTCAAATTTTAGCTAGGATTTGTTTTACTTTTGTTTTCAAATAGTTTTCAAGTTTCAAACATTATTAGCTAGCTTATTTTGAAATAAATTCTGGTCATTTGAAGGCTGATAGGCGTGGGTTAAAGCCTATAAATAGACCCCTTTGGTTGATTGTAAAGAGGAACCTTTTGATGAATAACAATTCTTGATATTTCCTTCACTTTGTGTGATACTTTGTTTTCTTGGTTTTGCATTAAAAACCTAAGTTAAGATCCTTCAAAGTTGAGCATTTTGAAGGTGTTGCCATTGCTAAAAGGTGCCGTCCAGGAGGGACATATTGGTTTGTCTGATCAACGACCATCTTGAATGTTGGTCTTGCTCGTTGATCCACACGTTTTTATCACTAAGGAAGCAAGGGGAAGTCTTCTTCCTTGTGCCTAACCCTTTGTGAAGGACGTTTGGAAGGTGGAATTGTTAGAGCCCACGAGTTGCACGCATCAATTTTTATTATTCTTTTCTATATCTCCCAAGTAGTACGTGGATTTTAATCTGGTTGAAAGCAAAAACTCACCATGAAATCGTTTATTTCACAATGTCATATTCAAGTTTACTGCTGCATATGCTTCCTATTGATCTTATAGAATAATTTTGAATTGTATAACACATGATATCATCTCTCAATCCTTGTCATATATTTTGTAGGTAAGAAAATATGTAGGAATATAGAAACCAAATAAATGACAAAGCCGAGACGCGACAAGTTAGTCACTGTCCTTAAAGCAATTTTGCTCCTACCAAATAGCAAGGTAGTCTTCAAGCAAATGCTTTTCAGGATATAACGGCTATCATCCTTCCCTTTGCTCTAGGGGGGAAAGATTGAACTTGCTTAGTAGAAGAGAATGATAGAAGAGAAAATGAAGGAGTCTTGGTGCTGAAAAATTCTCAGATTTTGCAAAGTTGTTGTATGTCTTTCAAGATACCAGACCTACTATATATAGGCCTTGGGTTGTGTTAAAACCACTTAATAAAACTTGTTTCAGCAGTTTAAAACTCCTCCAAGACAGTTGCATGCCGTTCATAGTTGAAGGGAGATGAACCTTGGACCAAAAAAGCAATTCAAAACTGAAAAGTTCTGACTGTTGGGATATCGATCGATCGATGTCATCAATCGATGTCACTTCGATCGATCAATGTCATCGATCGATGTCGGACAGAAACTTTCAGCTTTGCATCCTGCCTACATCGATCGATCTATGTATAGATCGATGTCACATCGATCGATTGATGTGATCGATCTATGTTGGACAGAAAGTTTCCAGTATTGCACCACACCACATCAATGGATCAATGTCTTCCACATCGATCGATCGATGTGATCGATCTATGTCCAACAGAACACCAACTTTATTCCAGCTTTCACTTGGTTCAATCCAGCCTATACATGGATCAATCCAAGTGACCTTTTTCAAGTTTAAGGTGTTCAAACCATCTTTCAAACTCCCAGACAACTTCATACAAGTTTTTATATAAGTTTGGATCACATTTTAATGTACTTTAACGTACTTTTCCAACAGTCCCCCACATGATCAGAACTTATATACAAACATTTCAGAACGACTATAAACTGACCTCTCCACTATCAAACGGAGATAATAACACATAACGGAGCAGTGACAAACGTCTTGAACTGTTCGGTAGTACAATTTGTAGTTATATAAACAGAAACAGGGTGACAACCGTCTTGAACCACATATTTCACTACTATTTATATGAACACACAAGTGACATGCCATTATCTAACTTCTTACAAGTTCGCGGTGTGGTGCATTAAAGGCCCTACACCCAATCCCAGAATTCATAAGTGCTCTAGAGAGTTTTCCAAGCTCTCATAGGAAGCGGCCCCACTTCCACACTTATATAGGTGATATTCATCAAGTGTGCACTGCAACACACCACCATTTACAATGGCTATGAATAATCCATTAAGAGACTTAAATCTCACCCTCAAACATGCAGTCAGTACTATCCGCATGCATCAACATAGGAAAGGACAAATACGATATTACTTTACAGAATTCTTCTATGACGTGTTCTTACCACATTGAACTCCGTTTGTAGGATCTCTACTAATAGCGAGTTGGGTTCCTGTCATAGAGAATTCACATCCGATGGAAAAAGTCCCATTCCTCTTGATTTTTTAGAACCATCTTACGATTCAATCCTTTGGTCAAGGGGTCTGCAAGGTTCAACTCGGTTCTCACGTACTCCAAGTTAACCACCCCAGAACTAATCAAATCACGCACATTGTTGTGCCTTAAACGGATGTGCCGGCTCTTCCCATTGTATATCTTATTCTTTTCTCGAGCGATAGCTGCCTGTGAGTCACAATGAATAAACACAGAAGGCATAGGCTTAGTCCACAAAGGAATATCAACAAGTAGATTCCTTACCTATTCTGCTTCTGTACATGCCAGTTTTAAAGCAACAAATTCTGACTCCATTGTTGATTTAGCTTTACACGTTTGTTTAGAAGATTTTCATGAAATAGCACCACCACCCAAAGTAAAAACACACCCACTAGTGGAGTTTATTTCATCATTATCTGTGACCCAGTTAGCATCACAATAACCTTCTAAAACCGTTGGACAACCACTAAACATAAGTCCCAAATCCATAGTACCTCTTAGATATCTCAATAATCGCTTTAAAGCATCCCAATGTTCTTTACTAGGATTATGAGTATATCTAGCTAATCGGTTTACAGAATATGCAATATCTGGTCTAGTGCAATTCATTAAATACATGACACTACCAATGATCCTAGCATATTCACATTGAGATACACCATCACTTTTATTCTTTTCTAGTCTCATAGATGCATCATAAGGAGTGCTAACAGGTTTAACATCAAAGTGATTAAATTTCCTCAAAATCGTTTCAACATAATGAGATTGAGAAAGCATATACCCCCCACATTTATCTACTAATTTGAGACCAAGTATTAAATCCGCTTTTTCTATATATTTTATTTCGAAAACAGAGGATAAAAACGACTTAGTACCATTTACAACTTCAATGTTTGTACCAAATATTAGTAAATCATCCACATATAAGCAAACAATCACACCATCAAGATTTTCGAATTTGCTATAAATGCACCTATCACTTTCATTTACAACATATCCATTAACTAACATGGCATTGTCAAACTTTTCATGCCATTGCTTAGGTGCTTGTTTTAAACCATTAATGACTTATTTAATCTACATACCTTATTCTCTTGACCTTTAGCAATCATTCCTTCCGGTTGTTTCATATAGATTTCTTCTACTAAATCTTCATTTAGAAATGTGGTTTTAACATCCATTTGATGTATAACCAATTTATAAATGGAGGCTATTGCTACTAACACCCTAATAGACGTTATTCTAGCAACCGGTGAATATGTATCAAAGAAATCTATTCCTTCTTGTTGGGTGAAACCCTTAGCAACAAGCCTAGCTTTAAACTTATCAATTGTTTCGTCTGCCTTTAGTTTCTTTCTAAAGACCCACTTACAACTGATAGGCTTACAACCTCTAGGCAAGTCTACGAGTTCCCAAGTATTATTGCTAAGTATGGAATCAAGTTCACTATTGATGGCTTCTTTCCAAAACTTAGAGTCTATAGACTTTATAGCTTCTTGATAAGTGGTCGGGTCATTTTCTATAATGAATGCAGTAACAAAATCATCTCCAAATGATTTTTCTACTCTTTTCCTCTTACTTCTTCTTGGTGAGTTGTCATCATTTGCAACTTTATTAGACTCACCTTTTCCATGGCCCGAACTCACTATTTCTTCTTTCTTCACAGGAAAAATATGCTCACAAAACTCAGCATTCTTAGACTCAATAATAGAACCATTATCTATTGACAAGAATCTATATGCAGCACTGTTTTGAGTATAACCTATGAAAACACAATCATTGGTCTTAGGACCAATTTTACTCCTTTTGAAATCTGGAATTCCAACCTTGGCTAAACACCCCCACACTTTGAAATAATTCAAGTTAGGTGCATAGCCCTTCCAAAGTTCATAAGGCGTTTTATTAGTCTTCTTATGTGGAATTCTATTTAAGATATGACATGCCGATAGCATTGCTTCTCCCCACATGTTGCTAGGCAAACCGGAACTTATAAGCATGGCATTCATCATATCCTTAAGAGTTCTATTTTTCCTTTCAGCAACTCCGTTAGATTGAGGAGTGTAAGGTGGTGTGAACTCATGTATAATTCCATTATCTTCACAAAACTTTTGTAAAGATAACACATTATACTCACCTCCTCTATCTGTCCTCAACCTTTTAATCTTTCTATCTAGTTGATTTTCAACCTCATTCTTATACCTGATGAACATGCTTCCAGATTCATCTTTATGAGCTAACCAGTAAATTCTAGTGTATCTAGAGAAATCGTCAATAAAAGTAATATAATACTTTTTGCCACCTTTACTTGTATAACCTTTAAAGTCTCCTAAGTCACTATGAATGAGTTCCAATTTATCTGTAACTCTTTCAACTGACTTAAATGACTTTTTATGGTGCTTAGCTTCTATACAAAATTCACACTTATCAAAGTCATCATTATTTGTATAAGATATCAAGTTTGTAAACTTCAACCTCTTTAATGCATCCTTATTAACATGTCCTAGTCTTGTATGCCAAATATTAAGAGAATCAACAACATAAGCAAAACTAGATGCATTCTTATTAATAACAATACAAACATCATCAAGTACAAGTAAACCTCCCGGGCAAAATCCCTTCCCAACAAATTCCCCATTCTTGGAAAGTACAAGTTTTTCAGATTCAAGAACAAGTTTAATATTAGCTTTGTTCAGTAATACTCTGGAAATCAAGCTCCTACGCATTGCGAGAACATGCAGCACATTGCTTAGCTCCAGCCTTTTGCCTGAAGTCAACTTGAGAAGCACCTTTCCTTTTCCAATTACTTGGATACCATGTGCATCTCCCAAGAAGACTTGCTCGCCATCACCTATTTCTTGATAATCAAAAAATAGATCCTTACTGGTAGCAATGTGCTTGGTAGCCCCTGTGTCTACCACCCATTCCGAAGCACCACTGACAAGGTTTACCTCAGATAAGACTACCGCAGCAATGACTTCTTCATTCGTCTTTGAAGATTCCACTAGATGTGCTTGATTACTAGTTTGGCCTTTCTGCTGGTTGCACTTGGCTGCCCGGTGACCAAACTTGCCGCACACCCAGCATGCTCCATTTTAGACATGTCAGGAACTGGTGCTTGTCAGGTTGCCATATTCAACTCAAAAATTGCTTTAAGATTGTAAGAAAATATGTAAGAATATGGAAACCAATAAATGACAAAGCCGAGACGCGACAAGTTAGTCACTGTCCTTAATCAATTTTGCTCCTACCAAAGAGCAAGGTAGTCTTCAAGCAAATGCTTCCCAGGATATAACGGCTATCTTCCTTCCCTTTGCTCTAGGGGAGAAAGATTGAACTTGCTTAGTAGAAGAGAAGCTGAAGGAGTCTTGGTGCTGAAAAATTCTCAAATTTTGCAAAGTTGTTGTATGTCTTTCAAGATACCAAGACCTACTATATATAGGTCTTGGATTGTGTTAAAACCACTTAATAAAACTTGTTTCAGTAGTTTAAAACTCCTCCAAGACAGTTGCATGTCATTCATAGGTGAAGGGAGATGAACCTTGGACCAAAAGATGCAATTCAAAACTGAAAAGTTATGACTGTTGGGATATCGATTAATCGATATCATCGATCGATGTCACTTCGATCGATCGATGTCATTGATCGATGTCGGACAGAAACTTTTAGCTTTGTATCCTGCCTACATCGATCGATCTATGTATAGATCGATGTCACATCGATCGATCGATGTGATCGATCTATGTTAGACAGAAAGTTTCCAGCATTGCACCACACCACATCGATCGATCGATGTCTTCCACATCAATCGATCGATGTGATCGATCTATGTCCAACAGAACACCAACTTTATTCCAGCTTTCACTTGGTTCGATCCAGCCTATACATGGATCGATCCAAGTGATTTTTTTCAAGTTTAAAGTGTTCAAACCATCTTTCAAACTCCCAAACAACTTCATACAAGTTTTTATATAAGTTTGGAGCACATTTTAAAGTACTTTAACGTACTTTTCCAACATTGTATGTTGCCAGGAACTTGGCATGTGAAAGGAGCTGGATATCTTCTTGCTCTTTTAGATTTTTGAAATTGCATTTACTATTATTACAATCTTCTGTGTTTCTTTCTTTCTTCTTCCTTGTCTTTGTTTTCTTAAATATTTATGGGATAGGAGGAGGGTATGTGTAACTCTATTTGTTAATATTCCACTGCAAAGCTGGCAATCAGCAAAAAAGAATATGCTGAAGCATTTGAGTCGAAAAGACAAATTGATGAAAAGTCTAATCTACCTTTATATTTAAGATTTTGATGTGCTTTTCAGGTGGCAAATATAAACTTGTCTTCTTGTATAGCCCTCTTGATTGTTTGACATTGTTTCTATTTGTCTACTTTTTTCAGCTTAAGACAGCACGTGAAGCAACCAAACTTGGCGCTGCATGAAGTCTTTTAGGGGCAGTAACAACTGCTTGCTGGGCTTTGAAGTATTTAAGAAGTCCTCATGGTAGCATCTTATTTCATTTTCTTATTTGTCTTGCTTCAAAATTATACGCGTTCGCATTCCCAGAAAAAAGGTGCTTGTTTTGATTAATGGCCATTATCTGTTAATCGATGTCACACTTCTAACAGGAGAGCGTGCAAATATGTTATCATAGTTGATCTAATGATTACGTGTTTCCATAGTCAGCCTATCAAGAGTATTGAAAAAATATGTTATCATGGTTAATTCAATGATTACGTGTTTCCATAGTCAGATTATCAAGTGTACTGAGAAAGTTCTTTAGGTTCACATATGCAAGCTGCAGATAACTCATTTATGGAAGTATAAGGCAAAACTGCAGAATTTTTTAATACTACCTCTTATAGTATTCTTGGATTTAAGTTAGGAAAATTTGAAGAACATGGGAGGAGGACATTGGTTATGGCCATCAAATTATGCCTCTTCCCTCCACTGTAACTCGTCAATTATCCCTTTCGTGGTATATACTTCACTTCCTTGCACAGCTTCACACACTCGGTTTATGAAACTGCACACACAAAAGTCTCCAGAATTTTTCAGCTATTCATGTCAGAATTGTAGAAAATAGTTAGATTATAGCGATTGGTACTTTCTGTGTAACTGTCATCAACCAGATGATGGGATATGAATATAACCGTTGAGACATAGTTACTTTGTATTCTACAATGTATATATTTAGGACTTCAACTCCAGGAAGAAATAAAATGAATGTCATATTGACAATTTCTGTATTCTTGAATATTCTAATTATAGACTTCTTTATGGTATCAGAGCAAAGGTTGAAGAAGACAACATTCTTCCATATCTTTATTCATCTTCTCCATAAGTGCTGTTGAGAATCATCTCAGTGAGTAGATTCAAATCTTCAATAGAGGTCTTAGTATAACAAATCTTCTTCACTTTAATTATTCAAATTTATTCATCAAAGATCATCGTTTATTGCTGTGTTTTGAGCACAACAAGAACCTGTGCGCAGAAGAACTAGTTACATTGAAGAAGACGACTTCTTGATGAAGAAGGGGAAAACGTAGGCTCAAAAAGACCAAAATACCCCAACAATCCCATATGTTTCCAAGGACTTTTTAGTCAATTACTGTAAATTACTTTCTCTCGAAAGCTCCGTCACACAGTTTTTCTTGACATTAAAAATTGCCAAAAACTCTCCAACTTGTTAAAAGCAAGTGGACATATGATATTACATGTCCACTGTGCATGCAAAAAGAAAGCTTCAGCTTGCCACATCACCGCCAAAAATTAAGCAAAACCCGGTTTTCAAGACGCATTAAAGGGGTGCATTGAAAGCTTTCTCTATTACACTCAACATAGCTTGTTTTTATTCCTTCTCTGCACGCCGCTTAAACATCAGTCCCTATTCTTTCTTATCACCTGATTGTTTCTCTCTACCTTTATCTTCTTATATTCATCTTCCATCCTTCTACGATTATCTTCATTATATTTCCAACATTATATTCATCTTCCATTTGCACTCTCTTCTACATCTAATTCCATATTTTGAAAGACCATTGCTGAACTAATGGCTGATCAGGGAAGTGAGGTTACTTCACAACCACAATGAACCGAAAAATTTGTTTCCTCTGGGTCAGGATCATTACTTGACTCAACTCCTGTGACGATTACAAATCAAAAATTGCATGGCAGTAATTATCTACCCTGGAGTAGAGCAGTTGAATTATTCATAACTGGAGAGGAAAAAAGGAATATTTGTTGGATAAAATGATCTGTCCTTCTGAATATGATGAAAAATACTCCACTTGGGAGGCTGAGAATTATATGATTATGTCATGGTTATTAGGCTCCATGACACCTGAGGTAAGTAACACTTTCATGTTATATCCCACAGCTACAGCAATTTGGAAAGCATCTAAAGAAATGTATTCTAAAACTGATAATATTTCTGAGTTATATGAACTTGAAACTCAGATGAGGGATATCAAGCAAGGAGATTTAACTGTAAGTAAATTCTTTAGTAATTTGTCTCAAGTATGGCAACAGATAGATTCATTGGAAAATTATAAGTGGGAATGTTCTGTCGATGGTCAACTATATAGAAAAATTAAAGAAACTAGAAGGTTGTTTGGATTCCTATCGGGCTTGCATAAGGATTTTGATGCAGTTAGAGGTAGGATCTTAAGTACAAAGCCTTTACCTACAATGAACTCAGCTTTTTCTGAAGTACGACAAGAAGAAAATCATATAAAAGTCATGCTAGGTACCAGTGTCACTCCATCTGAATCTTCAGCTCTACTAACACAAGAAAGTGATAACAAAAAGGATCAAAGTTTAATCACTAGAAAGACAGGGTCTGGTTCTAACTCTAGTGATTCAAGAAATTATAACAAGAAATACTGCCGTTATTGTCATAGAGAAGGACATGTAATAGAAGAATGTTATAGGAGACCAGGATCTACTGTAAAACCACCTCCATTCTTTAGACAGAATAATATGAAGCATGGAACTAACAGATCTGACTCAAGTAATTCCTGGAGGTCTGATGCAGATTCGTGGAGACCACCCAAAGCCATGGTTGTGGGAGCCTCTGGTGCAACAGATAATCAAGGTGAACTGACGTTTACTCAAGCACAACTGGATGTTGTTCTGAGAGTCTTAGACAGCCAGAGAGTCTAAACTTCTGGAGATCAGATAAGGGCTACAATGGCAAGTGTAGGTAAAGGTGGTAAGTCTCAGTCTCATGTATGGATTATAGATTCTGGTGCTACAAATCACATGACATTTGACAAATCTTTATTAACATGTTTTGAGTCATTTAGAGTTCCTAAACTTGTTAAAGTTGCAAATGGGGATAATATCAATATTCTAGGGTTTGGTAATGTTCAGGTAGCTCATAAAATGATACTTAAACATGTGTTGTACGTGCCTAAGCTCGACTGTAGTTTAATTTCTGTTAAGAAGTTTACAAGTGATAATAACAGTTGGTTCATGTTCTCGCCTACTGAATGCTATCTTCTCCCTGCTTCTTCTTCTTGCTTCCAGGAGCAAAGTATGAAGGAGAAGATGATGAAGGAAAAGATTGGCAATGCTAATCACCAGGATGGATTATATATTTTGGGAAACAGTCTAACGGATTCTAAGAGCTATTCTAGTATTTATTCTTGTAAGAACATGACTGGTGTTTCTAGAATAGATCAATCTCGTATAGATCTTATTTTGTTATGGCACAAAAGGATGGGTCATCCTAATTTTTTGTATTTGAAGTAGATTAAACCTAGTTTGTTATGTAATATTCATATTGTCTATTTAAAGTGTGAAACATGTATATTTGGGAAACAATCCAAATCACAATATCCTGCTAAGATTTATAAGGAAAGTAAACCATTTAACTTGATACATTCTGATATTTGAGGACCTTCTAGGATCTTAAATGTTAATGGTTGTAGATGGTTTGTCATATTTGTTGATGATCATACACGATTTACTTGGGTTTACTTGATAAAGCACAAGTATGAGTTGTCTCAGGTATTTAAGAGTTTTGTCTTGCTTATCCAAAATCAGTTTAATACAATGATAAAGAATTTCAGGTCTGATAATAGAAGTGAGTTTCTGGACAAGGAGGTAAAATCTGTGTTGGATAAGTATGGAATTCACCATCAAACATCAAATGTCTATACTCCTCAGCAAAATGGAGTTGCTGAAAGGAAACATAGACACATTTTGGGTGTTGCTAGATCTATGATGTTCTCTATGAATGTACCTAAACATTTATGGGGAGAGGCTGTATTAACAGCCACGTACTTGATTAACCGAAAGCCTTCAAGAGTTCTTGCATTTGCAAGTCCCAGAGATAAGTTACTAAATGAGTATCCTTACTGTCTTTTGCTTTCTGAACTCCCTCTTAAGACTTTTGGATGTACAGCATATGTGTATCTTCAATCTCATCTTAAGGGAAAATTAGATAGAAGATCTATTAAATGTGTATTTCTTGGTTATTCAAGGTCCCAAAAAGGATATAAGTGTTTCTGCCCCACAACTAGAAGATTTTATACCCACTGGATGTCACATTTGATGAAAACACTCCATATTACTCACCCACTGTGTCTAGTGATATGAATACTGAACAGGTCAATTACTGGAGTATCATAGACATTTCCACAGTTGAGGGCACTCCTAATACTAGATCAGAAACTTTGTTGACTGGGAGATATCTCCACAATGAAGACAGACATCAAGAGGAAGAACCAAGACGAGAAAGAGCAAATCTTCCAATAACTCAAGTCTACACAAGAAGGGGCAAACCAGTTTCTGTTCAAGAACCAGGTATTGATCCTTCACAATTAATTACAACTCAGGAATTAAATGAGATTGAAACTAGCCAGAGTCTTAATGAAACAGAATTACCCATAGCAGTAAGAAAAGGGACAAGTGAATGCTTGAAATATCGTAAGTTTCTTGGAAACAAAAGTTATGTATCTGTCTATCCATTAAACCAGTATGTTTCTTATGATCAGCTTAATTCTAAGTTTAAGAGTTTTACCATTAGCTTGGATTCTCACATTATTCCTGGATCTGTTGAAGAGACTTTAGGACATGAAAAATGGAAGGTAGCTGTGAATGAGAAAATGTCAGCACTTATCAAAAATCAGACCTGGGAAATTAGTTCCTAAGCCAAGAGATGTTACTCCTGTAGGATGTAAATGGGTTTTTTTATTGAAGTATAATTCAGATGGATCAATAAATAAGTATAAGGCAAGATTAGTTGCTAAGGGTTTTACCTAATCATATGGAATTGATTATGTTGAAACCTTTGCTCCAGTTGCAAAGTTGAATACCATTAGAATTATATTTTCTATAGCTGTTAACTTTGATTGGGAATTAGCTCAACTTGATATTAAAAATGCCTTTCTCAATGGAGACTTAAATGAGCAGATATTTATGGAAATCCCACCTGGGTTTGAAACTGTCCAGACCAAAGGAAAAATCTGTAAATTAAACAAATCTATTTATGGGTTGAAACAATCTCCAAGAGCTTGGTTTAGTAAATTCACTGAAGTTCTAATAAGATATGGGTTTAAACAAGCACAAAGTGAGCATACATTATTTGTTCATAAGTCCAAAACTTTGCTTACCATTCTTATTATTTATGTTGATGATATAATAGTCACAAGCAATTGCAGTCTAAGTATCAATAGAGTAAAACAACACCTAGATTCTGAATTTGAGGTCAAGGATCTTGGTTCTTTAAGATATTTTTTAGGTATGGAGGTTGCAAGAACTAAGACATGTATGGTAATGTCCCAAAGAAAGTATGTTCTTGGTCTTCTTCAAGAGACAGGCATGACTGGTTGTAAGCCAGTTTCCACTCCCCTTGAACCAGGTAAAATGAACAATTCTCGGAATGCTCCTTGTCTTCCTTTATCGGATATACATTCATATCAAAAGCTTGTTGGTAAGTTAATTTATTTATCTCATACACGTCCAGATATTTGTTATTCAGTTAGCTTTGTTAGTCAATTTATGCATTCACCTACTAACATAGATTTGCAAGCTGTAATGAGGATTTTAAGGTACTTTAAAGGGGCTCCAGGTTAAGGATCATTCTTTCAGAAACAATCACGAAGAGATATTCAAGTCTATACTGACGCTGATTGGGGTGGATGTAAAGATATGAGATCTACTTCAGGATATTGCACATTTTTGTGGGGGAAATTTGGTTACTTGGCGTAGTAAGAAGCAAACTGTTGTGGCATGTAGCAGTGCAGAAGCAGAACTGCGGGCTCTTGCACTTGGGATATGTGAAGCTATATGGATCAAAGGTGTTTTATGTGATCTACATCAACAAAATCCCGGAGGATCTGGATCATCCAAAATTAAAGCATACTGTGATAATATTTCTGCTATTCATATGGCGGAAAATCCAATTCATCATGATAGAACTAAACATGTGGAAATAGATCGACACTTCATTAGGGAAAAATTAGAGGATCAAACTCTACATATATAACATGTGTCTTCATCGGAACAAGTTGCTGATATTTACACTAAGTCTGTAACACCTACTTTGTTTCATGAATTATTATCCAAGCTTGGTTGTTTTAATATATATAGGCCAAGCTTGAGGGAGGGTGTAGAAAATAGTTAGATTATAGCCGTTGGTGCTTTCTGTGTAACGGTCATCAACCAGATGATGGGATAGGAATATAACCGTTGAGATGTAGTTACTTTGTATTCTACAATGTATATATTTAGGACTTCAACTCTAGGAAGAAATAAGATGAATGTCTTATGGACAATTTCTGTATTCTTGAATATTCCAATTATAAACTTCTTTAAGAATAGACCTTGATTCACTTAGGTAAAACCTAAGCAACATGGGAACCAAACATCGGCTGTAGTCATTATTGTATATTTTAAATCAGAATTTTGACTCAACTGGTCAATTCTCCATTGGAAGTACATAATATCTCTATGTTCAATCCTCTCTCTTCATCCTAATTTGTTTAGCATCATGCAAGAAACCTTTGTACCTGATATCCGAATGACCAGAAATTTTTGCAGCTCTCATTTTTACATGCTATTTCACTTGGCAAAGGTATCAGTAGTCAAATTTACAATTGTAACACTTGCATATCTTGCCCTGTGAAGTTACCCACGCTCATCATTTATTTAGGCCTGATACATGCACTACTCTTTTCAGATCTTTCATTGTGCTGAGTTTTTATTCGTACTTGCCCATAGATAACTTGAAATGCAGATGGCATTTACCCTAACTCACACTGCGTTATTATTGAATGAATACGAGTTTGGCACTGGGAATGCCCGTAGTTTGAGAATTTTGTATATGGAAACATTTGGCCTGGTGCATGTAGGGTGCTGGATTTTGGTGAAGAAATGCCCATAGTTTCAGAATTTGGTATATGCTTTTCCAGTTCGGGTTCAAGTTATGGAAACGGCTTCTTATAGAAATAAAGAGACAAGACCTCATACATGCTTAAATGGAGCGGCCTTGGCTCTTTAGTTAGATATTCTCAGTATTTTCTCCTAAAAATGTCGTGTAGCCGATTTTACCAGTCTGCTCTCATCTTCCTGATGAAATCAGATTGGGAAAAGAAAAAACCATCTCTAACGTCTGTGTCTCTGCTTTTGCTCCAATGTGTCTCATGAAACTTCTCCGAACAATTGGCATGTTTATAGCTCGTTCATAGTAGTATTTCATCAGTTGAAATTTCTTGATTAGCGACTCCCTAAGATCCATAGTATGAAAACCATGATTAGAAGAATCTTGCTACAAGTTCCTCATACACATACTGCAGGTACGGCGCTGTCTTTGGGAGCTGGGGCGGTCTTTGGCTGGACCTTCGGACATGAAGTTGCAAACCACTGGTTTCAGCTGTATCGCCTGGACATAGCACAGACCAAGTTTATGGAGTGGTGGCAAAAGAAAGTGGAAGGAAGATCATAAAGCTCGTCTTTTGATATTATAAGGATGTTTTGAATCCTATAATAATTACCAAGTTGAAGGTCATGAGAGAATCGGCATCTGACTTGTCTTTTCTTGGTTGTTTTCTCTTGAATGCAAATGGTAATGGCCTGATGTTGCTTTTGTTTTCTTTTTTTAGTCCTCACAGATTCAAATTATGGACAATAAAGTACAGGTACTGAGCAGCTTGATTATCGCTCCTTTTTCTTTTTTCTGCCTTTTACCTCCCTGTATTGGCGATGCATTTTCTTTACTGTTGTTTTGCACCACACCTTTAATTTGCACGTACAAACAACACCACAACTGAAATCACAATGTTGATGGCTTGGACCGAGCGGAGCACATTCTTCTAACTATATACGAGAAAAATGTTAATGGGCCAAAATGTTGAATAAGAGTGAGTGAGAAACTTGTAATCCTTCGAAATATATAAGACAAAAGCCATCAGCCTGGGCGTAGCAAAGATAGCGAAGTGGAAAAATACGGGAGGGTTTACCAGCACGGATGTCGAGCGGAAGTTAGAATGTTCGAATCTTGTAAATAGTTCGGATTTTAGTCCGTCGTGGTTATCTACTAATAGTTTGATATTATAAGGATTGCCACCATAATTTGGTGGCAAAGTTGTCGGTAAAGATGACACCAGCAATGCAAGACCGACAAGGTCGGCTGCCTCGAAGCATACTACATCTGCTAAAGGCCACACAGAAATACAAGCACCAAGACATGATACAAACAGTGCTAGGATAAAAAAAAAATATGCTTTCAAGTTGAAAACATGACCTCTCTCAGTTCTCTTCAAGCACACAACTACCTGAGAACTATAACATCGAGCGAGTTTAGTAACCATAAACCAACATCCTAACAGATCATGCAGAAGTCAGTAGCTTCCCAGGTTCCTGTGGCACATGGAAGAATTTTACCTGTAGCATCAACGCGTGTGACCACGTGTACTGGCACGTATAAGGTTCGGACATCTAAAATTTACATCTTATGCAGACAAATAGCGTCATGTTGTAATTCCAACACCCAAGAGATCCACCTTCATAATTATTACAAGAGATCATAATCACTGTCACTCTTTTCCACTGTACCAGTTACGTATGAGACGGCGAGCATCATACCAGCTCATTCGGTGTAGAATATTACTCGATACCTGTCACACAAAAGATAGACACGGCGTCTGATTATAAACAGACCAAAAAAAGATACCTGCTGGCAAATTAGCACAAGTCATGCAAAAACAGCAAGATCAGTGAAAAAAAATTTAGTTAGCTTGAGTAACAAGCATATTCAAGCGTCATAAATGAGCTGATTAGACTAACATTCTCAATCAAGTACAAATATTCATGGAGCTTTTGCTTCTTACAAAAGCATAATATCAAAAGTCAGCTGAGCAGGCATTTGTCTGGCTCTTAAGTACACAAAATTTCACTTCATTGCCTCAAGTACGGTCCAAATTGTGAACCAATATTACCACGTTATGCAAACCAGATCTTGAAGTTAGGTAATTCTAAAAACCACCGACTAGAACAAGGAGGCAACGAGTGACATCAAGGTTGATCATTTACCACGTTATGCATGTTAAAGGACAATTCCATAAAAGAGAGGACAATTTCATAATTTTCATAATAGAAAATTATGAAAAATAGGAGAGGAGAAAAAAGAAATTTATTACTTTCAGGTCTACTTGAGATTACCTTATCCTCAGGGAGAAAGATCACAACAAATCAATCAGTTGTGCAGAAACTGAGCATAGAGAAAAGAGAGAGGAGACAAGAAGAGAGGGGGGGGGGGGGGGGGGACACTCATCACTATTCAAAAAAATTTCAAGTCCTAACACCTCATATACAAAGCTAGCTAGAGCTATTTGAATCACATGACCAAACATGAGCCGAGTTATTTACTAAAAAAAGAACCAAGGGAAAGACAAAAATCAGCCTTGTCATTTTATTTACGGTCCCCCACAAAAAGCAAATTAACCCATAAACACAGAAGAGATAATTGGCAAGCTGAAGGAGGAAACCATGAAAAGAAATTCAAAGAGAACTGCACGAATCTATATGGACACTGCCATCCAAAAGCAGCCCAATAGTGAAGGCATCAAACTCCAAATTCCAAAACCCCACAGGTTATAACTAACAGTCATGCAAAGGTGGGAGAGTTCATCCCACTTCCAACAAGTAAACTATCTCTAGAATGATGTGACCAGTAACATCAGTCCAACCAAAAAAAACCAAGATACATATCATAAGCATTAGGAAGTTGCTTTCTTTTCCCCGGCTTCCCACAGTGACTCATATTCTTTCATTAATGCTCAGCATTTTTTCCCCAGTTGGTTCTTGGAGTGCCTCGCTGATCTTCATTGAAGATTTCAACTAAAAATAAAAAATAAAAAACCAAAAGAAATAACTCAACGTGCTCATGTAGTACAGTAAATACAATCAGCATACTCCCTTTTACTTGACAGAAGCTAATACAACAACAACAACAACAAACATACCCAGTATATCCCAACGACAGCAAAAGCTATCGCTAGGGTCTGGGGAGGGTAAGCGGCAGACAAACAATACCTCCATCCCAAGGGATTGAGAGTTTGCTTCCAGTGAGACCCCCGGCTCTATATGTACCTGCATTGATATTACAATAATAGGAATATGTACTAGTGAATGGATTTTATTAAATATAAATCAAAACCTTCTAATATTAAAATAGTCAATAATGGATATGCACAAATAGTTGAAAGACAAAGACCAAAACAGAAAAGCGCAAATCAGCCTACTTAGAGAATTAGAACTAAGTAAGCTGAAAGAGGAAACCATGAAAAGAAATTCAAAGAGAACTGCACGAATCTATATTGACAGAAGCTAATGGCAACTATATTTGAAGATAATAAACCAACATTAAAATAGAAAGATTCCTAGAGACGCTAGGATGCACCTTGCTTGGATATGGTTCTCATGAACAAAACAACTAAGAGGAATCTTCAGAATTATTGATACGGAGAGAAATATGATATAAAAGAATTAAGCTAAGTTGGAAAGGGAAGCTCTCTTGAAACTCACCTGAAAAATGAAATACTCGATGCTGAGAATTCACCTAACAGTCAATTAGGACCAGAACTCACAGCAAATTGAGCTTGAACATTAGCTTCAGTAAATGGATGACTATCAGTGGTTCCTGCGTGTTGCTGGTTTGTCTCACCAGGCAATAAGCTACCGTCATGACTACTTGGTACAGAGGCTATATCAGTTCTACTACTATCTCTAGCTTCCATGTGCTCCATCATCTGCGACAGAGTAGCAACACCAGTACTCCCTTCTGTTCTACCATCAGCACTCAGTTCCTGCGGTGAATTGGTTCGTGAGAACAATCTCTCTCTCCAGCCTCTTGTGCTCTTGGTGATGGATTCTTTGTATCTTAAGAAAGAAAAAATATTGAAAACCACCCACAAACGAGTCAGTAAAAGACTTTGGAAAAGCCAGTCAGCGATACGTGAAATGAAGCACGAGTGCCTTGTACCTTGTTGACATAGAAGTAATACGAGATTTTAAAGATTCAGAGAAAGAATGGAAATCTGATGGTCCAGCTTCATCCTGACTGCTGGGGGTCGATTGCGTAGGCGACCTCCTGAAATGATGAACAATTTGGAAAAGAATAACAAACAAAAGACCTAGAACCAAAGTAGATTAAGGAAAAATAAGTGAATTTTCTGTCTTTTGAACAACCATAAAAGCAAAAAAAAAAAAAAAACAACTGATACCGGTAGTTTAGAGATCCAGATGGATTAGGAAAACCAGTTGATCCTGAGGCCAAGACAGAAGCCTGGTCAACTTGAGAAGGCCCGGATGAATTCATTTGAGTGAGATCTCCTCCGCCAGTTAGCAAAGGCAATACCGAAGCATCAGCAATTACTGCAGGCACAGATCCATCGCCACCTCTATTAGTGGGAGAACCTGCCACCGAAGCAGCCGCAGAAGGCCCATTAGGGTGACTTGAAAACAACAGAAAGTGTGGACGACCTTGACCTGATGCCCTACCCCCCTGGCTTTCCCTCCTGGCAATCTGACGAGCCCTTCCCATAGCAGCAGCAGCAGCTAAATGCTGAATGATGCGCTCTTCAAGTTCAGCCTCGGTTGCACTAACTGGCAACTGAAAAAAAATCGATAAATTTTGATCAAAATGGTCAACTATCAACTAATCCAGATGAAAGAAATGCACACAAACACACAAAAATAAATAGGAAAAAAAACTACAAACATGCTGTAATTCAAAACCCAATATCGTTGTATTTCTTGCAGGATTCATCCTGACAATTCTTTCATTCTTCACTGCATCAAGCAATTCCTGGCTGCACTTGAGATTCATAAGAAATCATCTTAATGTGAAAACAAATGTACTGCATAGGAAACCGACAATGGTGACACAAGAGAATTCACCTTCCTTGGTCCTTCAAACTTATGGTTTGCCAACACATAGGGCACTTGGAGCTTCTCTGGCACCTAAAAGATAATAGCCAAGCAATAAGGCTCGAGTTAGGGGGAACTACAATGAATTTTTTGATCATTCCGACTCAATTTGATCATCTCCCAAACACTAAACCCAATTTACATATTTTCTACTTTCAAAACTTTTATGTAATTAATTCTTCTACTTTTACACAAAATAAAATAATGCAATTGTGTAAATCAACAACTAAATCAATATAATCGATCAAATGATACTAAAAGGCACGCTCTACAATTTATGTGAATAATATATTGCATTTTTCTTAATATCATGACTGATAATTTTTAATCTTGAACAGAACAAGTCCAAATAAACAAATCATCTCAAACCAAAGAATGATTCAAATCATAGCTCAAGTCAAATTTTAATTCGATCGGATGACCCAAACGATGCTTTCAATCATGATTGTGATCACCTCCCAAATAGAGCCTACATACTCTTCCTTACCTATTGCACAGGGGGGAAAAAGAAAGGAAAGTTGTAAAAATCATAAACCCGAAAAAAGAAGCAAAGTTGAAAAACAAAACCCAAAAGAAGAACCAGGAAAACAAAAACAGAAATGCAAACATATCAACCTACAAATAACTTGAGCTCATGCCAAGCATAGATGAGCTAAGATTACTGATATAGAGACATCTGACGTGAAAGAGTCAAAAGCTATCTCTCTTTTAACTTTTTTGCTCTCCCTTCTCTCTAGAAATTTCCGCCCCATCGAAAAATCTCTCTCTCCGTACTACACCTCCGCCTTCCTCCTCCGCAAACGGTCATATCCTTTCTTTCCTTCGGTCATCTTAGCTCTTTTTCTTCTTCAGTTTCTCCTCCAAACAAAGATTTCAATCTCACAGTGGCATAAAACTTAGAGCAAGACCCGTAACCCTCCCTTCTACTCAAGATTTCAATCTCACAGTGGCATAAAACTTAGAGCAAGACCCGTAACTGATGAGGATCAAGGGTCCGATGAGGATCAAGGGCCCCATCAAGAGGTCAAAGGTCCTATAACAAGGAGGGCAAGGGAACTTTGTCATCAAGTTGCCACCTTCTTGTACAAGCATGTTCAAGATGAGCCTAAGACTCCTTGGGTTCATTTCATTGAACCTTCAACTTGAGCATGTATCACATGCACGTCTACACTCTTTGTTTCTTTGAATTTTATCTTGTGTCTTGTGATCTTTGTTTTATGTCTTTTCTTTGTAGGTAAATTAGGTACATGAAATGTTTCAAGAGAATGTTTCAAGAGAATGTTTCAAGAGAATGTTTGAAGAGAATGTTTGAAGAGAATGTTTCAAGAGAATGTTTCAAGAGAATATTCAAAGAGAATGTTTGTCTATGCTAAGACAAATTCAAAGGTGTCCAAGATAGAATCTCTTGATCAAGTTGAAATCATCTCCATTATCCATAAGAAGGGGGGGC